>OX578149.1:80620096-81042596 GCA_951213105.1 Amaurobius ferox | reverse complement strand
TGTTATTTAGTGCAACGAAACTCAATTTAATGAAATATTAATGAAATAAAAAAAAAATCAATTTGAGTCTGTAGGGAAAATCACGTGCTGCTCACATCAGATTTTTTTATTACTCTTTCCTGAATTTTCTATGAATTTAAATGGGAAATCTCTCAAGAATTTTCAAAGCTCTGATAATTAATGTGCCGATAGCAACTTTATCTCTGAAGCAGTTATCCTCCTCTTCCATACTGGCTTTGGTAGTGTCAAGGGGGGGGGGGGGGCGCAGATAAGCAAACGTGACGTCATAATATCTACGACAATGTTTGGAGTGTAATTCAGTGTCATGTCAAATAATTATGCGTGTTATTTAGTGCAACGAAACTCAATTTAATGAAATATTAATGAAATAAAAAAAAAATCAATTTGAGTCTGTAGGGAAAATCACGTGCTGCTCACATCAGATTTTTTGATTACTCTTTCCTGAATTTTCTATGAATTTAAATGGGAAATCTCTCAAGAATTTTCAAAGCTCTGATAATTAATGTGCCCATAGCAACTTTATCTCTGAAGCAGTTGTCCTCCTCTTTCATACTGGCTTTGGTAGTGTCAAGGGAGGGGGGGGGGGGCAGATAAGCAAACGTGACGTCATAATATCTACGACAATGTTTGGCATTGTTCCTCACTGAGATAGTATTTTTCTTTTTTAATTTTACTTTTGGTGTGGATAATGGAACTCTTTTTCTTTTTTGCGACTTCAAGTATTTTTATTTATTAGTGTTTATGTTAGGCAATTCGAATGTCTAACTTCTTGAATATTCCAGTTTTCCAACTTGAGAGATATAGCAGGTGAAGCATATAAGATATTTTTGTGTGATTTTGCCGACGATCGGCGATCGACAAAACAGATGTTTGGGTGTGTACTTGTCTAATTTCAGCGCTCTTTTTTAGGGCGTATCAGTGGAGCTTATTTAGGGGGTTTATTACAATCGCTTTGTACAATTGGCATGTTTGTGTATTTAATAAATGGAGCTGGAAATGATGTTTGTTCAGAACACGCGATTTGAAAATGGAGTGGTGTTATCTGCATTATTTATTTAGCTGGCGTTTACTTACGACCCAGGCAAAGCCGCGTCATTCTTAGTTTCCTAAATATTTATTGTACAATTTTCTCTTGGGGCTTTTTACACTTGTGGTCTTCTGGGGTGGGATTGACTTGGACGACCCGAGTTCGATTCTCGATTCTGTCCAAATGGTCTCCTTGTTCACGTGGAATATGGGCGCGTTAAATATGTGGATCCGCAAGTCCTTCCGAGAGGTTGATGGTAGAAGAAGGAGGGTACGGTTTCTGTGGAAGCTGCCCCCACTGGGTTCCGGTCTAAATTGGAGGGCTCTTCTCGGTCGTCCAAACCGGTACCTTACAATTTCGGGTAGGTCGGACGGTCTGAGTCGAAGAAGAATAAGTTGTGATTCTACAGCCCTCCCCTCAAATACACGTACACCACATTGCAGAGGGTTTCGCACCTGTGGTGAAAACTCTTATTTTATCTCGAAGCTGACATCAAGAAACTCTAGTTCTCTAACTGATGTGAATGGAATCTTATATAGGTTTTGAAATGTAAAAGTGCAGATATTTTGGGAATATTGCTCCAAACACTAAATGTACACTCTAGTAGTTCTAGTACAGCGATGACAAATACGTGGCATTGGCACGTGAGAAATTTTCGGCGGCATGCCGTAGAATCTAATGCACAAAGTCACGAGAGAGAAAGATAGGAAAAAAAATATGCACATTGATACTACTGTGCTGCCCTTTATCTGCGTATTGTAGATTGCTTGAAGGAAGTTCGCCTATTTTTACATGAATGTAATAAGAACGATTTCAAAGAACTTTATGATATAGAAAGGTTAGAAAAATTAACTCTAGATAATACATTACATTTAAACATTCTAAGTAAAAAAACTGCAAGAACGGCGTAAACGAGTGATGTTGCGTTCGGACAAATAAAGGGATTTAGAATTAGAAGTAAGGCAAATAAAGAGGGTTTACAGTAAAGTTAGATATTTTTACGAGCGACATCTATTCTGGAACAATGATATATTTCCCTAAACTTAAATAAAATATTTTCAAAGCAAAAAGTTTTGCAAAACTCAGTTGTAATTACACCCACGAATTTTCAAAAATTCTTGTTCCTATAAGACAATAGTTTTTAAAAAGGTGCAACAAATTTTGAAAGAATTGAAAAATTGGTTACCACATTTATTTGATATTAATTATTATGATAATGACCTCTTTAATTCGATGCAATTAGAGTATTTTTACCTGCATAATATCGATCTTTCATCTAATCCTATTTTGTAAATAAGTGTCTAAGCATTGTGAAAACATATTGAAGAACTAGCAGTATTTCCGTTCTTCGTACGGAATATACAATATAAAGAAACTTAAAATTCATTCTTTTAAAATATTTATATATTAATGTTCCTAAAAATAAGTCTAAAATTCTCTGTTCTCACCATGCAAAATAGGTAGATCTGAAGAATAAAACTTCCTGCTCCCATTTGTAAACAAATTTATAAAACAATATGAAATTGTATTGGAAGGTATACTCTTATTATATTGGAAGATATACCCGTATTACTTATACTCTCGTTGATTAGAAGATATACCCATACTAGAATATATGAGTGTGAAAAATGATCTGTGAAAGATGATGTAAGAAGTTGAAAATATCAATAATCCTCGTAATCTTTAAACCCGAAGTCCGTAATTGATATTAATCCAGTCAAAAATGCAATTTCTATAAAATTTATTTTATATATTTCTTTATTATTTAAATCAGAAAAGATTTAATAAAAATTGTCTGTCGTATAAACAAATTGGATTTAATTCTGCTCAGCGACATATATATATATATATATATATATATTTTTTTTCAAATAAAGTGGCGGAAAAATTATTGTCAGCATAATACTATCTCCATGGAAGGTTTTATTGTGCGTTTTTTATTAATCTCTCAAACATCTGGTCCTAGGAACTCGAAATAGGGGCTAAATTTTAAGTGGGGCTATTCATCCACAGAATTTCATAAAATTCGGTGCAGCCGTTCTCCCCTGATGATGATACAAACACACAAGTAAATAAACAAACAGATTTTCAAATTTATTTATATAGATTGGAATGTCATCTATTGTCACAAGATGGAGAAACAGAATGTCTTATTGAAATCACAGTATTAGAAATGAGTACTAGTATGCCAAATGCCTTTATTTCCATTATGATATTAGCAATCTCATTGTTAACAATTTTCGCTTGCATTTTTAACACTTTACAACATAGTTGAAAAGTGTTTATGACTTTGTTCATTCTGTCTGTCTGTCTGTCTGTCCGTTAGTTAGTTTTTTTTAAACGGATTTAAAATTGACAAATTACTTCGAAAGTTTTAGGAAATATTCTAATTATCTCATAAAATATATAAAAAAAATGTCAGCAAAATATGTTCGGTAGTTTTTTAATAAAAGTCAAAATAATAATTTCACCTTTTATATGAAGAGATCACGTGACCATTATATGAAGAGATCATGTGACCCACTTCAAAATAAATATGGCATCTATCTAATGTCAAAATCGTGATTTTTAAAGTTCTTTTTAATTCGTATTTAGTGTTGTATCCGCCCTAAAACCGCTTTATTTTTGCTTAAATTCTGTGCATCTACATACTGAAACAACGCAATTACAATATATTTGAGTTTAAATGATTATCAAACTTTAATTATTTCTACAACGAAGCCTAATTTTCGCTTATGGAGAATGTAAATACCAAAAGATGTAGAATGTGTTGTATAAGAATTGTTGTGTTTCGTTAATGCAAAATTATTTAGCTCGGAGTCTGCAATATAGCTGATATGAATGAAACATTCATTGATTTTACGCAGAGAACCAGACGATTTTTTCCATGAAATTTTAAGCATAGAGTTAAATTACTTGTACCTCCATGGTTTTAAGTTTTTAAATAAAATAAAATATTATAGTATTGTGGTGAATGAAAGGAATGGAAAAATGTTTATGAATGAAATGCTGCTTTTATATAGAGACGAGTTATATTTCGATGACGTCATTTGAATAAAGTTCATTTGTTTTCAATGAAGTTTTTAACTATAATAAATTATCGTAGTATTCTGATAATATTAAAAACATTACCGAGGAGACAGGCGATTTATATTTAATTGACGTCATTTGAATGAAGTTCATTTTTTTCGATGAACTTTTAAGTTTTCAAATATAATAAATTAATGTAGTATTGTGATAATTTTAAAAATATTACCAAGGAATGTATCGCATTTTAGAGATGTTTAAATAAAATTGCATTGAAGTTGGAAAGTGTTTCATAATCAATTCTTTGTGCATGAGTGATCTTTCTTGTTTTTCTTGTGTGTGTGAGAGAGAGAATGTGTGTGTGTGTGTGTGTGTGTGTGTGTGTGTTATAATATTAGCAATCTCATTGTTAACAATTTTCGCTTGCACCTTGTTGCATTTTTTTTTCTTGTGTGTGTGAGAGTGTGTGTGAGAGAGAGAGAGGGGGGGGGAGAGAGGGAGAGAGAGAGGGTGTGTGTGTGTGTGTTGAATCACTTACGTTCTAGACTAGATATAGGTTGATAGAGGAAGATTCGGCAGCATTTATCACCTTAAAATGTGCAGCATACCAACCTGCTATAAGATATTACTAATATAAATACATTATTTTGTATATCACTACTAAAAGTATGTATCATTATTTGCTAATTGATTATTGTTCTAATTTTCTGTTGTACCGTTTTGATATATTCTACAACTGTTATTATCCTACATAAGTATTGTCACGCCTAACACATACACACACACTTTTTTTTTTGCCCCGGTGATTAAATCCTATTTGCCATACCTGTTCTAGTACCTTTAAATCTCGTGAAATCTATATATTAATTTTAAAAGCTTTTTTGTTGTTGCGAGGAATGGGCTTGAAATTAACCGTTCTCATTGTTTGTACGTTGATTACAAAATTGCATGTTGAGTACATCTAGAAAGCGTTGAAAATTACAGCCTTGCTTTGAAGCATTCGTTGTTGTCAGACTCTAATTGCTTGTGTTCGGATGTCACTTACTTCGACGCTTTTGGTTTGAGGTGCTAGAAGATGTTTTTTTTTTATCCTTCAGGGGTACAATGGCAACCGCTTATTAGGTTTGGTTAATCCAAGACTTATCTTTTTGATCCAGCAGCATATAAGATTCCCTTAATTAATTTTAGTAACATACTAAGCATAAATATTTGTTCTCGCATATTAAACTAGAAATGCGTACACATACACATGGATTCTTTTGATATGGTATTTTGAAAATAAATACAGAGCAAACAACAAGCAACCCTGAATTGTAATTCTGATCTAAAATTGTTGATCGTGTTTTATTTTCCCTTCAAAATTTTTAATAACGGCCACTATAGAGTGATGAGAATTCAGTTGAACTGTTTAGCAATAGTATTTCCCTTCTATTCTATCCAAAATTTATTCATAAAATTGCCAGAATTCTTTTTAAAAAATTTTAACTTCAAAGTGATCTACTACTTTTTATTTTTTTTTACTAAAAACGGGCGCTTATTATATCGGGATTTATATTATTTATTACCACCATAAATATCCTATTTAATACTTTATACAAAGTAACACCTCACTCAATAAGTGTCCGGTCTGACACATATATGGCAACACTATTGACAGACCCATATGATTTCTGGATAGTACCAACCTTCAAACGATACGTGTCAAAATTTCATGACATTCTGACAATTAGTTTATGGGTTACAGTGGTTTTAGTGACCCCAGTTTTGTAATTTTCAAAACAATGGATAAAAAAGAATTTCGTGTGTTGATTAAACATTGTGTTTTGATGGGGAAAAATACTGTTGAAGCCAAACATTGGCTTGATAAGCGTCTATTGACTGGTATGCTGAATTTAAACGCGGTCGTACAAACACCGATGATGCTGAACGCTCTGGTCGCCCAAAATCGGCAGTTGTTCCGGAAAACATAAAAAAATTTCACAAAATAGTTTTGAAAAACCGTAAAGTGAAGTTGCGTGAGATAGCTGACACCTTAAAGATATCAGAAGGTAGTGTGTTTACAATTTTACACGAAAATTTGAGCATGCGTAAGTTGCTTTCGAAGTGGGTGCCGCGTTTGTTCACACCGGACCACAAATAATAAGACATGCCTCGTGTCACAAGTCGATGAAAACGATGGTTAAATTATATGAATTACGCTTCGAATTGCTTCCTCACCCACCGTACTCTCCAGATCTGGTCCCCAGCGACTACTGGCTTTTTGTAGACATCAAAAAGATGCTCCAGGGAAAGAAATTTGGCTCAAATGAAGAAGTGATTGCCGAAACTGAGGCCTATTTTGAGAGCAAAGACAAATCGTCCTACAAAAAAGGCATCGAAAAGTTAGAGGAGCGTTGGAATGAATGTATCACTCTTGAAGGAGAGTATGTTGATGAATAAAGTCTAATTTCTAAAAAAAAAATTGTTTATCTTAGTTAGACCGGAGACTTATTGAGTGATGTAGTATATCAAAAAGATTGCATCACTAAATAATATATTTGGAACGATTGTTCTCAAGCTCATGGTTTTAATTTAATTTAAGAAGTGCTTTAATTAAGGTAGACTATCATCGTATGCAAAGTTTGATCATGTGATTATTAGTACTATTTTGCATTGTTAGTAAAATAGTACAAAATGTACTATTTTATTAACAATTTGGGCACCCTAGAAAAATAACAACACAGTCTGATTGAGCCGAAATGATTTTATGTGAATGACATTTTTTTTGTGTGGGCGTTTTGCCTTCTTTAGACATATATTCAAAACAGTTCAAAATATTAAAATATCGAAGTTATAATTATCTTTTCAAAAAATTCCAAGATACTAAAATATCGAAATTTAAACCACTGTAGTATCACATAGTATAACAATATTATAGTATTACAACATACAAGTATAGTATTGTACTATTGTATTACAATATACAAGTATAGTATAGTATTATAGTATTATGCTATAGTATTACAATATACAAATATAGTATAGTATAGTATTATACTATAGTATAGCAATAATATACTATACTATAGTATTATACTAAGAACTTGATCTGAAATCCAATTATATATCCTTGTAAGGTTTTCAAAGGGTTATAAAACTTCTCTCAATCTGTTTATAGCTAACACTTTTAGTTTCCGCTCCGATTTCAGCCCGACCACAGACTTTACGTTAAGATATTAAATTATTTTACTAACTTGCTTGGCGGCATATAAATTAAACTTATACAACATCTTTGATGAGATTTAACGTTCAGGTGAATCTATAAACTTGTTTGGCGGGAGATGGTACGTACTAGAATTTCACACTTCCAATTATTCTTTACTAGCCTCATCAATCATCAAACATGTTTAGAACCCCCAAATTCACTTCACTTACTAATTTCTTTAAAACACAATAAAATACCTCGTGCTTGTGCACTAATATTTCATCAAGGGGGAAATATATTGAGCTGCAATACTTATGACATTTTATAAATATTACAGCTTTCCCTCCTATTAGAAAACTTGAACAGGTTAAATAAAATATTAAAATATCGAAACTATAACCACTATAGTTCGAAAACATGACTCAAAATTAAATTGTATATCTTTGTAAGGCTTTCAAAGGGCTATAAATTATTTCTAATAGTTTATAGCTAGCATTTTCAGTTTTCGATATATAAGCGTTACAAGGTTGAACTGAAATTTTTCAGCATTTTTTAACTTGACAAGATTGATTCCTCGAAAACTAAAAAGTGCTATGTAAAAGCAACTATTATAGATCTAGGAACTGGATTTTTTGTATTTTTGTCCCCCTATTGTTTATATCTACAAGGTAGGATCAAAAAGTTCGGAGACTGTGCTGATATCTCTAACCCTGATTGGTGGAGAGGGGAACTATTTTACCGTGGCGTAGGGGCACATGTGACGCGAGATGTAAAAAGGAAGAAGAAGGTGTTTTTCCCGACAATGCGTGTCAGTGAACTGTAGTCGTTCGCGTTCGTCGAAAGCGGAAATGGCGTTTGAAAAGCAGCGTGTGAATATCAAATTCCAATGTTTCTGTCGGCGATTTCCCCAAAAGCTGGAAGAATTTGATATTCGCACGTTGTTCTTCAAACGCCATTTCCTTTTAAGACGAACGCAAACGAGTACAGTTCACTGACAAGCATTGGCGGGAAAAACCCTGCACTGCGGACCTGCTTCTTCCTTTTCACATCTCGCGTCACATGTGCCTCTACGCCACGGTAAAATAGTTCCCCTCTCCTCCAATCAGGATTGGAGATATCAGCACAGACTCCGAACTTTTTTATCTTACCCTGTATTACTTTCCCTGCAGTACATGGTAATGTATAGAGAAAGTATTGGAATCGTGTCGAAAATCGCAACTTGAGTTTTCGACGGATCTACACGTTTTGAGACCTCTAGAACTCGAAAACACTATTTTTAGCGTGACGTCCGTGCGTGTGTGTGTCTGTATGTGCAATGTATGTATCTACTCTGACTTAAAAACTAATTGACAGAATTTCATAAAATTTGGTAGGTGATCCTGGTGGGTGATCCTGGTGCTCATTAGATTTTGGTATGTGATTCGGAAAAAAATAACCTGCCTTTTTTTGCGAAATGGCCATCAAAAATCGTCAAAATCTAAAATAAGAAAATACGTTTGCTCAAATATATTGCTTAACTGGTTGTTTTATACGTAATTTTTGACGATGAAATGAATAAGACCAATCCCATTACATCGTTCTCGAGATATTTTAATTTTTTCGCATTTTCGCTACGCCACCGTTGAAAATAAGTACAGTTACCAAATGAGAACGAATATTTAATTAAAAATGCCAATTCAGTGTTATTTTAAATAATTGTGGGCGTTATTTTGAGCAATTAAATTCAATATAATGAATTATTGAAGAAATAAAGGTACCGTGAATATGAGTCTGCAGGGAAAGTCATGTACTGCCCACATCAGATTTTTTTTTTTTGTATAGAATACAGAATAAGTACTTGAGTTTTCATTTTACTAGTTTCATTTTACTTTTGACTGCTTTTGACAACATGATGTACGAGGAGGAGTAAAATGATTACTCAGAATTATGTCTTAAAAAATATGTCTCCCCTGAGTGCCCGGAGACGAATTCTTCAAAAGTGGATTCCACTGTTCAAACTGGCGCCGTTCGAACTGCGGTGAAATATGAAGATAACTTACAAGTTGTGAATAGAGATGGATATACCGATAAAAAGAAGACACATGTTTTAATCGATTTTTGTAAAGCTTGTATTAGCATTTTCTTACGAGAAATATTAATTTTATTGCTAAAGCATAGGTGCTACGTTCTTTGTTTATTTTGGCTCTGACAATCAGGAAAGAATGCAATTCGCTAAAATTTCTTGTTTTTCTCACTTTATGAAAGCTTTATTGATATTTTCGTTACACACACACACTTTATTTTGTGTGTGTTTCTTCATCGAGATTTATTTAAAAAATTCGAATCCGTCAACAATTTATCAACGTTTAAATTTAACATTCGGTCGAAATATCGCCATTTTAAAATTACATTTATCGAGCAGACAATAATTTCCTTTCCGGGAAATTCAATCGCCGACAGATGCCTGAACAGATTTGTTTTGAAGAGTAAAAAATAAAGGAAATAATTAAAAATTTGATTCCATAGCAAAGGTAATTTAAGTAATAAGTATTGTGATATTATTTTATTTCTGCTGCTGTTTACATTTGATACATAATTTGTTCCTAATATTCAGTCTTTAATACATAATATATTTATAATTAATTAATATTTATTTTAGACCATAACTAATTAATGATTATAATTAATTATCAATATCTAATAAAATATTTTGCACACTAAGTAAGCACATGTTTGTCTACTTTACTGGTGCGAAAACTATATTTCACTATATTTCATCTATATATTTCAACTTCAAGTTGAGAAAAATTGTCTATTCATCGTCATATTCTTCATGTATCAAGAAGACTCATTTTCTGCAGGAGACTGCCACGCAACTGTGACCCTGTTACAGTGTTGTACTTGTGACAAATGTTGTGTTCTTGTGTCGCGCGTCTGTTAATTTTTCTTCTGTCAGTTTTGTTTGCCGCTATTATCCTTGTTGTTGTTATCCTCTTTGTCACCCCGTGTTGCCGACATTATTACGACGGATGATGACATGTTGCACCATTGCCGGTTTTTATTTTTTGTACGCTATTTGTCCCCATTCGTGAGATACGAAAGTGATTCATGTGTTACTGCATCATAAGTACGGTAAGAAATTCTAAAAAAGCAAGAAACATAAAAAGAAAATCTGATGTGGGTAGCACATGACTTTCCCTGCAGACTCAAATTCAGATATTCTTTATTTCTTTAATAATTCATTAGATTGAGTTTAATTGCACCAAATAAAACTAAATTTGCATTTTTAATTCAATTTTTATTTTTATTTGGTAATTGGACATTTTCCCAATAGCAGCGTAACAAAAATGCAAGAAATCTCAAATATCTTGAGAACAGTTAGTCCTAAAGTATAATGGAGTGTGTTATAGTCTTTTTCTCGTCAAAAATTGCGTATGAAACAAGAATTTAATTCATAGATTTCAGCATACGTAGTCTTTTTTTTTTTTTTTTTTTTTTTAGATTTTAGCAATTTTAGCGGGCCATTTCGTAAAAAAAGGCAGGTTGTTCTTTTTCGAATCGTACCAAAATCTAATCAGCACCAGAGTGTCGCAAAAGTAACTTATCTACCAAATTTAGTGAAATTAGGTCAATTAGTATTTTATCTAGGTTGGACACAAGAAATTTTTCTTCCGGCCATTTCGCAAAAAAAAGCAAGTTGTTCTTTTCCGAATCGTACCAAAATCTAATCAGCAGAGTGTCCCACAAGTAATCGATCTACCAAATTTTGTGAAATTTGGTCAATTATAGTATTTTAGCTAGAGTGGATATATGAAATTTTTACGGGCCATTTCGAAAAAAAAAAGGCGGGTTCTATTTTTACGATTCCTACTAAAAACTAATCAGCACCAGGATCTCACCCAAGTGGCTTACATACCAAATTTTATGAAATTCGGTCCACTAGTTTTTTAGTTAGAGTGGATACATACATTCCACAAACACACAGACAGACACATAGACAGACAGACAGACACGCAGACAGACACATACACAGACGTCACGCTAAAAATAGTTTTTTCGTATTCTAGCTGTCTTGAAACGTGTAGATCCGTCGAAACCTCGAGTTGCGATTTTCGACATGATTCCAATACTTTCCCTATACATTACCATGTATTGCAGGGAAAGTAAAAATCTGATGTGGGCAGCACATGACTTTCCCTGCAGACTTATGTTCACGTACTCTTTATTTTAATTAACTTTTAATTCAATTTTCGTTCTCAATTGATAACTGGACTTATTTTCAAAGGTGGCGTAGAGAAAATACGAAAAAACTAAAATGTCTCGAGAACGGCTAGTCCTAGTGTAATGGGGTTGGTCTTATTCTTTTCTTTGTTAAAAATTACGTATTAAACAAGCATTTTATGGATATATTTGAGCATACGTTGTTTTTTATTTTAGATTTTTGCGATTTTTGCGGACCATTTTGCAATAAAAGGCAGGTAATTTTTTCCCGAATCATACCAGAATCATCCCGAATCAATCAGCACCAGAGTGTCCCACAAGTGACTTACCTACCAAATTTTGTGGAATTCGGTCCATTAGTTTTTCAGCTAGAGTGGATACAAGCTTTTCAGGACATTTCGCAAAAAAAAAAGGCGGGTTCTTTAATCCCGAATCGTACCGAAAACTAATCAGCACCAGATTCGCCCACAAGTGACTTACCTACCAAGTTTTATGAAATTCGGTCAATTACTTTTTTAGTTTGAGTGGATACAAAATCTGCACAGCCAGACAGGCACACAGACACACACACAGACATCACGCTAAAAATAGTTTTATCGTATTCTAGAGGTCTCGAAACGTGTAGATCCGTCGAAAACTGGAGTTGCGATTTTCGGCATGATTCCAATACTTTCCTTATACATTACCATGTATTGCAGGGAAAGTAGAAAGAAATGGACTGCCTTCATGAGAAAAAGACTATTTGTTTAGGCCGATCGTGCTGTCAAGTCGCATGGAATGCTATTTTAGCGTAATATATAGATAGTAATTACAGTATGATATGATATTTTGGGGATATAGGAAATTAGTGATAGTTTTTAAAAATCGTATAACGAACATACTTTTTCATCACCAAGTTTAAAAAATCGCCAACATATAGTCTAAAGCAACGTTTTTTAAAGTGTATTCTGCGGAACCCCGGGGCTACGTGACGGTATTCCAGGGTAAAATTTAATGAAAACTATGTAAAGGTACTGAAGTATGATATCATTTTAAAGACAGTTTCATCTTGACGCCTTTGCGTTATAAGTTTTGCACGTTAATGGATTTATGTAATTTAAACTGTTTTAGGTTTATTGTGTAAATATAGGCTTCATTTTTTAATATTTATGCAGTATGCAAAAATTCGAAAACCCCCCTTTTTTTAAATTTATCCAGTTTTTTGTAATTATTTAGATAAGAATGCATCTAAACCTTAATCTATATCTAAAATGAAGGGTAAAATAAAATATTTTATCACCAGTCGATGACAGACCTATTTGTAGTATTTGTAATTAAGCACAATGAAAACTTGAGATGCATGAATTGAGTGTGCATTTTGCTGGAACATATTTCACGAAAAATGACAGAGTTGGGAATTCTTGGATCATGCTGTAGCAATTTAAGCGAGGGATGACTGGACAAAAGATGTAGAGGTAAAATGGTAATGCTGAACAGGAATAATGGGTTTTAAGTTTTACCAATTTGCCGTTTCAATTGAAATTTTTAGCCGCACTAACTTAGTATCCATATCACCACCTTACCAACCCATCACCATTTCACCTACATCCCTACCCATATCACCAACTTACCTACACATGTTACCACCTTACCTACATATAACATCAGCTTACCTACCCATATCACCACCTTACATACATATATCACCACCTTATTTGCCCATATCACCACATTTTACCCATATCACCACATTTTATCCATATCACCACCTTTTATCCATATCACCACCACCTACCTTTCTCCAATTTACTTGCACCCCTACCCATGTCGCCAACCTACCTACACATATTCCAACTTGCATATTTTATCAGCTTACCGACTCATATCACCACCTTACATACACATATCACCACCTTATTTACCCATATCACCACTTTACTCACCCATATCACCACTTTACTTACCCATATCACCACTTTACCAGTATCACCATATCACCAGTTTACTTACATATATAACCACCTTACCTATACACGTATCACCAAATTACATATCCTTTCAGATTTTTAAGGATTGAAATATTTCCAGTGACAAAATTTTTTTAAACTCTCAAATTAGAAAATGAAGTATGAGATTGTACATTATGTTCACATATTATTATGTTTGTCAAATAATTCATTTCACAACAAGCGTGAATGCTGATACTAATTTTGTTTTCGGTGATTCTTTTAAATAATTTGCAAAAGTGAATATTTTAAAGTATCACCAAAATGCCTTACTTTACCCTATGCAATTGTATATGTTTCTCTCTTCTTCCCTATTAATTCTTGCACTGCATAACTTGTGTATACTATATTTTTCTGTATTAGATCACACACATGCAAGAAAAAGCTATATTTCTGTTAATACCCATGTGTATTACTCTGCGAGCTTTACTGATAACGGAATTAATTATATTAGCATATTTGCATTTCGAAAAGTCGTGCTTAAAACTGAAAAATCATTCTTTGCGTGTTTGCTTGTTCAGTAAATGCTTGTTGAAAAGATCAATAATGCAAGCAGTTTCATTTGTTGCGTTAATCTCTATTTCATATATGCAATGTTCAAGGGAATAAGATATTCTACCTTTAATAAGTTCTACTCTCAAAGAAAGGTATCTAGCCCTGTAAAATTTTCCTTTAAAGTTTGCTGAAGGTTTCAATGTTTGCTTTCAAATATTTGAATGGCTTTGATGCATTTTGTGATAATAAAAGACGCACTTACTTATTCATTAGTATAAGATGAAGGTGTTGAAAATTAAGGATTAAATTTTTCTTGCAAATGAAACGAGAAAAATCCCTACTGTCAAATTGTATTCCTAAAGTATTTTTAAACTTTTTTGTTTAGCATTTTTGTAGGGTTGATTAGGCTAAGAAGAGAATGGAATGAAGGAGAAATGTAATATATTTATTATTTAACTAGGAAATTCAGTTTTTGCGCAAGTTAGATTCGCGCGCTTTCACTTTTAGGAAAAATACTAGAAGATGTTCTCGGCGTTGCTCCTTTTCAAAAATGTGCAAACTCTGCATTCAAAATGTTATTATTCCTTGAAGAATTTGGTAAAGTAATAAATGTAATTTCCCAAATAAATGCATAAGAATACCTGTTCTCGCTTTACAAAAATTATCTTCACAGGCAAATCAGAAGAATAAAGCATCCTGGTCCCGTTTGTTTGTTTGACCCTGACCGTCCGGCCTACCCGAAGGTGTAGTTCGGACACCTTCCCTCGAAACATGGACTAAATTTTAATTAGGGCTATACGGCAACCCACAAAATGTCATGGAATTCGGTGATGATGGCATACACGCACGCACACACATTTTCAATTTATTTATATGGATTAATTTCTTTATTATTTGAATTGGATAGATTGAATGGAAATCGTCTGCTGTATAAACATAATCGAAATCATTCCGTTGTTAAGTAAAAAAATCTGATGTGGGCAACACATGACTTTCCTTATATAATGCAATGAATTTACTACTTTTACAGTTAAAAAAATGTTATTCTTATACTAGATACTTATATTCTTTCCAAGATATTGAATTTTCTTCAATGAGTTGTCATTTTGATTGATTTAGCGTCATTTTTATCCATTTGGCGAGATTTTTGTTAATTTGGCAACAATTAAAAAAGTCGCAAGTTGGCGACATTTCGCCAAATTCGTCGCCAAAATTTCTCCAAGCGTTATGGACGAAGAAATAAGTTATTCCTTCAGCAGATAAATAACTATTGGCGTTCAAATACAAAAGTATTACTCAAAGTATCTTTTTTCATGAATGGAACGAGCTAGATCCACGAGAATGATGTCACTCAATTTATCGCATGGTGTTACACATGAAAAGTGAACATGCTTCTCAATAAGAAATATTTTTTTTATTTTATGACTTTTTGATAATTTTTATGCAAAATGTGCAATATCTCGAGAACTGTTCGTGTTAGCTTTCTAAAATTTATATCAATCGTTTTCTAATGAAAAATTACATATGAAATATCTATTTCCGTAACTTTATTAGTGGTTTTGATTTTTTGGGTTGACTTTCCGTTCATTGCTTGTAAGGAAGGAACTCAGTTGCTTTGCGAAGTCATCATCAGCGGAGGAAGTGTGCGGCAGCAAAGACATCTGAACAAAGATGCTTGGAAACTTGTACCCGAATTATAAGAACAGAGGAGGAGCTAGCTTTTGCTCAGTGATTATAATGTCGGTCTTGTAACCAAAGGGTCCCTGGTTCGGGGCCCGGCGACGCCCAATCGCCACAGTATCGAAATTGTCTGAAATGAGACACCAATCGATTTTCTCATACATTCATATTTATCCTTATACTGCGGTCCAAGCATTAACATTTTTATGAGCTTACATCACAGCACAGTACTCATGCCAGCCTTTGTTCACAAGCTATTATTTTAAAATTTGCCCTAAGAGTTCTTTAACTTTCTTTTTACACACTTTAATTTAACTTCGGTCTGAGTATGTATATATACAGGGTCTTTCAAAAGTCCGTCATAAACTTTAAAAATTCATTAAAAATCGAAAAATCATCGCATTGAGGTACGGTTTATATTATAAGTACTGCCAGAAAGGTTTTTTTTTTTATTTTGACGTGATAAAATTTTGTAGTTTAAAAAATCACCTATAGGTGGCGCTTACCCGAATACATCTTCCAGAAGTATGCAAATGAGGCTGTTATAAAAGAACTGTAGTGCTCTGTAGATTCTTCATTTGATTCATTAGTAAACGGTGTAAAGAAGAAGCTTTTGAGAGAATGTTAACTTTGATCGAGAAAGCCTTGTTAGTTAAGCTGTATTACGCGAGCGTCGAATCAGCATCAGATGCTTTGCGAAAATTCTGATTTAGGAAGAATCTAAAGAAAGAAAAAGATCCTATCACCTATTCAGGGTTACTTAGGCTTGTCACACGATTTGAGACGTACAGTAAGTTATTTAAATTGTCTTTCCAATGCGTTCAGCGCCACCTATAGGTGATTTTGTAAACTACAATATTTTTTCACGTCAAAAAAATTAATAAATAAATAAATAAAATCTCGTCCTATCAATACTTATGGTACAAACCGTACCTCAATGCGATGATTTTTCGATTTTTAATGCAGTTTTAAAGTTTATATGGACTTTTGAAAGACCCTGTATATATATATATATATATATATATATATATATATATATATATATATATATATATATATGTGTGTGTGTGTGTGTCTGTTGAAGACCCAGACCGTCCGACTCGTCCGAGGACTTAGAGCAACTATTTGGACGTGTGTGTGTGTGTAGAAAAACCCAGACCACACGACCAACCCAATGTGTGTGTGTGTAATATTTGACTTGAATAGTCCAAGGAAGATACAATTTAAGTTGTAAAAATCTATTTTATTCGATGCCACTAGGAATATATATAATTACATGTTCTGGACGACTCCTGATCGCTGATCAGCTAGCTCTTACCAAATCTGTGTGCCGTCTGCGTAGTTCTTCACTAGTGCAAAATACATTTTCATCAGAGGGGGAGGGAGAGTATGAGGCATGTGACTGCTATCTTAGCGGTTTAGGCTTTAAAAATGTGATTGGGAATGCAATTTCAATGAGAACGCTTACATAGGGTTAAATTTAGTGACCATATATGGTATAATCGAGGAAGCGTCTGCAGACTTGTTAATATTAGTGGCGTGGGATAGAATTTAATGCAGTTGCAATATGTGCTGGACATGAGGTAGGAATTTGGAATAATAAGATAACTGTGAAAGAAAAGGGCGCGTTATTGGGAAAGGCTTAAAATTTATGTATCATATATATATATATATATATATATATATATATCCCTAATAGCATGCTTATGCCTAATATTGAGCCAATATTGTATATCTCATATCGTTTCATTAATCAAATATATCCTATATAATGCCAATATTGGGGATACTTTTGTCGCCAATACTGGCTAGATATTGGCTTTACAATATTACGCCAATATTGGCCAGATTTTGGCAATCAATTAACCTTTTGCTGGACGCCAATGCCTGCAAAGGGGGATCGAAACTGTTTGGAATAGGGTATGTCATATACTTGTCTTTTTGAGAGATTCTTCGTTTGGGATGGACACTGTCCCACCTTTAAGCAAAAGGTTAATCATTGGTAAGATTAAAACAATTCCCCTGTCTTCAGTCTAAAGTTTTCCCTTAATTTTAAAGCGCTTTAATTTCACGCATCTACCATTTTGAACCGAATCAATCTATTTTTCTAATACCAGTAAATATATTATTATCGGGCTAATATTTTGATTTTAATTGCATAGGCTTATGGAAATTGATAGAATGTGAAAAAAAAAATATAATGGTTTTTGGAAGTTAATTACATTTTTCACATAGTAGAGAAACCATGGTTAATTGCTTTGTAATAGCGCAATTAAAGTGGACTTTTTATAATGGCTTAAATAAAGTTGAAATTTTGTAATAGCGTAAATAAAGTTGATTGGTATAGATAGATGTTATCAACGTGAAACCATCATGTTTTAAAATAAATAACGTCTATGGAGTATCCGGTTGAAATCAGAGCTTTATGGGAAAAAAAATTCCAAGGGAAATGGAAGATGATTCCTTTTTTGAACTTCGGGTTTGTTGGTTATCTAGCACTGACGAAGGGGATCCAACGTATCCTCGAAACAGCTGTATCTCAATTTTATTTCTGCTTATACACGTTACTCAAGTTTTGTTTATCCTTTCGCACAAAGTGTATTTTACTTATTGTTCTGTTGAACTTTATTGGAGTTTTATTTTACAAGACTTTCTGTACTCAAAATTATTTCGGCTCCATCGGACTGGAGCCACCGCCGATTTTCATACGCATATTTCTATAGTAGAAGTACTAGAACGCGTATTAAGTATAAAAATTTATTTCATGTTAAAAATTAGATAGTTATCAATTTTCCTCCATTGTTGGAATGAAAATAATTTGTTTTAATCAAATACCATTCATGCATGTACTACATTCTAACTCGATATTTTCGAAGATTTTTTTTTTTATGTTTTTAAAATGCGCAGATCGTCTGACTTAAATGAAGGTACATAGAAAGCCCAGACCACACGACCAACCCGAGGGTTTATGGTAGCTGTTTGTGTGGCCGGACCTAAATGAAGGTGTAAGACATAATGCCACCCAATTTTGATCGGAACCCAATGAAGGGTGACATCCACAGGAATCGTACCCGCCTAATTCTGTTACCAACCTTTTGAAAGGATTTTTGAATCCACTGATTTAACATGCTCGTAATCCGCGTAGTGTGCGCAGTACCGGGAATCAAACATAGATCCTCCGAGGGCAATCTCCGTGCCTTAACCACTGGTCTATCTCGTTTCAAATGTTCATAATTTTTAAACTAAATCGAACGAATATTTTAAAAGTAACGAATATTTTAAAAGTTTCGCCGAGCCTTGTTGTCCGGGGATCTGAAGTACCTATGCACCGAATTTTGCCGCTGTCCGATGCTTTGATGACACACACAGACAGACATTTTCTTTTATTATGTAAAGAATAGAAGGTATGCGCGTCATACGACGGAACTCAAAATTTGCAAAATATTACCTACGTTTGTTGTCATTTTTATCAATTATATTGTTCAATTTTAAGACATTTTAAAAACTCACCAAAATTGTCGCCAAGTGGGAGAGTTGGACTGACAGACAAACGCTGTCGAAACATCAGTACAAGGGGATAATGAAATTAATTGTGTTTTGAAAGGGGATAGTATATCCCCTTTCAAAACACAATTAATTTCATTAATTTTGCGTCATATTTATCAATTAGGCAAAATTTTTATCGATTTGTCGACATTTTTATCGAATCGATTTGGCGATATTTCCGTTAATTTGGCGATATTTTGATAAAATTGGCAACACTTAAAACTCGCCAAATTTGTCGCCAAGCGGGACGGTTGGACTGACAGATAAGGGCTTCCAAAACATCATTACAATACTATCCCCTTTCAAAATAGAATTAATTTCATTGATTTGGCATCAAATTTATCAATTTGGCGATATTTTTATCAATTTGACGACATTTTTATTGATTTGGCGACGTTTTTAAGAGTCGCCAAGTGGGATGGTTGGATTCGACAGACAAACGCTATCGAAACATCGTACAATTCTATTCAATAAATTCAACAATACTATTCCCATTCAAAACACAATTAATTTCGTTGATTTTGGTTAATTTTTATCAATTTGGCGAGATTTTTATCGATTTGGCGATATTTTCGTCAATTTGACGATATTTTGATAAATTTGGCGATATTTAAAACTAGCCAAATTTGTCGCCAAGTGGGATGGCTGGACTGACAGATAAATGCTTCCTCAATATCAGTACAATGTTATCTCCTATCAAAACAAAATTAATTACATTGATTTGGCGTCGTATTTATCAATTTGACGACATTTTTATCAATTCGGCGACATTTTTATCGATTTGGCAACATTTTAAAAGTCGCCAAATTTGTCGCCAAGTTGGATGGTTGGATTTGACAAACTATATCGAAACATCATTGTAATACTATTCCCATTCAAAACGCAATTCATTTCATTGATTTGGCGTCATTTTTGTCAATTTACCAACATTTTCATCAATTTCGCAACTTTAAAAAAAAGTCACCAAGTTGGCGATATCTCGCCAAATTCGTCACCAAAAATTTCGCCAAGCGTTACCCAAGATAGATAGATAGACAGATAAATCAAGGTGTTTATATTACAAATTCAATGATCGTTTTCAACAATTTTTTTTATTCATTCTGTTGGCAAAATTGTCCCTACCTTTGCTGCAGTGTTTGTTCTGCCTTACTTATCTTAATGATGAAGACTCTCTTTTTTTTTTTTTTGCCTCTGAGATCAGTGGATATCTTTCATCAACTGTTTATGCTGTTACCAACCAAGTATTTTTAATTTCACATTATTTTAAACACAAGTTTAAAGTGTACTT
The DNA here is from genome assembly GCA_951213105.1 of Amaurobius ferox. Lineage (NCBI taxonomy): Eukaryota > Metazoa > Arthropoda > Arachnida > Araneae > Amaurobiidae > Amaurobius > Amaurobius ferox. The sequence continues at coordinate 81,022,143 of OX578149.1, read as the reverse complement.
TTTTATATTCTTATATAAAAATTCTATTTATTTTTGAGAAAGATCAAACCACAGCCATTTATCGAATGTTTCTTTTTTTTTCTGTCATAAAAATACGATACGAAAATGCTGTATAGGATTATGATACATGCTCCATTCGAAATAAGCTAGTTTTAGAATGCTGGTATGCGATGTTATTGATATATTGTTTTCTGCTTTGATTTATAAAGATATCTTACATTTCTATTCCATATTATTTAGGTGCATTTTTGTACCATATATCAGTTTCAAAATGCTAACAAAAATTGTTTTTTATGAGCTTTCGTTCGCAAGCTACCTAAAAAATAATTCTTCCAAAAATTTTTGATAATTTATTTTTAAGAAAAACTTGAGTGACTTATATAAGCACAACTAATACAATAATGCATCATACAGCTGTTTCGAGGATACGCTGAATTCCTTTCGTCAGTGCAAGAAAACCAATAAATAAGAAGTTCAAAAGAGGAATGGGCGCAAAAGGAAGAAGCAGGAGAGATTGTATACCCAAGACTGGATTAAGAGACAGCCAATCAGAAAGCAGCATGAAGAACCGCTTAGCCCATCCGGAACGACAAGTAACACACAAGATTTGCGTGCGCCAATCTTGCGTCTCTCCTCCGCTGCTGCTCCTTTTTACTCCCATTCCTCTTTTGGACTTTGGGTTTGTTAGTTCTCTTGCACTGACGAAGGAGATCCATCTTATCCTCGAAACAGCTGTGTGCTTATTACCATTTTATTTGTGCTTATACATGTTGCTCAAGTTTTCGTTATCCTTTCACACAAAGTGTATTTTACTTATTGTTTTGTGGAACTTTATTGGAGTTTTATTTTACAAGATTTTCTTTACGCAAAACTATTTCGGCTCCATCGGACTGGAGCCACCACCGAATTTTATACGCATTTTTCTATAGTAGAAATACTAGAACGCGTATTAAGTATAAAAATTGATTTCATGATAGAAATTTGATAGTTATCAATTTTCCTCCATTGTTGGAATGGAAATGATTTGCTTTAATCAGGAACCATTCATGAATGTACTACATTCTAACTCGATATTTTTGAAGGGTTTTTTTTTATGTTTTTAAACTGCTCAGACCGTCTGACCTACATGAAGGTGTAAGGCATCTGTTTGAACGGCCGGGGCCATGCCACCACTTTTAGATCGGAACCCAATGAGGGGTGACATCCACAGGGATCGTACCCTCCCAATTCTGCTATCAACCTGTTGAAAGGATTTTCGGATCCACTGATTTAACGTGCTCGTACTCCGTGTAGTGTGGGCAGCACCGGGAATCAAACCTGGACCCTCAGAGGGTAATCTCCGTGCCTTAACCACTGGTCTATCTGGTTTTAAAAGTTCATAATTTTTAAACTAATTCGAATATTTTAAAAGTTTTGCCGAGTCGTCTCGTCCGGGGATCTGAAGTTCCTGTGCGCCGAATTTTGCCGCTGTCCGAAGCTTCGATTTTCCGCTACAGACGACACAGACAGATATTTTCTTTTATTATGTAAAGATTCAATGATCGTTTTCAGCAATTTTTTTATTCATTCTATTAACAAAATTTTCCCTACCTTTGCTGTAGTGTTTGCTCTGCCTTACTTGATGAGGAGTCTTTTTTTAATACTTTACAACATAGTTGAAAAGTGTTTATGACTTTTGTTCATTCTGTCTGTCTGTCTGTCTGTCAGCTTGATAACTGCCGTAAAAATGACTTTATCGAAATGAAATTTTAGTATGCTGTTCAGATGATCTGTGGGACCTGGGGGAATATAAATGAATAATATCACTCAATTAGTTTTGGATTGAACTCTGGTTGAAAAAATGAAATACATTGAACACGGACCTAATTTTTCAAAAAAATTTTAAGCGAAATTAAAATTTACAAATTGCTTCGAAAGTTTTAGGAAATATACAAATTATCCCATGAAAACTATAAAAAACATTTCTGCAAAATATATTTGGTACTTTTTTTTTTATAAAAATTAAAATAATAATTACATCCATATCATATGAAGAGATCACGTGACCCACTTCAAAATAAAATATGGCATCTATCTTGTGTCAAAATCGGGATTTTTGTTCTTTTTAATTTATCTATATTTAGTGTTGCATCCGTCCGAAAACCGCTTTATTTTTTTATTTTTGCTGTGCATCTATATACTGCTAGAACGCAATTACAATATTTGTGAGTTTAAATGATCATCGAGCTTTGATTATTTCTATAACGAAGCCTAATTTTCATTTATGGAGAATGTAAACAACATTAAAATGTAGGATGAGTTGTGTAAGTCTTGCTGAAATTCTTTAACGGAAAATTATTTGGTTCTGAAGTCTGCCATATCGCTGATATGAATGAAACATTCTTTGATTTTACAGACGATTTTATAGCAGACATTTTCGATAAAGTTTTACGCATAGAGTTAAATTACTTTTACCTCTATGGTTTTAAGTTTTTAAGTAAAATAAATTATTGTAGTACTGTGTGATGAAAGAAATAATAATTTATGAATGAAATATTTACTGCTTTTTTATAAAGAGCCAGGCGATTTATATCTCGATGACGTCATTTGAATAAAGTTCATTTTTTTCGATGAAGTTTTAAGTTTTCAAATATTATAAATTATTGTAGTATTGTGATAATTTTAAAAATATTCCCACTGAATGTATCGCATTATAGAGATGTTTAAATAAAATTGCATTGCAGTTGGAAGTGTTTCATAATCAATGCTTTATGTTTGATTGATTTTTTTTTTTTTCTTGCCTCTGAGATCAGTGGATATCTTTCATCAACTGTTTATGCTGTTATCAATCGAGTATTTTTAATTTCACATTATTTTAGACATGAGTTTGAAATATATTTTTTACATTCTTATACGAAAATTCTATTTATTTTTGAGAAAGATCAAAGTATAGCCATTTATCGAATGTTTCTTTTTTACTGTCATAAAAATATGATACGAAAATCTTGAATGTTGGATTATGACATGCTCTGTTCGAAATAAGCTAGTTTTAAGAATGCTGGTATGCGATGTTATTGATATATTTTGTTTTCTGCTTTGATATATATTGATATATGATGTTTTCTGCTTTGATTTATAAAAATATCTTACATTTCTATTCGATATTGTTTGGGTGCATTTTTGTATCATATATTAGTTTCAAAATATTAACAAAAAAATTTTTTTTGAGCATTCATTCGCAAGTTACCTAAATAATTTTTCCAAAAATTTTTAATCTATTTTTAAGAAAAACTTGATCGACGTATAAAAGCACAAATAATACTAATGCAGCATACAGCTGTTTCGATGATACGCTGTATTTCTTTCGTCAATGCAAGTAACGCACACTGATATACATACACCAATGTACATATACACGTATTAACACATACATACACATACTAACAGACACACACACGCACTTCAAAACGCTTTGAAACGCTTCATTCGTTCATGAGATATCGCGTAAACAGACTCACGGACACAGTTACTAACACACACTGACATGTATACACTAACATGCATATACACGTATTAGCACATACATATACACACTCAGAGAGACAGAGAGCACACCTCAGAAACGTTCAATGTGTGTTCGGGGATGTTTAAAACGTTCTATGTCGAAAATTCAAATTCGTTCTCTTCTGTCGAAAATTCAAATTCGTTCTCTTCTGTCGAAAATTCAAATTCGTTCTCTTCTGTCGAAAATTCAAATTCGTTCTCTTCTGTCGAAAATTCAAATTCGTTCTCTTCTGTCAAAAATTCAAATTCGTTCTCTTCTGTCGAAAATTCAAATTCGTTCTCTTCTGTCAAAAATTCAAATTCGTTCTCTTCTGTCGAAAATTCAAATTCGTTCTCTTCTATCGAAAATTTAATCTTTTCTGTCGAAAATTCGAAACTGTAAATTGCATTATTGATACGACGTGTAACCGCAATAAATCATTTAATTCACTTTCAGTTTCTTAACAAACTTTCAATTTTAAAATCATGGTCAATCGATTAATGTAATAGGCTCTTACGATAAACAACTCCGCTGTCTTCACTTTCCTATTTTCTTTAATTCTTAGATCCTGTAATTTCACGCTACTGCTTTTCGTAAGTGGATTGCCTTTCTATATTTCTGAGGTGCGATCAATATTTTTCGGCCGTGGCGCTAATATTTCGATTTAATTTCAAAAGTCCATGGACATTGAGGAAATATGGAAAATAAAATGAGGATACGGCTTGTCGTTAATTTTATTAGTTTCTGTGCATTACATGGTAATGTAATATTACTTTCCCTACGATATATGGTGATGTATAGTACTTTCTCTGCGATACATGGTAACGTACAGAAAAAATATTGCAATCGTGTTGAAAATCGAAACTCAAGTTTTCGACGGATCTACCTTTTCAAGCATGTAGAACACGATAAAACTATTTTTAGTGTGCCGCGTGTGTGTGTGTCTGTTTGTATGTCTATGTGTGTATCTGTGCAATAATATGTAACCACTTTAGCTAAAAAACTATCCGACAAAATTTTACAAAATTTGGTATGTGCGAGTCACTTGGGGGCTACTCTGGTGCTGATTAGATTTTAGTAAGATGCGAAAAATTATAACCTTTATTATTTTGCAAAATGACCCGCAAAAGTCTAAACTTCCTTTTTTTGGCAGTTAATAAGTTGCGCGATCGAAAACTTTTTAATTTCTTACTTTTTGGTACTTAGTTCGATAAACCAAAACTTTTGATACCACGATTGGATTAGTTAACACCTGAAAAGTTCTGTAAATGCCCAACTATTAGAATATAAGATATACTGTATAACAAAAAAATCGACGCACCAAGAAGGAGTTGTCCGATTGTAATGAAATTTCGTATGCAAAGACATTTTGAGCGAACATGCAAATGAATAAAATTTGGTGTCCAATGAATAAATAGTGGGAGCTCCAGCGCATCGGAACTGCGCATTCAGCAGATCTATATCTGGGCAGGTGTATATCTGCAGGTGGGTATGGTCTGGGGTGCCATCTCCTTTGATAGCCGTACCCCTTTGGTAGTCATTCCTGGCCCACTGAAAGCACAGCGGTACGTAGACAACATTCTACGACCGGTTGTGTTACCGTTTCTTTTGCGACACCCCGGACTTACTTTTCAACAAGATAATGCCCGGCCGCACACGGTATGTGTTGTTATGAATTGTCTTCAAGCTTGACCAACACTTCCTTGGCCAGCTTGATCTCCTGATCTCTCTCCCATAGCGCGCGCACATTTAGGACGTTATGGGACGGCTATTGCAACCATCCCGGAATGTTGCCGATTTAGCCTGGCAGTTGGAGATAATTTGGCAAGACTTTCCGCAGGACACCATCCGTGAACTTGATCAGTCTATGCCACGCCGGGTGACATCTTGCATCCAGGCCAGAGGTGGACCAACGCCTTATTGACTTCCTCCCTTTGCATACGATCCAACTCTGAATCATTAAATTATTCTGAAATTTTAATCGTTTCTTTTTCTATGCATGTTCTTCACATTCACCAATTTTTATCACAATCTGACAACTCCTTTTTGGTGCTTCGATTTTTTTGTTATAAAGTGTATTTGAGATTAGAACATGATCTTTTTTTATAGGAGTAAACACAGATTGAACTTGAATATTCTAAGGATTTTATCAATTTTCTAGTTTATTTTTTTATTTTTATTTATTTGTTTATTTTATTTTTTTGGAAGGTGTGTGTGTGTGGGGGGGGGGGGGGGAGGAGCGGTAAAACGATGTATCATTTCATCACTGATTTGATTTGTAACTTTTTCTATCGCTCATCCCCCTCCCCCAATCATCTCTCAAAACTTTATTTTTGCTTAAATTGCCTGTCCTTTCATCTGCTGTGAGTTAAATAATTTTACTTTCATTATTTGTAATTCCGGTGATTAGCGTCGACGGAACGCGTTATTTACACCCCTTTCCCCGTTAAAATATCAGTTACATCTTTCCCAGCTCCCTGCAATTAGAGCGTTAAATGGTGCGACAAATATGTTCAATTGCTCGGTATCACGTGTCACGATTCCCGGAGAGTGTCAAAATTGTGATTCTGCAGCGGTCCCTAACAACTCTTTCGTCCATTTAAATTTCGATCTGCTGAGTAAATGGGTTCGTTCAAAACCTTAATCACGCTTGCTAGTATTTTATGTCACATTGCGAATTGCCAGTATTTTATGTCACATTGTGAATTGCTAGTATTTTATGTCACATGTTATGTCACACGTTAGATTGTTGTTGCTCATACCCTAGGGTAAGTAGGGTGGCCTGGGTCTTCAACACGTTGTATTGTATTAAAAATATGATGAAAAATTCACTTTTCATCAGAAGATTTTATATTCAGAGTAGTTAACTTTATGAATATATATCTGTAATATTTCTTATGCAAATAAGACAATAATGCACCACAATTATAAGAGCAAAAAATCTGATGTGGGCAATACATGACTTTCCTTATATAATGTAATGCATTTACTACTTTTACAGTAAAAAATAGGTTTTTCTTATAGTAGATACTAATATTTTTTCCAAAATATTGAATTTTCGACAATTAGTCGTCATTTTCATTGATTTAGCATCATTTTTATCCATTTGACGAGATTTTCATTAATTTGACAACATTTCAAAAAGTCGCCAAGTTGGCGACATTCCGCCAAATTCGTCGCCAAAATCTCGCCAAGCGTTATGCACTAAGAAATAAGTTAGTCTTACAGCAGATAAATGACTATTGACGTTCAAATACAAAAGTATTATTCAAAGTATATTTTTTCATGAATGGAACGAGCTAGATCCACGAGAATGATGTCACTCAATTTATTGCATGGTATTATCCGCCAAATTCGTCGCCAAAATCTCGCCAAGCGTTATGCACTAAGAAATAAGTTAGTCTTACAGCAGATAAATGACTATTGACGTTCAAATACAAAAGTATTATTCAAAGTATATTTTTTCATGAATGGAACGAGCTAGATCCACGAGAATGATGTCACTCAATTTATTGCATGGTATTACATATGAAAAGTGAACATGTTTCTCAATAGGATTTTTTTTCATGTGACTTTTTCATAATTTTTTTGAAAAATGTACAATATCTCGAGAACGGTTCATGTTAGCGTTCTAAAATTTATGCCAATCGTTTTCTAATGAAAAATTACATAAGAAATGTCTATTTGCGTAATTTTATTAGCGGTTTTGATTTTTTGACGATTTTTTCAAAATTTTATTCGAAAATTTAGGGGGTTCTGAACATTCGATTACGTATAAAAACAATAGGCTTCCAGTGTTTACGAATTGTGATTTTTGTACCAAATTTGGTTCGAATCGGTCCATTCGTTCGTCAGTTATCGTCTCCACAGACTCACTGACACACACACACACACACACACACACACAGACATCACTTCAAAAATGTTTGATTCGTGATCAGGGATGATTGAAACGTGCTCTCCCGTCGAAAACTCGAATTCGAATTTTCGACCCCGTCACAATACTTTCCTTATACATTATGTATATAAGGAAAGTAATAATAAAAGTGCAAATAAGACAATAATGCATTGTCTTATTTGCATTGATGATATGCGTCGGTTAAATTTTTCTTATCTTACAACAATGATTAAACTCATATATACTGAATCTTTTGCCCCTAAAAGCGAATGTATAAATGGTTAAGGGGGGTGTAAATGATTTTTACCAAAATCGAAATCTAGCTAAATTGCTTTCTATCATCCGATAACTGTTGATTTACCTCATTTCATCGAGATATTTAGACCATTTTCAAGATACTAATATACAAGAATACGGCGTTTTATAGTATAGAAATTCTCTAAAAATTGGATTGTTATAAATGTCTTTCGAAAAACTTTCTTTAACTATTTTAACAACCAAAAAGAAAAATTAAATTATGGCCTCACGGGAAAACTGGAGTAACAGTCCTGCTTTTAATCATACGTCTTTATTGCCTTTTCAGAATTCTAAGAGTGTGTTGGAAGTTCAACGTTGAACTTAAAGTACTTGTGACCTAAAGTTATATAATTGGTATCTTTTACACGTTCTTCTAATGTCTTTATATTGGCGTTATGGCTGACGTTTAAGCACGCTGTCATATTGCTGGCACATTTTGATAAACTTTATTAACCGGATTATCACTTTTTCCCTGTCTCGGGAGTAGAAAGAGATGAGTTGTCGGTATTGTGTCGAGTTGTAGCTATGCTGTATATATAACGTACTTGGCCCCGCATTGTATTGTCCATTGTGCAAAATACTTTTCAGTTTTTGACGTCATTGGTCCGGGTATCCGGCTGAAATGGGAGCGTTACGAAAAATTTAAACTTTTTGATCTGTTATATCTACCAACGAAATAGATAAAAATCGAAACAATTTATACTTTTTTTGTCGGAGGGTACCATTTATGAATATATAAAAATAACTTATGATTTAATCTTTAATCTTTTGAACAATTTTTTGTTTCCGAAATAAATAAATAAATAAATAAAAATTCCAGCGAGTTTTTCCCTTCACTTTGCTTATTTTCATTCGAAATGTCGTCTATAAAATATAGATATAAACAGTAAGCGACAAAAATTTGTTTTTACAAAGCTCTTATAGTTTCGAGCAATCGTGTTGTCAAATTAACAAAGATTAAAAAAATTTTCCACTTTTGAAGTTTGTAATGCGTATATCTCCTAAACTAAATGTGTTAGATATGAATAGTAAGTGAGTAATTTGCAACATTTTGAGAGCCCTACAAGAATATATAATTTGAACTTTATTGGAGGTTTATTTTACAAGACGTTTTACACGTAAAACCATTTCGGCTCCATCGGACTGGAGCCACCGCTGATTTTTTTTAAGTTAGTAGTTGAATGAAAAAATAAATACATCTGTGCAGAGGATAAGAAGATAATGTTCGATGTCTTATTTCGTACAGGTGGCACATAATCTAAAATAAAACGGTACAAAAAATGCACACATGTAAATTATAATACGATATAAAATACAACGAAGTCTATCAGATCTCAGACTTTGCTAATGATTGATGAGTCTACAGAATCTTTTGCCACTGTGGCCTTTCGTACATCGGTAAACCTAAACGTGCTCTTAGGTGTCGTATAAAAGATCATCAAATTTAGTTGAAAACGTAATATTAGAAAATAATAAATTTCTGAGAATTTCTTATCAGTTTCAGTTTTCTTCTGCTAGTGGTATTTAAAGATTTTTGTCGATTCACTATTTTGATATTTTTTTGAAGCCCTTCAAGTCTAGAAGAATTCTACAATGTTGTTAACGACTTATTAAGTACATTTTTTCTGCTATATGTTGGGAGAGTCTGTACCTTGTTAGTTTTTCTTTATTTTTATTATTATTTAGATACTTTTCTGTGTCCCCCCCCCCCTTCTCTTTGGTCTCGTATTTAGTCATTTTTGTCCTTGTTAATGTTTCTGCTTTTTAATTGATTGGCGTGTTTTTAGTAGTACTTTCTCAAGATCGCTTTGGATAACTCAATATAGTATTACTTCATTTCTGGTTAAAAATGCCCGCAAAACATCTCCTCATTTAATAATTATGGTTTATTATTTCTTTTTTTTTTTTTAGAACGGGGCATTTTAACTTTCTGTAATGGACGGTGTTAAATTCAAAATTCATATTAATTGACTTTTTTTTTCCCGCCCATAAGATTTATTTTAACATAATTACTTTTTTCACAATATTTTTTTTTTTCAATTTTCGAAAAAAGTGTTCGAAAACTGTGTTTGGTCACTCTTAAAATAAATAGGCCTCTTACATTCATCGATTGACATATCCTCCCCAAGTTTCATTGGCGTGACTGAATTTTTTCGAAAAATCTTGCTCAAATAAACAGTCATAGACATCATAAAAAAATTATGTGTTCAGGATTTTCTTTAGAGATAACAAATTTCAATATCGTTGTGAAACATTTATGTAACTTAGTGCTTTATCTTCGTAGGCTCCAAAATTTTAGTTTTGGTCCCCCCCCCCCCCTCTAAAAAAATATTAGTTTTCATTACTGTGGGGGAAGGGGATAAGTTCAAAGTTTCTCCTTCGAAAAATAAAAGCATTTAAGAAAATGCTTTTATTATTATTATTTTTTTTTTTTTGGGGGGGGGGGGATATTTTCATAAGTGAAAAATGTTGAAATGTTTAGTATTTTCTTAAATTCCTCTTCCTTCTCTTTTGGTTTTCTTTTCAAAGCTGAGCTGGTTTTACTGACACTTACAGTTTTGTCAACCATAGGTAATTGAATGAAATTTATTTTCAAAGAAATGTGTTAAGAAAGAAGTTTTTCAAAGAAATGTGTGTTTAAGAAAGTACTTTAAAAATAAAGACAACCAAAAATTGGCCATAATTAAAAGTCTTTTATTAAAATCTCCTTTTACGACGTACTAAAATTAAACAGCCATAGCGCTTTCGGGCAATTTTGGAGTTCAACGTTGAGTGACCTCAGATACTCTTCTTTTACACGCTTTTTCTTTTACACGAATTTGAAGTTACACGGTTCAAAAAGTCTTACTTTTTTGAAAAAATTATTTGATTTAACACGACTTCAAAGTCATTGTCTTATACTTATGTATACTTATTTTTTACACAAATTTCTGAAGAACGTATCTACCGTGTAAAAAAAGAGTTGGGTGTATCATCACAATAAAATCTAAAACTATAAACAAAATAATTCTAAAATTATGCATAAAATGTTCTAAGCGAAACTGTCGGTAAGAACACTCACTATCTTATGGTATTAATTATTATTAGTGGCACGGTTCCTAAATAAGCGCCTATTACTTAAATACTACATTCACAGATAACAGCACTCGGTTTCCAGTTTTAATCCAAATACTCATGCATGCGAAATTCTTTAAGCGCATGCGCAGTCGCGTACAATAAAGTCTACCGCTCTACTACCGTGGAAACTGAAAAAAAAAAAAAACTCTTCCTGCGGGAAAGAAATCATGGCTTAAACCGTGCCGTCAGTTGAGTATGAAAATCCACCGGACTTCATTTGTGGAATTGATCATCAGAATTTTTATGCGTTCGTTTAAAAAATCCCCAAAATAAAATAGCTTATTAATTAAATTTCTTTTGTTAGAATGCGAAAATATGCACACAACTTTTTGCCAAACTGTAGAATTCTGTTAATCTTGCTTTTAGGGATGCAGCTAAATAAGTATAAGATAACCTAGAAAATGCAAATTTCGGTTTATTTAAAAGAATATGAATGAATTGTCTTACGGATTCGGTTCAAATATCGTCGGAAAGAAGGTTCTTCGATCTTTCCGATGGTGTCAAGAGGGAAACTCTGTGATTATATTTTCCGTTAGCTGAAGGAACTGATTTATGTGAAAATCAGTGAACATCATGTTAAAGCGTAATATACTAAGTAAAACCTAATTGGAATTTAAAAAATATCGCCGAGGCGTATCGTTCCAGGTCTTTAAGTACCTCTGTAACAAATTTCGTCGCTGTCCGACGCTTAGATTTCCCGCTACACACGAACGACGAGTGCGCGCACACACAAACTTTTTCCTTTATTGTAAATATATTCTAAATAATGCTGTTGATAGAAAAAAAAAATAACATAATATTACCACTCAGTAAGAAAAAGAAATAATTAAACATTTTGCTATTGCTAAAAAATACATATAAATTTACAGTAGTAATATATAACAAAGGATAGAAACAATATTTTCATTATTTTAATATTGTCTGCAGAAGAAACTGTTTTATTTACAGTAATGTGTAAAGCTTACATAATTTTAGGCATAAACAATGATCGGGTACAGTTATAGAAATTTAAATTGCATGTATTGTAAAAGAGGCTAAAATAAAGAAATGGTTAGGTCACGTTCGTTTGGAGGTAAAAATGTTTAATATAATTATAAAAATCTGATGTGGGCAGCACATGACTTTCCCTGCAGACTCCAATCCATATTTTCTTTATTTCTTTAATAATTCATTAGATTGAGTTTAATTGAACCAAATAACACTAAATTTACAGTTTTATTTCAATTTTTGTTTTTATTTAGTAATTGGATATTTTTTCGAAATCTGCGTAACAAAAATGCAACAAATCTCAAATATCTTGAGAACGGTTAGTCCTAAAGTATAATGGAGTGTGTTATATTATTTTCCTCTTCAAAAACTGCGTATAAAACAAGAATTTTATTGAGACATTTGAGCATACACTACTTAGTCTTTTATTTTAGATTTTTGGCGATTTTGGCGGGCCATTTCGTTAAAAAAGACAGGTTGTTCTTTTCCGAATCGTACGAAAATCTAATCTGCACAAGAGTGTCCTATAAGTAATTTATCTACCAAATTTTGTGAAATTTGGTCAATTAGTATTTTAGCTAGAGCGGATAAATGAAATTTTTGCGGACCATTTCGTAAAAAAAAGGCGGGTTCTTCTTTTACGAATCGTACTAAATTTTAATCAGCACCAGAGTATCCTACAAGTAACTTATCTACCAAATTTTGTGAAATTTGGTCAATTAGTATTTTAGTTAGAGCGGATACATGAAAGTTTTACTGGCCATTTCGCAAAATAAGGCGGATTCTGTTTTTACGAATCGTACCAAAAACTAATCAGCACCAGGGTCACATCCAAGTGACTTACCTACCAAATTTTATGAAATTCGGTTCATTAGTTTTGGAGTTAGAGTGGATACATACATTGCACAGACACACAGACAGACAGACATACACACAGACACATACACAGCCGTCACGCTAAAAATAGTCTTTTCGTATTCTAGAGGTCTCGAAACGTGTAGATCCGTCGAAAACTCGAGTTGCGATTTTAGGCATGATTCAAATACTTTCCTTATACATTACCATGTATTGCAGGGGAAGTAAAAATATAAATAAATCGAGAAACTTATTTGTCTGTAAAATACGAAATCTAACATTTTATACGATCCCTCTATTCAAAATTTCCCAATTAAAAATTTCTTAATACATTAAGAAGTAAAACTAAAAAAAAAAAGTTCGTTTCTTTCACGGACAAAATTTACCGAGATATAGCAGCTCAAATGTGTAGAAATTTTTGCTAGGATTGAGGGGTTGTACACAAATTGAATTGCGAGACTGCCATGTCAGCAGATCACTGAAAAATGAACTAACTGTCCAGATATGTTGAAAGATATGTTATTAAATGCAATGTAAAATAAATATTGTGAAATGTTTAATTTTCATTTTGTACGGCCCCCTCAACGCTCGGCCGAAATGATAGATTCGCAGACTTGGGAAAGTGATTTAAGTCATAAAATTCAATGTTTCATGTCTCTATATTTTTTTCATAAATGAATCGAACTTTAATGAGTTTTAGTCGTTAATGAAGATAATTTTATTAATTAGAAATTTTAGATTGTGGGACCGTATAGAAGGTTAAATTTACTATTTTTTAGATATATTGAATTTGTAACGTATATAATAATAATGTATATAATGTATCAAATACGTTACAAATCGTGAGGAGGAACGTATATTATATATAACGTTTTTTAATTTATACGTATTTTTGATATACGTTTTTTAATTTAAAACTGTTGTACGATAAATTGTTACCTTATTTGAGACATTTATACTTTCCCTGTAATACATAGTAATATAGTATAGGGAAAGTATTGGAATCGTGTCGAAAATCGCATCTGGAGTTTCTACGGATCATCACGTTTTGGCCCCTCTAGAACATGAAAAAATCTAATGTGGGCAGCACATGACTTTCCTTTGCAGACTTATATCCAAGTTCTCTTTATTTTAATTAAATTTAATTCACTTTTAATTCAATTTTCGTTCTCATTTGGTAACTGGACTTATTTTCAAAGATGGCGTAGAGAAAATACGAAAAAACTAAAATATCTCGAGAACGGCTAGTCCTAATGTAAAAGGGTTGGTCTTATTCTTTTCATCGTTAAAAATTACGGATTAATCAAGCATTTAATGGGTATATTTGCGCATTCGTAGTTTTTTATTTTAGATTTTGACGATTTTTGCGTGTCTTTTTGTAAAAAAAGCAGGTTATTTTTTTCCGAAGCGTACCAAAATCTAATCAGACCCAGGGTGACCCACAAACGACTTATCTACCGAATTTTGTGAAATTCGGTCTATTAATTTTCCAGCTAGAGTGGATACAAGCTTTCGCGGGCCATTTCGAAAAAAAAAAGCGGGTTCTTATATCCCGAATTGTACCCAAAACTAATCAGCACCAGATTCGCCCACAAGTGACTTACTTACCAAATTTTATGAAATTCGGTCAATTAGTTTTTAGTTAGAGTTGATACAAAATCTGCACAGACACACACACAGACGTCACGCTAAAAATATTGTTTTTTCATATTCTAGAGGTCTCGAAACGCGTAGATCCGTCGAAAACTTGAGTTGCGAATTTCGGCATGATTCCAATACTTTCCCTATACATTACCATGTATTTCAGGGAAAGTAAAAACTATTTTTAGCGTGACATTTGTGTGTGTGTGTGTGTGTGTGTGTGTGTGTGTATATATATGTTTGTGATTCTGTCTGTGCGATGTATGTATCTATTCTCACTCAAAAACTAATTGACCAAATTTCATAAAATTTTATAAGTAAGTCACTTGTGGGTGACCCTGGTGCTGATTAGATTATGGTGCGATTCCGGATAAAAGAACCTTCCTTATTTTGCGAAATGGTCCGCAAAAGTTGTTTGTATCCACTCTAACTGAAAAACTTAGTAGACCAAATTTCCCAAAATTTGGTAGATAAGTTACTTGTGGGTGATTTTGATGCTGATAAAATTTTGGTACGATTTGAAAGTAAAGAACCTGCCTTTTTTTGCGAAATTGCCCACAAAAATCGTCAAAATATAAAAGAAAAGACTACGTATTCTCAAGTATATCAATTAAATGCTTCTTTTATACGTAATTTTTGACGATAAAAATAATAAGACCAACCCTATTACTCTAGGACTAACCGTTCTCGAGATATTTTAATTTTTTCGCTTTTCTGCTACGCTACCTTTGAAAATATGTCCAGGTAACAAACTGGAATTGAATTAAAAGTACACATTCGGTGTTATTTTGTGTATTTCAGTTCAATTTAATGAATTTTTAAAGAAATAAAGAGAAGACGGAATTTGAGTCTGCAGGGAATGTCATGTGCTGCCCACATATATTTTTTAATTGGAATGGGTCTGCGAACCACCACCAATGAGATCTGAATCCTTTAACGTGAATTTATGAAACACCCTGTATAGATATATTGTCGGGAAAGTAAATATGAACGTGACCACACGGATGCAGTACATTAAATGATAAAATGAGCTAGCTCCAAAGAGAAATTCCAAACTTTGAACTCTCTGCAATAATTTGAGAGAACTCTTTGTTAGAGCCAGCGTATGTGTTATGAAAGCTTACACGTCCGTGTCGAGATTCTATCCAATCTGGGTGATGAAATATATCATTTGGAGGTAGAGGCATTTAAGTTCCGGTTCATTACTTCCGATGCGGCCGGAGGTCTGAGAAAAAAAAAGATAAATCAATTCACAGTGCTCGATTCATCACACAGGAAGGTGCGTTAAGCATAGTTAGTATTTAAAGATTCTCGAAATGAATCAGTACATTTAGTTAAGATATGAATTGCATACTTACTAGCTAAACCCGTTGTGAAAATTTCGCAACTAGAAATAAATCATTCATTCGTCAAACTACTTTTTATAGGCAACATTTGGCGTGTTGCCTGGGATTTAATACAGGGATTCATTCATTCATTTAATTTTTCAAAAAGCGTAGTCGTACCCCGCCCGCTATTTAGCAATCACTTGTTTAAGCAGGTGAGCAAAGTAATAATAATAATAATAATAATAATAATAATAAAAAATTACCAGACTTTGGCTCCATTCGACTTTCTCTTAGCAGTATCCATTTTTAAGTAGCTTGTGCAGTTTGTTTTTCCGTCAAATTTTGTAAGAAAAAATTAAAATTATCTGTATCGTTGTTGCAAATGATCACAATTACAGCATATTACCCTTCATTTTAAAGGACTTGAAAAAGATCTTTTGATTGATACCAAGTTTGACAATGTATCCCCTCGGAAGGTAATTCCTTCTCCCGATGAGGGCAGGGGGGGGGGGGGGGGCTAATGACATCACGAACACAAAAAATGTATTGCGGTTATTTTTCACTACAATGATTGAAACTGTTATCTTCCTGATCATTGGGCCATGAATAACCCCTTTTATGCATACACTGTAAAACATTTGCAAACATGCTACTGAAAGTTTCAGGGGAATCAACTGTCCGTAATGGGAAGTATGGTTCCTGATAATTATGATTATATATATATATATATATATATATATATATATATATATATATATATATATACACAGGGTGTCCAAAAAGCATTGACCTCGGCTTTTATTCTTCAAATATTGATCTTAGACATATATAATAAATTACAAAGTTGCGTATAAAAAGGTACAGAATTTTATGAAATCGATTAAAAAATTTTCAAGGGAATTAAATTTTAGGAAATACAAAATTTAAATTTTTATACGGCCCCCGTACAAAAACATTTCCAATGAGTAAAATGTGCCCCGTACACTAATAAGGTGATGTACAAAATTTCAGCATTTTATCATAAAAAGTCCAGAGATATGAAAAGACAAAAATGCTTACTTAAACCACTTTTCGGTGCATCGATATGAGTTCTCAGAGGGGAAAAATCATGTCGGCAGATCGCGTTTCAGGGGTCATACACAAATTACGAAAGAAAACAATGATTACATAAATAAATATTAATTTTGCTATTTATTGGTACAAAAGTACCTACACTGTGTAGGAATAATAACTTTACACAAAGATTACAAAGCTTGTTCAAAATGTTTTCCATCCATGCCAAAGATCCATTAAAGATAAAAGGCAGATATTATTTGCCTATGATGTATTTCTGTGTTGCGTCATTTGCACTCTTGGTGTAAGCATTTACATTTTAATGTGTGATTAATCCCTCACCAACTTTGTTTAAACATATCTCTGGGACTTTTTATGCTAAAATGCTGACATTTTGTACGTCATCTTATTAGTGTATGGGGGCACATTTTACTCATTGGAAATGTTTTATACGGGGGCCGTATAAAAATTTAAATTTTGTGTTTCTTCAAATTTAATTCCTTGAAAATTTTTATCGATTTCATAAAATTCTGCACCTTTTTTTACGTAACTTTGTAATTTATTATATCTGTCTAAGATCAATATTTAAGGAATAAAGTCCAAGGTCAATGTTTTTGGGACACCCTGTGTATATATATATATATATATAATATATATATATATAATATAAAATAGGATAATAGCGCTTCGGCAGACGATAGCTGAATATTTCAGAAATGATGCTGGAATTTTCATGAGCGCCTGTAATTGCGGCTTTTTGTATCAGTGCAGAAATTCGCAACAAAGTAGCTGAAAAAAATGAACAAAGGTTGCAGAATTTTTTACAGTGCAATTATATCTCAAAATTTGTCTTATGCTACTGTGTTTAGAAAATAATTTCGAAGATTTCAGTCGCCAAATTTGCGCCAAGTCGCGAAGTTTGCGACATCCCGCCAAATTTTTCGCTAAGTATTACGGACGGGCGGAGAAATGGGTTATTCATATAGTCGCTGTTATATTATTTCCAAGATATTGAATTTCATCAATTAGTCGTCATTTCATTCATTTAGCGACAATTTTATCAATTTGGCGACATTTTTGTCAATTTAGCAGCATTTAAAGACTCGCCAAGTTGGCGATATAATTCAAAAATTCGTCGCCAGAATTTCGCTAAGCGTTACAGAAGGAGAAGTAGGTTATTCTTATAGTAGTTTTTTATATATATATTTTTTTTCAAGATATTGAATTTTCACCAATTAGTCGTCATTTTTATCAATTTGGCTACATTTTTATCAATTTGGCGACATTTTTATCAATTTGGAAATATTTTCGTCAATTTGGCAACATTAAATTTTTTCGCCAAGTTGGCGATATTCCGCCAATTTCGAAACCAAATTTTCGCCAAGCGTCACCCAGAGATAGATAGATAGACAGACCGGTAAAATAAGGTGTTTATATTATAAATTTTAAATGTACGTATTTACTTCTAAGTACTTAAAATCTCTAAACCTTAAAATGCTTTGCTTACATTATATAAATTCTGAAATGCTTTAGTTCATTGTCACATAAATACAAGTAAATACATATAGAATGTTATGCCTACATTTACATATTTCACATTTTAAGTATGTCACTAGGATCGCTCTCCCATTGTAGAAAAATTTTCTTCCATTCATGGACCAGTAACTATGGGCTGGTTTTGTGTTTTGAGTATGTCAGTGTGGGACAGCCGATACCCACAGTGACCTCAAGAAAACTTGCTATGTTTTACAATTTTGCAAACTTCTATGAAGAATTCCAATTCATTGTTGTGACAGACCTGTTGTCATTAAAAAACACATATTTTATGATTTCAATAAAAAAGCTAATAAAATATTTTTGTATTCTGATCCTGATTATGATAGGAATAGATCTAAATATAAGTGAATATTGATGTTTGAAAAGATCGAGTGGAGAAACACAGTCCAGATATTTTGTAGCTATCTATTAATTTGAAGCTGCCATAAGTCCGGAAAAAGTTCTGCCAAAAGTGTCAAATTTCGGCGGTTGCAATGTCGATAGTCACAAAGGCCTAAAATGGTTCTGTGTCGCAGAATTCCCTTATAATTACTTTCTATATTTTCTTTCTTCCTTTTATTTTCTGTTTTCAAAAATCTGTTCAATAACAGAATTAATTGTGCTCCTGTCTTGTGTGAGATTGGGCTTTATGTTCCGCAGTATTCTACCAGGACAATGAGTTTATTTGCTGGAAAAGATTTAGTACTAATATTGGTTGTTATTGGGCCATTAATAATTTTTATAAACTATACAACAGCTTCCCCGATAATCTTGATGTTTTTTATTCATCCGAAATTGCTTTTAAAACCCATTTGTTGTAAATATTTTATATTTTAATATATTTTATATCCATTCGGAAGTGCTTTTAAAAATTTGTTGTTGATAGTTTGCATTTTAATATATTTTATAACATATTAATCTGTATATTTCGTATTGAATTTTATCTTGCATGCTATTACTGGGACTTTGTCCCGTAGATCGCATTCTTTTAAATAAATAAATAGTATTTATATACTGCGATGAATTTAAAGGCTCCTTTCAGTTTTCGGAACCACATGCAACAGCTTAGATGGAGTTATAGGTAAATCCGCTTATGGCTTGTGGAGTTGTCAGATATATGGTGCTGAAGAGTCCAAAAACCTTGAAACAAGTCCTGTGATGCTGATCGCTGCTCCGGGAGCCTATTTTTACTTTCCCTGCAATACATGGTAATGTATAGGGAAAGTATTGGAATCATGCCGAAAATCGCAACTCGAGTTTTCGACGGATCTACACGTTTCGAGACCTCTAGAATACGAAAAAACTATTTTTAACGTGACGTCTGTGTGTGTGTCTGTCTGTGTGTCTGTCTGTGAGTCTGTCTGTGTGTCTGTCTGTGTGTCTGTCTGTGCAGATTTTGTATCCACTCTAACTAAAAAACTAATTGACCGAATTTCATAAAATTTAGTAGGTAAGTCACTTGTGGGCGAATCTGGTGCTGTTAGTTTTGGGTACGATTCGGGATAAAAGAACCCGCCTTTTATTGCGAAATGGCCCGCAAAAGCTTGTATCCACTCTAGCTGAAAATCTAATGAACCGAATTTCACAAAATTTGGTAGATAAGTCACTTGTGGGATACCCTGGTGCTGATTAGATTTTGGTATGATTCAGAAATAAATAACCTGCCTTTTTTTGCAAAAGAGCCCGAAAAAACGACAAAATCTAAAATAAAAAACTACGTATGCTGAAATATATCCATTAAATGCTTGTTTTATACGTAATTTTTAACGAAGAAGAGAATAAGACCAACCCCATTACACTAGGACTAGCCGTTCTCGAGATATTTTCGTTTTTTGTCTACGTCACCTTTGAAAATGAGTCCAGTTACCAAATGAGAATGAAAATTGAATTATAAGTGAATTAAATTTAATTAAAATAAAGAGAATGTGTATATAAGTCTGCAGGGAAAGTCATGTGCTGCCCACATCAGATTTTTAAACTTTGGGTACGACCCCCTATCGCCAGCTCTGTGACTGCATTCCTTTTGTTTGTAACCTTCTGTTGTGAAAGAGACCTTGAAGGTTTTCTCCATCACACATTCCATTCGATCCGTCATTTATTCATTGTTAATGTTTTTCCGCGCACCTCCTGAACCGCCCCTATTGTTTCTTTCCTTGCCTTTTAATAGTCATGATAAACAAGCAGGTAATGGGCCGAAACCAAGTGAACGAACGTGTGCTACAGAAACACAAGCGTATGTCAGTTGGGCTCAAAACAAGAGTGTTAATGATTCGGTGACCATACATACTGTCTGACACCTAGTCTTCGTAATGTTATTACGGGTATTAACTGCAGGTGTTTTGGTAGATGTTTTAAGGGCCTGTTTTAGGGTAAGTTTTTGGCTTTTGTATTGGAGTATGGAATAACTGTGCTGGGATTAGTTGTATAAAGGATTATATTTATATCTTTTGGGAGCTTGTTAATTTTCTGTTACTTTCCTTATATTTGAGGAGAACGTGTGCTGTGGATTACTTTTATTACTTTCCCTGCAATACATGGTAATGTATAGAGAAAGTATTGGAATCATGTCGAAAATCGCAACTTGAGTTTTCGACGGATCTATACGTTTCGGGACCGCTAGAATACGAAAAAACTATTTTTTTCGTGACGCCTGTGTGTGTGTGTTTGTCTATATGTGTGTATGTCTATGTGTGCGTCTGTGTCTGTCTGTGCAGTGTATGTATCCACTATAACTGAAAAACTAATTGACAAAATTTCACAAGATTTGGTAGATAAGTCACTTATAGGTTACCCAGGTGTTGATTACATTTTGGTACGATTCGGGAAAAATGAACCTGATTTTTTTTTTGCGAAATGGCCCGCAAAAATCGTTAAAATCTAAAATAAAAGACTACATATGCTCAAATGCATTAATTAAATGCTTGTTTTATGTATAATTTTTGACAATGAAGATAATAAGACCAACCCCGTTAGTCTAGGGCTAGCCGTTCTCTAGATATTTTAATTTTTTCGCATTTTTGCTACAACGCCGTTGAAAAGAAGTCCAGTTGCCAAATGAAAACGAAAATTGAATTAAAAGTGCCAATTTCGTGTCATTTCAAATAATTTTGCGTGTTATTTTGTGCAATTAAATTTAATGAATTATTATATTAAAGAAGTAAAGAGAAAATTAGTTTGAATTTGTAGGGAACGTCATGTGCTGCCCACATCAGATTTTTTTTTTTTTACTGTTAGATAAAGTATAAAAATAATATCGTATTACATGCCTGTTGTCAAATAAGAAATTGGTAAATTGGTTATCTCTTCATTCAACCCTGGACCATGGTTTTAAAGGTTTTGTGTCTCGTCAGCAGGTGGAAATGTGATGAAATGCAACCTTTTTCGTAAGCAAAAAGCATCTGTAGCTAAACTCGGTTAATATGAACTATTTTGATGCCATTACCATCAGCGTACTTGGCATTGTCAATTTTCCCCTATACTACACAGAGTGTTCCATATATTATACAGAACGCTATACTATACACAGTGTTAAGTAGGGAGTGATCAAACTTATAACTTTTGAACTGTTAGTGCTACACATACTTTCAATTGTAAAATTGTTTTGAATCGTAAGATAAGTTTGTCTGAAATATTTTCAAAATTGGGAGATGTATTTGCATACGAAATCTAACTTTTTAAATAGACCCCCCCCCCCTCCTTCAGAGTCCAATTACTCGAAAAATGTTTTTGAACTTTAATGCAATAATCAGTTAGTTCGGCATCTGTACCTATAAAATCAAAGCTTGGGGAATAAAACAAAATTTCTGATACACAGAGAAAAAAAAATCCACGCTCTTATCAAGTAATTTTCGAAACAATTTATTAACCTTTTGCTAACGGTGGGACAGCGTCCACCCCAGTGCACTTGTGTACTTATTTCTGCTGCAAACCATTATTGAATCAATGAATGTATGGACCCCAAAATTTGTCTCATGAATATCATCACAAGTCTTTAACTTAGAACCTCTAATTTATTTCTGCTGCAAACCATTATTTAATCAATGAATGTATGGACCCTAAAATTTGTCTCATAAATATCATCACAAGTCTTTAACTTAGAACCTCTAATTTATTTCTGCTGCAAACCATTATTTAATCAATGAATGTATGGACCCAAAAATTTGTCTCATGAATATCATCACAAGTCTTTAACTTAGAACCTCTAATTTATTTCTGCTGCAAACCATTATTTAATCAATGAATGTATGGACCCTAAAATTTGTCTCATAAATATCATCACAAGTCTTTAACTTAGAACCTCTAATTTATTTCTGCTGCAAACCATTATTTAATCAATGAATGTATGGACCCAAAAATTTGTCTCATGAATATCATCACAAGTCTTTAACTTAGAACCTCTAATTTATTTATTTTTTAGCGGACTTCAGGTTTTGTACAAATATTTTCAATAATCGAACGGTCTTCGCTTAGGGGGTGTTGAAGACCCAGACCACACGACCAACCCAAGGGTTTACGGTAGCAAGATGTGTGGCCGGTCGCTTAGGGGATGTAGCCAACGCGCATAAGGCAGTATCAAATGCCTTGAGCTGGTGACGTCTTTAGCTCAACGCTATGATACTGCGCCATGGTTCCAGGATCAAACCCCGGCATCGCCAAGTTGGTGATTTCGCATTCTCGCTACATTGGCGACCTTGGACGAACATGAAGCATCCTTTTCTGTTCGTTTCCATGTATTCAGCTTTCTAAAAATTCTGAAAAAATGTTCTGTACTCCCCATGAGATGACGCCGGGGAGACAATTGAATGTAGAGTCCCTTCATAATAATATATAAAGGGATTCTAGTTGAACAAAATATTAAAACACGGCAGAACATTCTTCATCGACCATGCGATTGGCAACACAATTTCCACAACACGTCTCATGAATGCGCCTTTTAATACCCTGCATACTAATGATTGTTCGTAAAATTATTGCTTTCCGTAGTATAATGCTATGAAAGTGATAAAAGTCGACTCATTTCAGTTCTAATTATGAAAATTACTAAAAATTTTGCCTAGTTCCAATTTTTACACAAAGTATTTGTGTCGGCCATGCATTTAACTGCCGTAAACCCCTGGGTTGGCTGCATGGTCTGGGCCTTTTACAAAGTATTTGTGTAAAAATTGGAACTAGGCAAAATTTTGGGTGGCACTTCCCCGCCGTTCAAACAGTTACCTTACACCTTTCTGGTAGGTCGGACGGTCTGGGTCTCAACAACAACAAAGTATTTGTTACCTTACACCTTTCTGGTAGGTCGGACGGTCTGGGTCTCAACAACAACAACAAAGTATTTGCCCGGGGCGCGGTAGCCCATTGGTTAGCGCGCTGGAGTTGCACTCGGTAGGCCCGGGTTCGATTCCAGCCACTGCCAAAACTGCCGCCGTGTTCACGCGGAGTACGATCACGTTAAACATGTGGGTCCGTAAGTCCTTCCGAGAGGTTGGTGGTAGGGGAAGGAGGGTACGGTCCCTGTGGATGCCTCCCTCCACTGGGTTCCGGTCTAAATTGGGTGGTACTTCCCGGTCATCCAAACAGTTACCTTGTAGGTCGGACGGTCTGGGTCTCAACAACAACAAAGTATCTGCCCATAAAATTTGATAGCCGTAGATGCCTTTTACTTTTGAGTTATCGTGTTATATTCCCACACACACACGCACACACATACCCGCGCGCGCAGACGGTCTTAAAGTGTGCTTATCCGTCAAAATCTCGAATTCGGAGAATTTCTTCAATACGACACTTTATCTATACAGTAATCTAAGCGAATAAAGACTGCTAATTTATATGTAAACACGTGCTCTATTCAAATGCTTGTAAATAAATATGCATTTGATAATATTGCGTCACATCAGTGTTTTGAGTTACCAATTTAATAGTTAATACTTAGTGAATGTTTCGACATTCGTAAATATATTCTAAATATTCATTCCTGATATTTCTAACTGCTTATTTTAACACGCAATACTCTCAAAAGGTAGACTGAATAATTCCATTTGCTATACGGACATAATATATTATTGCACTTTGCATAGGTTGTCGTTGAACGTGATCAGCGCCTTTTATAAATAAATATGCGTGTTTCGAGTCATATATGAGAAACTTTATGCGGCGGCTAGAATTAATAATATGCATTGTTATTGGATATAATGTATAACGTGATTTTAATCTTATTCATTCTAGTATCGTATTTTAAGGGGACGGTCGATGTTGAGTTTTTTTTTATTTATTTATTGACTTAGAAACATGAAAATTTGTATAATTATTCTTCTTAACATTACTATATAAAATACCATTCAATTTTTTTCAATTTTGTTATAATTTTGTATTTTTTTTTTAATTTATTTTTTTTAACGGAAATTTGAAAATGCTCCTTGCGTGCCATTTGTTCACATTTTTGATTAATTTTACATTATGAGCACTCAAAAACACATTAGAAACACATTTAGGTATTCATTTTTAAATCCCTTAGAAAGTTAATTTTTTTTAAATATTTTTTTGCATTAAAACTTAATTTTCATCATTTAATTGGGTTATTATCAACTTTTAATTACCTTAATAAAGTTCAGTTATAAAATGCATACCCAGTTTCATTAAAAAGTATGAACGGTGTCTTTTTACCAAATTTCATGCATCTCAAACAAAATTTAAGACGCATGGAGCATTTTAAAAATGTAAAACTTTTGAAAATTCTGTTTCGAAAAAAATGCATTTAACCTTTTGCTTACAGGTGGGACAGCGTCCATCCCAAACGAAGAACCTCCCCAAAAGACAGCTATTTGACATACCCTATCCCAAGAAGTTCACCCCTCGCCCCCTTTGCAGACATTGGCGTCCATGGAAATCGCCTGGAGAAACAGCAGACGCAATGCTTCTGCCGGCGATTTCCATGGACGCCAATGTCTGCAAAGGGGGGGAGGTCGAACTGTTTGGGATAGGGTTTGTCAAATACGTGTCTTTTGGGGAGTTTATTCGTTTGGGATAGATGCTGTCCCACCCGTAAGCAAAAGGTTAAATGTGTAAAACAATGTTATATATTAAAAAGAAAAACTTTTTTTAGTCGATTTTTGCTCATTTCAACGTCCACCGTCCCCTTAAATACATTTATACCATCCTAATCCGCGTTGGAAGCCGAAAAATTACACTGTTCTAACCCAGTTGAAGAAAGTGAAGGTGTGTTACGTATGCTTTTTATTCATAATTGGAAAGGCTTTTATATTTGGAACTTTATGATTGTGATTCTTATTTTTCTCAGTTTCAACATAATACTTTCCGTATAATATAGTATTGGGAAAGGGAAATCAACGGTAGTTCCAGTTCGATGGAGCTTAAATAGTTTTGCGCGAAAAATAATCTGTAAGAAGAAAAAATTCTACTTTTGTAATATTGAAAGAAAAAAAATCTGATGTGGGCAGCACATGACTTTCCTTATATAATGCAATGAATTTACTACTTTTACAGTAAAAAAAAATAGGTTATTTTTATAGTAGATATTTATATTCTTTCCAAGATATTGAATTTTCGTCAACGAGTCGCCATTTTCATTGATTTAACGTCATTTGTATCCATTTGGCGAGTTTTTCGTTAATTTAGCAAAATTTAAAAAAGTCGCCAAGTTGGCGACATTCCGACAAATTCGTCGCCAAAATCTCGCGAAGCGTTATGGACGGAGAAGTAAATTATTCTTACAGCAGATAAATGACTATTGGCTTCACATACAAAAGTATTACTCAAAGTATATTTTATCATGAATGGAACGAGCTAGATCCACGAGAATGATGTCATCGAATTTATCTCATGATATTACATATGAAAAGTGAACATGTTTCTCATTAGGAAATATTTTTCTTTTTAATTTTATATGTCTTTTTGATAATTTTTTTGAAAAATGTACAGTATCTCGAGAACGGTTCATGTTAGCGTACTAAAATTTCTGTCAATTGTTTTCTAATGAAAAATTACACAAGAAATGTCTATTTGCGTAACTTTATTAGAGGTTTTGATTTTTTGACGATTTTCTCAAAATTTCACTTGAAAATTTAAGGGGTTCTGAACATTCGATTGCGTATAAAAACAATAGGCTTCCAGTGTTTAGGGATTGTAATTTTTGTATCAAATTTTGTTCGAATCGGTTGATTCGTCCATCAATTATCGTCTCCACAGACTCACTTACACACACACACATATACTTTCACACACACACACACACACACAGACATCACTTCAAAAATGTTCGATTCGTGATCAGGGATGCTTGAAACGTGCTCTCCCGTCGAATACTCGAATTCGAATTTTCGACCCCGTCACAATACTTTCCTTATACATTATTGTATATAAGAAAAGTAAAAAGAAATCTCTAAATTTGATTGTATACACTTATAGGAATTTCAAAAAGCTATTAATTCTTGCTTATTGTTTATAACTAGTACTTTTAGTTTTTAAGATGTGTTATTTAAGTTGTATTAGTTAAGTTGTTTATTGATTATAGCTATCACTTTAAGTTTTTGAGATGTAAGCATTACAAACTTGCAAAACTTAAAATTTTCATACTTATTCAACTGGAGAAAACTGTAAGAGCTTTTTAAAAAATAAATATAGGTTTAGAAACTAAATTTCCTCAAACATATTTTTGTCACTTATTCTTTTGAAGGTATATATTCTTTTAAGTGGAAATATGAAAAATTGAGAAAAAAATTCGTTCTGTCAGATACAAGTTTTTTCTTTCGAAAAACTAGAACTTATTCAAAATTCAATTTTATATACACTTGCAGGGCTTTCAAAGAGCTACAAATTCTTGTTT
Source organism: Amaurobius ferox (assembly GCA_951213105.1). Lineage (NCBI taxonomy): Eukaryota > Metazoa > Arthropoda > Arachnida > Araneae > Amaurobiidae > Amaurobius > Amaurobius ferox. Next base: position 80,995,072 of record OX578149.1, on the reverse strand, counting down.
ATTGTTCAAAGCTAGCTTTTTAGTTTTTGAGATATAAGCATTACAAATTTGTAAAACGTTAAATGTTCAATTTTAACTTGGCAAGATGATTATTCGAAAATTATAAGAGCTTTTTTAATAATAAATATAGATTTTAATACTAAAATTTTTAACACATATTTTCGTCCTTTCGCCATTTACATCTATATTTTATAGTTAACTAACATATTTCGAGTGAAAGTTAGAAAAATGAATATAATGAATAAATACTAAATAAAAAAATACTTTGAATAATGAATGAATAAATACATTGAATAATCTTAAATAATAAAAAGCAATGTCTGTGTGTCTGTGCGTCTGTGTGTCTGTGTGCCTTATACACTATACGTTTCGCGACCGCGCGTCGGAGAGCTACGAAATTTGGCAATCGGAGACCCGGGGGGGAGGGAAGGGGACACGTGAAAACCGATTTTTAAAATTTTAATAATTTTTTTTGTTATTTAATGTTTTATGCGATTTCGACCGTTTTCTGCCATTTTTGCCCTTTTTTTCCCACGATCCGGACATTGTAGGAAAAAACAAATCACACCATCGGAAAGAGCTGACAATTGCGAGTAAAAATATATCAATTTCAAATCTGAATTTCGATTTCTAATATTTTTTAAAGATTTTAAAACAAAAGTCACTTTTTGCTCAAGAAAAGTATTTTTGGGTTTTAAATTCTCGCATAGTAAAAAGTACTCATAATTTCGACTAATAATTTACATTTTTAGAAAGGTCAAACATCTGGCATTCTTACAAGTCCAATCTGGTCAGGAAATATTCCGTATTGCCCACAGGATCGGGATTTTAAAAGTTTCCGAATTTCAATTTCTCGGCGTTCCGCTCGGCGTACCGCTTCTTAACCGGCGTTTCTCCCCCGCAGAAGAAGGGAAGGTGGTGGGTGGGGACGTCAAGGTGGAGGTGACGTCACGGTTCTGAATAGAGCTCCTTTACTCCATATAAATTATTATATTTATATTTTAAATGATGGAACGATATGGATTTTTTAAATGTATATTTTAACTTTTGGATATTTTAAATGGATATTTTAATTTTATGGATATTTTAAATGATGGAACAATGAAACAATGGAATGAGGATGATGGAATTAAGCATATGGTCATTTTAAATTGCAAATTAGCGCGCGGGAAGTTAGCGGTAGGCCCGGTTTCGATTCCCGCCACTGCCAAAACTGCCGCCGTGTTTACGTGGAATACGATCACGTTAAATATGTGGGTCCGTAAGTCCTTCCGAGAGGTTGGTGGTAGGGGAAGGAGGATACGGCCCCTGTGGATGCCTCCCCCACTGGGTTCCCGTCTAAATTGGGTGAATATATAGAAAGTTATGGAGATTGTCGCGGAGGGCGCGGCAGCCCAGTGGTTAGCGCGCGGGAATTGCACTCAGTAATCCCGGGTTCGATTCCCGCCACTGCCAAAACTTACGCCACGTTCACGCAGAGTACGATCACGTTAAACATGTGGGTTCGTGAGTCCTTCCGAGAGGTTGGTGGTAGGGGAAGGAGGGTACGGTCAAAATTGGGTGAATAAAAAGAAAGTTATGGAGATTGTCGCGGAGGGCGAAGTAGCCCAGTGGTTAGCGCGCGGGAATTGCACGCGGTAGGCCCGGGTTCGATTTCCGCCACTGACACGGAGTCCGATCACGTTAAACATATGGGTCCGTATGTTTTTCCGAGAGGTTGGTGGTAGGGGAAGGAGGGTACGTTCCCTGTGGATGCCTGCCCCATTGGTTCCGGTCTAAATTGGGTGGCACATCCTGGCCGTCCAACCAGTTACCTTACACCTTTCTGGTAGGTCGCGCCAACGAGTTTGCCACGGTTGGAATTTGCCACGATCAGCATTTTCAAGGGTTGCGAACAGGCTGGTCGCCAAAGGCGGCTAGTAATGAATAAATAGAAAAATAATGAATGAATAAATAATGAAAAATAATGAATGAATAAATAGAAAAATGAATAAATACTTTTTAAAGTTTTTTTAGAAAAAAAAAGTTCAAAATATTAAAAAATTGAAATTATTTTTATATATTCATAATCTGGATTATATTTCCGACAAAACAAGAAATATTGTTTTCATTTTTATCTATTAGGTTCGGGGATATAAGTGTCCAAAATGTTTACATTTTCCGTAACGCTCCGTTTTCCGGCCAGAGAAACCCTAATCATAGATGTTATTCACATCAAAAGTGTTCTCACCGAAGTCAAGCGGCATCGGGCGCGGTTAGTACTTGGGTGGGTGACCACCTGGGAACACCGCGTACTGTTTCACATTTCGGGCGCGGTAGCCCAGTGGTTTGCGCGCTGGATTTGCATGCTGCCGCAACTGCCGCCATGTTCATTCGGAGTACGATCACGTTAAACATGTGGGTCCGTAAGTCCTTCCGAGAGGTTGGTGGTAGGGGAAGGAGGGTACTGTCCCTGTGGATGCCTCCCCCACTGGGTTCCGATCTAAATTGGGTGGCTTTTCCCGGCCGTCCAAACAGTTATCTTGCTAAATATCATGTCATCTATATTTAATCATGTCATCTAATCATCAAAATGTTAACTCATCATCACCTCTTTGTACAACTCCTTGTAACCTCAATGTATATTTTTTGAAATTTAAATAAACTTTGCCTCAGACCGTTGGACCTTTGCCGCCCCGGGAGTTGGCTTCTGCTAACTCTTTTCCCGGCCGTCCAATTAGATACTCAAGTCCTCAGGATGAGTCGGACGGTCTGGGTCTTCTACACCTTTCTGGTAGGTCGGACGGTCTGTGTCTCAACAACATCAAAAGTGTTGTTCCTCTGGAATTGTGGGTGTATAAGCGTAAACAGGAACAACATACAGCAAATAGTTCTATAACTATCTCACAAGATCATCGAACAAACATCAGATACATTAAAACAGTAATTAAATGCATAGCTAATTTGCAAAATAGTTGATATTATTCTCAAAATACTGATGTATATCACAATTCAATTTAACTCATATTACGTCGACTATTCTCCAACTGAGTGATGACTCCCGCATGTTCTCCCCATAGAAAGTTCTAGAAAGTGTCCCTATCTGTGAGAACAATTAGATATTTAACTCGTCAAAAGTCGCCAAGTGGGCGATATTTCACCAAATCTGGTATCACTTCTCTGAAAATTTTGGAGACCCTACTTTCAAGTAGTAGCCACGATTGCCGGTAGAAGTGTTTTCTCCTTACATGGAGTCTTTACATGGCCCCCAGTCAAAAATTGGACAACTGGACTTGGATAGATTTAAACGTTTTGAGCATTCTTAATACGGATCAATTATTCTACAGTCCTTTGTGTTTGTATGTGGGGAAGATATTTCTCGCACAAATAGAGCTTGTCATAGGAAATTGAGTTCGATTATTTTAGTCTGTAAACTTAACCTATTAGGTTTTAAAAGTCAGGGTAGGGTTTTCCAAAAATGAAAAACCGTAAAATATTATGTTAAACATACTTAAATTGTCATTTTATATGCAATTTTTGTTCTTGTTGGTGTCATTTAACACGGATGACATTTATACAACGCTAATTCTCCATATATAAATATGACCATAGTTATCAAATGAGTGGATGTTTAGTAAGTGCTTTTCACCAGAAATGAACTGAAAGTATTTTGAAGATTTAGCACAAGCCCTTCTCCGAGAAATTAGTAATTTTACTTTATCTTCGAAAAGAATCAAACGATGTTAATGAAATGTGGCATGTTTATTTTAATTGGCGTAAAATAATCCTATTTATAGTCATAGAACCCACCTCTAACGGGTGTTCTTAAAGTGAACTCGGCCATTGCAAACTGAGCTAAATTTTCAAGAAGTTTGAAACTGGCTACGTGATAGGATTTATTTTGTCGGTTCCCATAGTAGTTCGCAAAATTGTGGCATATTGCAAATTTTCTTGCTACTGCTGCAAACATCGGCTGTTCCATGCTAGCAAGCGCCTAATAAGCGCGAAACAGGTCTGTTGATGCTGTTACTTGAAATAGAAACGTAACCTATATTCTACCTTCAAGTAGATTGTGCTTAAAAAAACTCTATGAAAGTCGAAAATGTGGTGTGTACATCTTCTCTTCTTCAATTCCAAAGTATTTACATATATATATATATATATATATATATATATATATATATATATATATATTTGCACCAAGAAGGAAGCATAAAATGGACCTGAAATTTTATTGATGGAAGGATACAGATAAATGGTATACATGATCATAAAAACTACGCAGCAGAACACTTATAGGGGATCCAATTATTGTCCGGTCATCCTCAATATGCGTCGCACCGCCTCGGGCTACGATACAAGCAGCGATACGGTCCGGCATGGTGTCGAACAGACGCCTGATGTTGTCCTGCGGCGGACGAGTCCACACCTGTTGGATGTTACGTTCCAAATCCCGAAGATTGCGGCAACGAGGCAGCTGGCGTTTCATCTGGTCCCACACATGCTCGATAGAGGACAGGTCTGGGGAGAGGGCAGGCCATGGAAGTGTCTGGATATGACTCAGGCAGACCTGGGCTACCCGAGTTGTATGTGGCCGGGCATTATCCTGCTGGAATTGCACACCTGGAATCATAACTGCCGCCGTGTTCATGCGGAGTACGATCACGTTAACCATGTGGGTCCGTAAGTCCTTCCGAGAGGTTGGTGGTAGGGGAAGGAGGGTACGGTCCCTGTGGATGCCTCCCCCACTGGGTTCCGGTCTAAATTGGGTGGCACTTCCCGGTCGTCCAAACAGTTACCTTACACCTTTCTGGTAGGTCGGACGGTCTGGGTCTCAACAACAACACCTGGAATCTCAGGAACGAATGGGAGAACATGGGGCTGTAGAATCTCATCCACGTACCGCTGTTTCGCCCATGTTCCAGGTACCTCTATTAGAGGTCATCGGCTGTCGTAGGCTATGGCCCTCTAGCCCATGATGTCTGCAGTGGGGCTGGTGTGGCGCTCGATAACGAGGTTGAGAGTGTGACGTTGTGCAGTAGACCTGCACACCCGGACACGCTGATCATCGGAAACGAAGCGGCACTCATCGCTAAACACCCACACATCGCCAATCTGTGGCGTTCCACGTTGCTCTGGCCCGGCACCACTGTAACCGGAGCTGCCTATGTTCCGGTAGCATACGCAAGGGTATTAAGTATTAACGGTAGCATACGCAAGGGACGCTGGGATTGCAGATTCGCTTCCTTCAGGCGTCTAGATATTGTTCGTGGGCACACAAGAACCGCTACGTGTGCCTATACCGCAGATCGGGCCTCTGATCCGTGGGCTCTATACGTGCCTGCCGTACGATCAATCACGGCAGGCACGTATCTCTACTCGTAGTATGCCTTGTCCGCCCAGAGCTGGTCCTCCGTGTTTGGGTGGCGTCCCGTGACCAGAGCTCCCAACACCGTCGGACGGTATAGTCCGAACGATTTGCGTAACGGTCTATCCGGCGCGCTGACCACTCTGCGGTTTTCAGCTAGATGATCAGGCCTCTCTCGAAGTCCGTCAGTTGCGTATATCGCCGTTTCTGGCATCTACCCGCCATTATTTTCACTCCGTACTCGTGCTTACGTCGGCCGAAGCTTCTCGCATTGATGGGGCGTCGAGTACACGCCGGTTTATAAGGCTGCTGGCTCATGCTTGCAGCGCCACTCACGGGTGTATGGTCATGCGCAATCACACTAGATTAGGATCATTTGCATACCAGCCCGCCTTCTAGCTATTTACATCATTTCGCGGTTGTACGATGTTTTCTTCTTGGTGCGCAACTTTCATTGTCAGTGAGTATATATATATATATATATATATATATATATATATATATATATATATATATATATATATATATATATATATACACTCTAAGACAAAAAAACCGACGCACCAAGAAAGAATTATCCAAATGAGACAAAATCTCGTACGTGTAATGTGGATGTATAGAAAAAAAATGATTAGAATTTCAGAACAATTGGATGATTTATTGCACTGAAGGAGCTACACAAAGTGAGCAGTCGATATGGCGTTGGTCCACCTCTGGCCTTGATAGAAACTGTTAGACGACATGGCATTGTTGCATAAACTTGCCGGATGGTGTTCTGAGGGATGTCGTTCCAAATGGCCTCCAATTGACGAACTAATTCGTCTAAATTCTGGGATGGTCGCCGACGTCGCCCCATCTCAGCGCAAATGTACTCAATAGGCGGGAGATCTGAAGATCTGGCTGGCCAAGGAAGTGTATCGTAAGCAAGCAGACAATCAATAGAGAGGCGTACCGTGTGTGGCCTGGTATTATCTTGCTGAAAATTTGGACTAGGGTGTCGCGAAAGGAATGGCAATACAACAGGTCGTAGAATGTCGGCAACGTACCGCTGTGTTGTGATGGTGCCACGGAGGACTATCAAAGGGATCCGACTATCGAACGAAATGGCACGCCAGACCATAACTTTCTGTTGTCGGGCCATGTGACAGTAAGAGCAGGATCCTGACGATGTCCGGGCTGTCTCCAGACACGTTTGCGCTAATCGTCGGGACTCGGTTCGAAACGGACTCATCACTGAAGACAATTCGTTCCCAATCCGAATACTTTCACATTCATCGGGCCCGGCACCACACACGAAGATTACACAGAAGAATACACACACACATGTGTGTGTGTGTGTATTCGAATTGACTTTTCTATTTTGTAAAGATAATCTGTCGGAGAAAACTATTTTGTACATTTACTTTTTCATACAATGAAATGTATACGTAACACTTATTGAAAGTACTGCTTCCCTGCCATTCTATGCGGAAGTTAGTCATAAAATTGTTGGAGTTCCTAAAAAGTTTGGCTTCAAAGTGGTTTTCTCTCCTATCAATGAAAATTATTTACCTCTCTTATGGATCTTTTTGAAAAGTTCAGTAATTTTTGCACTTATTAAATTCCTTGTTAGTGTAGACTATGATATAATGTAAAAGTAAACGACAGAATACAAAAAGTAAAACAGCAAAAGATCCAAGGGATTAATATATTGTCGATTAATCGATTTTCTTTTTCTTTTGCCTTCATTCTTTAAATGTACTTGTCAGTTTTTGGTTTGGATTTTTTTTTAAGCTTCTAATATCAATAAAAATTCCACCAATCTGCTTAATGATTTATCGGATATCATAATTTCCCGATTTATAGCTTAAACATGTTTGTAATTTATTTCTCACATTCTTTTTCTGCGCCACACATCGCTTCCATTTTTTCTGTCTTCTTACATGTTTTACATATCATTCGTCGCACTGTGTGGCGCCATAACTCCAGGTTTCGCTAGAGTCCCTTTATAACTTTATCCGCCAATGCAGGGGTTTAGTATTTTTCCTGCTTTTGCATAACGGTTGCCCCCGGAATGATTCCCAGAGGAACAAACCCATTTGATCTGATCCGATCCTCGGGGCTTGTGTACGTTGGTCGTCGCGAGTTCCTTTTCTAAATAAATATCACTTTCTTTGTAATATAAGAATAGCTTAATGCAGCACTCGCAATTTATAATACACGTGTCAGACATTCATAATTTATGAGGCTGTTGACAAGCCTTCTCATTAATTGAAACATCTTATTTTATCTTCGTACAATAGCGTGTTCCAATCTTCCGAAAGATTATAATCATTCATTGAGGAAGCCGAATGGATTAAATAATTGTGGTTCAATTAATTATTCATTGATAATTAAAGAATGGAGTATTATCCTTATTTATAATTTTATTAGTAGATATGCTCGTCGTTGCTCGTGATTTAAAACATGCAAATTTCTGTATTATTCTAAATGATATTGTCCTTTAACAGCGTCTATTTAAATATTTCATTTCCCTAAAATGGAATGTAAGAATTTATGTTTTTGCTATGCGAAATTGCCGTAACAGGTTGATCAAAGAATAAAAATCTGGTCCTATTTGTAAATGCAACCTGTTGCCAGGGCCGCCCATACAACTTGTTAGCTCCCCTACAAGCATTTATCACGGGCCTCTCAATGTTTAATTCCCCCCTCTTTGTGAAATTTTAATTTCTTTTGCAGCCTCAAATAAAAATATCGGGAGTTCCGGACTCCCACACTCAAATGGCGTCCGTCCCCCTTATGGGCGGCGCTGCTGTTGCTCGCGAGCACCACAATGCTGGTGCTCCTTAACGCGCTGTTCTTTATGTCATCAAACTGTATTTGCGAATATTTGACATCCATGCTGCATTTCAAAATGTTTGTCAAAAATGCGTTTTAAATATTTTACTTTTTGTAAATAGACAAGCTAACAGTTTTCCATTAATAAAAAAAATCTGTAATTATGCTAAAATTGCAAGCTCCTGCATCAATAATGCCATCCTTTAATTCTGGTGCAAGAATTAAATAAGCACTTTCTCTTTTCTCTTTGTACAATATAACACTATCCTGCAACAAGTTTCATTTTGATGTAAATTTTATAATTTGATTTTGGTAAAAATTCAAATTAGCATTTACAAAATAGTAAATATAAGTCTTCCACCTGATTAAGACTTCTTGTTGGTTTTATTATACAGTTTGGGTTTATAAAATAACATCGAGAACATTTTGTATTTTTTCACTATTTTAGATTTCAGAAATTTATTCAAAAATCCAAATTTTTATCCTTAATTCAAAAGTGCACTGTTTTAAAAGACTAAACATTATAGAGGTCTAAATATTAATTATAATGAATGCAAAAATGCCATTTGTACACCTGTTTACAAAAAAATGTCATCGGTTTTTCCAAATATAATTTAATACTGTGTTCGTACTCATTGGAAGAATTTAACACTGTGCTGGTGTTTCCTGGAAGAATTTAATACAGTGCTAGTGTTGCTCGGAAGAATTTAACTTAATTCTGGTGCATCTTTGAAAAAATTAACACATTGCTGATCCTTCATGGAAAATTTTAACACAGCTCTCTGAAAGAATTTAATACAATACTGGTGCTTCCTGGAAGAATTTGAGTTTAACCATTATTATTTTCACTATGTGTTGAGAAGGTAATGGTGTAACACACTGTTGGGTTCAGGGCGCGGTAGCCCAGTGGTTAGCGCGCGGGAATTGCACTCGGTAGGCCCGGGTTCGATTCCCGCCACTGCCAAAACTGCCGCCGTGTTCACGCGGAGTACGATCACGTTAAACATGTGGGTCCGTAAGTCTTTCCGAGAGGTTGGTGGTAGGGAAAGGAGGGTACGGTCCCTGTGGATGCCTCCCCCACTGAGTTCCGGTCTAAATTGGGTGGCATTTCCCGGCCGTCCAAACAGTTACCTTACACCTTTTTGGTAGGTCGGACGGTCTGGATCTCAACAATAACAACAGTGTTGGATTCTCTATGGAAGATACTAACACAGTGTTCTGGTGCTCCAATAAAAAATTTAACAGACTACTAGTGTTTCATAGAAAACTTTAACACAGTGTTGGTGCTTCCCAAAAGAATTTAATACAGTGTTAAAGCTATTTGAAAGAATTTATTACAGTGCTTATCCTCCATAGAAGAATTTAGCGCAATGTTGGTGCTCCCTAAATATGAATTTAGTACAGTACTGATGCTTCCTGAAAAAATTTAACACAATACTGGTGCTCTCTAAAAAATAACATAGTGCGGGTACTTTTTGGAAAAGTTTTAAACAGTGTTGGTGCTCATTTGAAGGATTTAATACAGTGTTGGTGCTCCATGAAAGAATTGAACACAGTCATGGTGCTCTCTGTAAGAGATTGATGATGATAGCGATATGAGATAGAAGCTGCATAACGCTAACGCTATGAAGCATCTATCATAGTGTTAGTGCTAGTGCTGAACTTAATACAGCGCTAGATCCGAAAGAATTTGGTATTAGAATAGCCCTCCGGCTCCTTGATAGTAAAAGGTTGCAGATCCCTGGTGTAGAGCATTTTATTCGTAACTAGAACGAATGGCCGGCATTAAACGGCTCTTAAACAGGCATCTGTTTAAATAATACAGATAAAGATAACATCATTGAATTTCCAAACCGCCTGATTTAAACTAAAATCATTCCCACTTTCCAATTTTTTTTCATGCCAACCATGCTATAATGACACAACGCGGACGTAATACGCCCTATAAGCAAGCTCCTTTGATACGACCTAAATAAGTGCTCGATCACGGATCATTGACAGAATGACACAATGAAAATACATGAAATCCGAAAAGAAGAAAAAAAAAAGTTCATTTACCCTAGAAGCATAATAAAAAAATATTGCTATCTCGGCGAAATTTTATCCTATTTCAGTTAAGTTTCGGTACAATACCTATAATGATAATATAATACTGAATTAAAAAAAAAATACGAAATATAAGTTCACAACACTTGAATATTGTCTGTGGCGAAATGAGAGAGGTTTGATTTGTCAAAATGGTGGAATTCGATTTTTAAAGTTGGTAACTTTTAAACGAATTCGAATTTTAAAACAAATCTGGCCGAGCTGCACGTTACAGGGATGTGAAGCAACTGTGCAGTAAATTTCACCGCTGTCCGGCGCTTCTATTTTTCGCTACAGACGGCAAGGACAGAAAGGCAGGCAAACATATTTTATTATATAAAATAGTACCGTAGTCGGTTGCACAGAACTTTTGATTAAGGAAATGTCTAACTGCTTATTTATAATGCAATAGTCTCATTCAATTCAATTCAACCGACTCACTAATTTAATTTACGACTCAATACATTCACATGCAATCGTTGGACTCTTTTATAAACGAATTTGTGTGTTCCGTGTAATGTTTGTGAAGCTTAAATGCGACATCCAGCATTCAATATATGTTTCTATCAACGATTTAGTAATTAATGCGTTGCCGACTATCCTTTCATCCAATGCAATGTAATTTTGTAATTTTATCTCAGTATGATTATCTTTCGTGTATAAGGAAGCCGAAAGATTGGATAACTCAGATCCAATTACGACAGTAACTACTTATTCATAATGAAATAATCAGTTCATCAATTTCTTTTGGCAGATTATGATTTCTGTTGACATTCTATTTAATTGCTGTTACTTTCCCTATATGCGTAGTAAGTACTGTAATGATGTCGAAAATTCGAATTCGATGGCAGATTTATTTCAATAGAAGAGAACTTTTTAAACTTCCGTGAACACCAATCAAACTTTTTTAATGGGGTGGTCTGTATGTGTGGGTATGTACGTCAATGTGTGTGTTGTTGTTGTTGAGACTCAGACCGTCCGACCTACCAGAAAGGTGTAAGGTAACTATTTGGACAGCCGGGAAGTGCCACCCAATTTAGACTGGAACCCAGTGGAGGAGGCATCCACAGGGACCGCCCCCTCCTTCCCCATACCACCAACCTCTCGAAAGGACTTACGGACTCACATGTTTAACGTGATCGTACTCCGCGTGAACAAGGCGGTAGTTTTGGCAGTGACGGGAATCGAACCCGGGCCTACCGAGTGCAACTCCCGCCCGCTAACCTCTGGGCTACCGCGCCCTGTCAATGTGTGTGTGTGTATTTTAGTATATTTATAACTGTGTATTATATACTATGTTAGTGAGTGTGTTCGAGATGTGATACCTCACGAAACGAACGAATCCCTCCTCTCAATTTTCGAATGGATTTTTGACAAAATCATTAAAAATCAAGACCTTCAATATTGATACATAATCAATTTCATCATAATGTTTCATTAGAAAACGGATTATATATACTTTAGAAAGTTAGCACTAACGGTTCTCGAGATATTACAAAAGTTGTGACTCAATTTTTCAAAAAAAATCATTAAAAATCAATATCTTTAATCCTGTTAAATACATAGTCATTTCATACGAAATTTAATGTTAGAAAACGAATGACACAGCATACTATCAAACGCTAGCATGAACCATTCACGAAATACGGTACGTTTTTTAAATTAAAAAAATTTATAATTTTTCAATAAAATCCCCAAATATGTTCATTTTCCATATGTAATATTATGCAACAAATCTGTTAACAAATCATTCTCGTGGATCTAGTTCGTTCCATCCGCGAGAGAAGCTGCTTTAATAGTTTTGTATTTTGACACCAAACAATTCGCCCAAAATTGTTTATTTAACGGGATATCATTAAATGTCCATTGCATTTCAACGATAATGTTGAGTATAGGTCATTCTGTTTGTACTTATACTCAGAAGTACAAACAGTACGTGTGTTTGTAACTAATAAGTTGCTACAAGTTCCCAATTTCAATTTAAGTGGTTGTTATTAAGTGCCAAAGCATTTCGCCTTGGATCTTGGTTACCATAATTTTGCTGTGAAAGAAGTATGGTCATTGCATTATGTAAGAAAAACCATATGCTGCCTACATAAGATTTTTTTTTTGGTGCATTCGTATCTTTAAATACAAAAAATACACTTAATTGGTTTGTCCGTCTGCATGTCCGACTACATGTAATAATACAAAAACCACCAGATTGATTTTGTACAAAATTTAATATATATAGCATTTGGAGATATTTAATACATTGCAGATAGAACTTGCTTGCCAACTTTTCAACTTAACCTCGGAGAAAATAATTAGAGATTTTAATATTAACACTCAAAAAATTATCTACCATAAATATATTCAAATTCTTGAATGTGCTGATGGCATCGATATTATAGCCCGAACAATTAAAGTTTAAAGCGGGTCTTTTTTGCCTTGGGAAACGTTGTTGATAAAATACATCGGAAAATTAACAAAGACAAAACTAAATGCATGGCTTTTGCCAGAAGTGGGTCTTTCTCTCTCGTACTTGGCCTGGTTTGTACAAATTTGAATCTATCGAACATTTTAACTTCCTGGAAGCTCAATGAAAATGTGTAAAAATAATATTAGTTTAGAGATCCAAAACTGAATTATAGCTGCAAACCGCTGCTTTCATGGATTAAGAATTTTTTTTCAGATTACACCTGAAACACAAAATTACTGCTAATAAAGTATTTATTAGACCTACCTTAGTTTATGCTCCAGGAACTTGGACTTTCACAGAATATGATACAAAAGCTCTTTGAGCAGAAAAATTTTCGCAGTATTTTGGGTGGAATTCCGGAAGATGATATTTATATACATTGATTAGAAGATACAATTTTGAACTATTTAAATTTTACAAAAATTCTGACATAATTAACTGCATTAAAATGAACAGAATGCAATGATGGACGGGCCAATTGCCAAGAATGGATAGTAACAGAATCATAAAGAAAAATTTATATCCACGCCGATTGGGAAAAGACTTGGAGAACGACTGAAGTTGAGATGGATGGATTGTGTAGAGACAAGGACTTTGAGGAGTGAATTCAATAATGAAAGTTAGAGAAGCATTGCTCCCAGCAGGACAGCTTCTTAGACCGTCCGACCTGCCCGAAGGTGTAAAGTATCTGCTTGAAAGGCCGAGAAGTTCCACACAATTTAGATCAAGGGCCCGGTAGTCCAGTATTTAGCGCGTAGGAATTGCATTCGGTAGGCCCGGGTTCGATTCCCTCCGCTGCCAAAACTGCTGCCGTGTTCACGCGGAGTATGATCATGGTGCATCTTTGAAAAAATTAACACATTCTGGTGCATCTTTGAAAAAATTAACACATTGCTGGTGCTTCATGGAAAATTTTAACACAGCTCCCTGAAAGAATTTAATACAATACTGGTGCTTCCTGGAAGAATTTGAGTTTAACCATTATTATTTTCACTATGTGTTGAGAAGGTAATGGTGTGACACAGTGTTGGATTCAGGGCGCGGTAGCCCAGTGGTTAACGCGCGGGAATTGCACTCAGTAGGCCCGGGTTCGATTCCCGCCACTGCCAAAACTACCGCCGTGTTCACGCGGAGTACGATCATGTTAAACATGCGGGTCCGTAAATCCTTTCGAGGGGTTGGTGGTAGGGGAGGGAAAGTACGGTACCTATGGATGCCTCCCCCACTGCGTTCCGGTCTAAATTGGGTGGCTCTTCCCGGCTGACCAAACAGTTACCTTGCACCCTTCTGGTAGGTCGGACGGTCTGGGTCTCAACAACAACACAATTTAGACCAGAGCCCAGTTGGGGCGGCATCAGACCGTACCTTCTTTCCCTTACCACCCTCTCGGGAAAATTTACGAACCCACATATTTAACGTGCCCGTACTTCGCGTGAACACGGGGACAGTTTGGGTAGAGTCGAAAATAAAACTCGGGTTGTTCGTATGCAATTCCCACGCACTAATCACTGGGCTGTGCCTCATTCGAAGGACAGCTTATTCTTCTATGACCCAAACCGTCCCTACTACCCTCGAAGGTATAAGGCATCTGTTTGAACGGCCGGGAAGTGCCACCCAATTTAGACAGGAACCCAGTGGGGGTGACATTCACAGGGACTGTACCCTCCTTCCCCTCGGAAGAACGTACGTACCCACATATTTAACTTGCCTATACATCAAGTGAACACGGGAACAGTTTGGGAAGACCGCGAATCGAACTCGGGTCGTTCGAATACAATCCTCACGCGCTAACCATTAGGCTATCCCATCCCTAGGAGGACTGCTTGAAAGAATCTTCTGAGGAAGTTTAATGCACACTGTTGGCTGTCGAGCCATTGATTATGATGATGATGATTTAAGGGCAATTTTGTTGAGCCAAAATAAAATTTGTTAAAGTTAAAAGCTATTTTATACTTTTGATCTATTGTTTCTTATGTGGAAAAATGACATCTTGAATTGAGTCAAATAAATTTTAATAAACCCGTTTTGCCATTCATCGCTTTGATCGTAAAATATAGTTTGCAGTTAATTCAAAGAATTTTTAAGTAATTAAATTAAGATTTTTAAGTAATTAAATAACAGATCACGTGACATTTGTGGTAAAGCTTATAATGCATTGCTCATTAAGAACTGCAATTACATTGCCATGAACACGCTTTTTGATCCGAATTTTTTACATTTTTCATTTTGTTTCTTACTAAGTTTTATAGTACTTATTCTTTTTAAATTTCAGTGCATAAAATACCATATAGAAAATACTATTTTAAGGAATGTTTTGAATAAAATGGAATTTCTGTTTTAGAGACAGTTTCTCTTTCTTCATTTGGCGACTTTGTTCATTTTAAAACTTCAGCAGCTCGCTAAAATCCTAAAAGTGATATATCTCCGGTATATAAAACGGTTTGTCCTAGCTTAATGAAAGTGGGTTTTATTCAATCCGTGACAGAAAATTACGCAAAAAATAAGCATTCAATTGACGAATTTAAGTATAATTGTACCTTTGCTGATTTTAAACGTCGAAATTGAATTTGTATTTCGAAAAAGAGAAAGTACTTTTTTATTTTTTCGTATTATACCAAAATGTAACCAATACAAAAGTAATGCATCGTAACTACCAAATTTTATAAAATGTGGTCTGATAGTTTTTTGGCTACAGTGGGATACATACATTGAACAAACAGACATGCACACATACACAGATGTAACTTTAAAAATAGACGATTCCTGTTCTAGAGTGCCCCAAACACATACATCCGACATACGCTCGAATTCGATTTTTCGATTGTATTCTAATAGTTCCCTGGTACAATATATGTGTGGTAATGAAATTACGAACATAAATGTGTTCGCATTTGTTTTTGTTGAAAATTTTCAACTTATCTTGAACAAATTCTTCTTGTATCCACAGGTACGGGATCCGCGGGTTAGGGCCTGAACCACAACCACATTTGAAGACCCCATTTTGATTTTTGTGAGCGTAGCCCCATTTTTGTGAGCATGGCCCAAGAAATTTACCATGCTCTAAACAGTGCTCGAAAAATACTATTACCGCATTTTCAGCGCAGCCACGCCACACAGTTCTCATCAACAAGCTGATTTTTACTTTCCCTGCAATACAAGGTAATGGTATAGGGAAAGTATTGGAATCATACCAAAAATCGCAACTCGAGTTTTCGACGGATCTATACGTTTCGAGAGCTTTAGAATACGAAAAAACTATTTTTAGCGTGACGTCTGTGTGTCTGTGCAATGTATGTATCCACTCTAACTAAAAAGCTAATGGGACGAATTTCATAAAATTTGGTATGTAAGTCATTTGGGTGAGACCCTGGTGCTGATTTCGTAGGATTCGTAAAAACAGAACCCGCCCTTTTTTGCGAAATGGCCCGTAAAAATTTCATGTATCCACTCTAGCTGAAGTACTACTTGACCAAATTTCTCAAAATTTTGTAGATAAATTACTTGTGGTTGTGACACACTCTGGTGCTGATTAGATTTTGGTACGATTCGGAAAAGAACAACAACCTGCCCTTTTTTTACGAAATGGCCCGCAAAAATCGCCAAAATCTAATAAAAAAAAAAAATGCTACGTATGCTGAAATGTATCCATTAAATTCTTGTATTATCCGCAATTTTTGACGAGGAAAAGAATATAACACACTCCATTATACTTTAAGACTAACCGATCTCAAGATATTTGAGATTTCTTGCATTTTTGTGACGCCGCTATGGGAAAAAATATCCAATTACAAATGAAAACAAAAAATCTGATGTGGGCAGCACATGACTTTCCCTGCAGACTTATATCCACGTTTTCTTTATTTTAATTAAATTTATTTCACTTTTAATTCAATTTTCGTTCTCATTCGGTAACCGGACTTATTTTCAAAGGTGGGTAGAGAAAATACGAAAAACTAAAATATCTCGAGAACGGCTAGTCCTAATGTAATGGGGTTGGTCTTATTCTTTTCCTCGCTAAAAATTACGTATTAAACAAGCATTTAATGGATATATTTGAGCATACGTAGTTCTTTAGTTTAGTTTGGACGATTTTTGCGGGTCATTTTGCAAAAAAATGCAGGTTATTTTTTTCCGAATCATACCAAAATCTAATCAGCACTAGGGTGACCCATAAATGACTCATCTGCCGAATTTTGTGAAATTCGATCCATTAGTTTTTTAGTCAGAGTGGATACAAGCTTTTGCGGGCCATTTCGCAGAAATATGCGGGTTCTTTTATCCCGAATCGTACCCAAAACTAATCAGCACCAGACTCGCCCACAAGTGACTTACGTACCAAATTTTGTGAAATTCGGTCCATCAGTTTTTTAGTTATAGTGGATACAAAATCTGCACAGACAGACAGACAGACAGACACACAGACAGACAGACACACAGACAGACACACAGACGTCACGCTAACAATGGTTTTTTCGTATTCTAGAGGTCTTGAAACGTGTAGATCCGTCCAAAACTCGAGTTGCGATTTTTGACATGATTCCAATACTTTCCCTATACATTACCATGTATTGCAGGGAAAGTAAGATTGAATTAAAAATGCAAATTTAGTGTTATTTGGTGCAATTAAACTCAGCGAATAATTAAAGAAATAAAGAAAAATGAATTTGCGTCTACAGAAAAAGTAATGTGCTGCCCACATCGGATTTTTACTTTCCCTGCAATACATGGTAATGTATAGGGAAAGTATTGGAATCATGTCGAAAATCGCAACTCGAGTTTTCGACGGATCTACACGTTTCAAGACCTCTAGAATACGAAAAAACCATTTTTAGCGTGACGTCTGTGTGTGTCTGTCTGTCTGTCTGCCTGCCTGCCTGTGTGTCTCTTTGTCTGTCTGTCTGTCTGTGCAGATTTTGTATCCACTCTAACTAAAAAACGAATTGACCGAATTTCATAAAATTTGGTAGGTAAGTCATTTGCGGGCGAATCTGGTGCTGATTAGTTTTGGGTACGATTCGGGATAAAAAAAACCCGCCTTTTTTACTAAATGGCCCGCAAAAGCTTGTATCCACTCTAGCTAAAAATCTAATGGACCGAATTTCACAAAATTTGGTAATTAAGTTGCTTGTGGGTCACCCTGGTGCTGATTAGATTTTAGTATGATTCGGAAAAAAATAACCTGCCTTTTTGTGCAAAATGGTCCGCAAAAATCGACAAAATCTAAAATGAAAAACTATGCTGAAATATATGCATTAAATTCTTGTTTTATACGTAATGTTTAACGAAGAAAAGAATAAGACCAACCCCATTCCACTAGGACTAGCCGTTCTCGAGATATTTTTTTTTTCGTATTTTTTCCACGTCGTCACCTTTGAAAAGAAGTCCAGTTACCAAACGAGAATGAAAATTGAATTAAAAGTGAATTAAATTTAATTAAAATAAAGATAACGTGGATATAAGTCTGCAGGGAAAGTCATGTGCTGCCCACATCAGATATTTACTTTCCCTGCAGTACATGGTAATGTATAGGGAAACTATTGGAATCATGCCGAAAATCACAACTCGAGTTTACGACGGATCTACACGTTTCGAGACCTCTAGAACACGAAAAAACTATTTTTAGCGTAACCTCTGTGTATGTGTCTGTCTGTATGTCTGTCTTTGTGTCTGTCTGTGCAATGTGTCTATGCAGTGTGTCTGTCTGTGCAATGTATGTATCCACTCTAATTCAAAAACTAATGGACAGAATTTCATAAAATTTGGTAGGTAAGTCACTTGTATGACCCTGGTGCTGATTAATTTTTAGTACGATTTGGGATATAAGAACCCGCCTTTTTTGCGAAATGGCTTGCAAAAATTGCCTGTATCCACCCTAGCTGGAAAACTATTGGCCCGAATTATTATTGGCCCGCTATTTTGGTACGATTCGGAAAAAAAATAACCTGCTTTTTTTTGCGAAATGGTCCGCAAAAATCGTCAACATCTGAAATAAAAGACTACGTATGCTCAAATATATCAATTAACTGCGTGTTTTACATGTAACTTTTGACGATGAAAAGAATAAGACCAACTCCATTACTCCATTAGGACAAACCGTTCTCGAGATATTTGAGATTTCTTGCATTTTTGTTACGCCTCTTGCAAATTTAGTGTTATTTTGTGTAATTAAACTCAATTTAATGAATTATTAAAGAAATAAAGAAAAAATGAATTTGAGTCTACAGAGAAAGTCATGTGCTGCCCACATCAGATTTTTTAAACTGGTTACCTGCACCAAAATCCCTAAACCATAGTCTATTTCATTATTTAATCACGGGTGGTCCATGTTTGCTTTTGCAATTAATTCTAACTTAAATATTAACTGCCATGCTACCTTTTTCCGTTAACAGTGTAATATTTAAATGGTAAAAAAAAAAAAAAAAATGACAATACAAATTTCAGCCCAGACAACCGAAATATTACTTTGTTTGCCTGTTCGGGCAAGATACTATTTAACTTTACTATTTGACAAATAACTTACTTTAAAAAGAAGTGTAAATCTAACTATTTGATAAATAACTTACATTTAGAGAAGTATAAATCGGGGATGTAATTTGGGGGCCTCTTTGAATCTTTTGAAGAGAAGCATGTGCTTACCCTGCTTTTTCGGTAATCAGGTCCTGCCTCGGATCATGGCCGTCATGTCAGATCAGACGGATATCACTCGAATGGGAGATGGCGGCGTACTCTATTTTATTTTTTGAGGGGAAGACTTGAAGGACACGAAGAAGGTATATCAACTATGAAGGAGGCCGCAGTAAAGGAGAAGAGGGGGTCACAATGAAACGCTAATATTGAAATTCGCGAGTTTACGGCAGAGAACATTTAACTGTGGATAGTATCAGGAGAAATAAACGACCCACCTCGAAGGTATACGGCAGATGGAAAGGCGCTACGATAGCGACCCCGCTCAGGGTACGACTCAGGCCCCCGTGGCCAGTGGTCGTGACCAGTCGAGGACGGGACACCCACCAACCACAGCAGCAACACAGTTCGTGACAAGCAGTCGAGCACAAAACGTCAACAAAACCCGACGCAGACCATCACACTGATCTGTCGGGACTCACCCCACCTAACCACTTTATTAGGACTAAGCAAAACAGGCACACTGAGCAACTTGGTCAGGAAATAAAAACTTACAACATAGGAATCACATATTCAGAGAGCAAAAGCAAATATGCACCATACAAGAAACAAACATTTAGCAAGCCAAAGTACCTCATAGGTACTCTAAAGTACTCGATTACGTAAAACTGTTGATTGCATATATTTTTCATAATTGCTTAGTTATAATGCAAATTTCGAATAATTCTATGCAATAATTCTTACACAGTACATCCTTCCCGGCCGTCTAAATAGTTACTCTAAGTCCTCTGGACGAGTCGGACGGCCTGGGGCTTTCACAGTACATCCTTCATTCTTTGCAAATTCGGACGGTGGACGATGTGATGAGATTTTTATTTATTTATTTATTTTTTAAATAAATGGGCTTATTCTGAATATCGTAAGAATAGTTTTTTTTATGCGTCACCCAGAATCCATAATATGTATTACTATCAGATATTCAGACTTTAATCTCTCGTCTTCTTATCTACATTTAGAGTAAATAAGATCTATTTCTATATAGTAAATTGCGCCTTTTGTAAGTTGCAGTTGTGTTACCAGAAAAATTACATAACCTTTCCTGAATAAAATAGTCCCCAAATCCCCCTTTAATTACTCAAATCAGTCTATTGGGCATTTTTACAGTAACCGCTCCCCGTCGCTAACTTTCATTTTCTCTCTCTTTTCAGGACTGATGGGGCAACCGAAGATGCCAGCACCGCGCCGCTCTCGGGCCTCTGTTGCCAAGGTAACAACAGAACTCCGTTCCCGTCCTCCAAAATCCGTTCACAACACATTCCATCCGGCCGACTGTCAAGACGCTGCTGAACTTGGTTCTTTAAAGATTTTAGGTTGAGTTTTGTTTTGTGACAGCATCGTTGGCGAGTTTTTGCTGGTACCAGTTTGATTCTTCCCGCTATTGGTTCAGTTTGAGATGACTGACAGGTTTTATATGGGCGCTTTCATTCGTGGCATGTGAAGTGCATGTGGGCCGTTTTGTTTACTTGATAGCCGTGTTTGGAAGATAACTTTTGTTCAAGATAACTTTTGTTCTTTGAATGTTTCTGCTTAATGTTCTAGCCATTTGCAAAATATCCGTCCAGACATTTCTCTTACACTCGGACTTTTGTAAGATATTTATAGAATTTTTACAATTGGTAGAATTTTTTGCACCATCTTTTGATAACCATTTGGCAACACCTTTTAAAATTTACAGTTGAGATCATTGGACTCATTTGCTACTTCTAAAGTTGGTGGTGACGTATGTACTCATGTGATATATGCATATACAATTTAAGGATATTATAAAATACATAAAGTGCATGCTGTGTCTGTTGATGAAAATTCTGTAAATAATTGGAATATTTTGGTTACTGAGTTTGTCACGATGGCCGAACACTCTGAACTGATTACTGAAATGGCTCAAATTGACAAGATGACGACTCAAGAGAGGTTAAAACAGGCCAGGCGCCGGCGTCTGCAACAGTTAAAGAAGTGGAGCCAGCGAGAGAAAGAATACAACAGTAATAAGAGAAAGAAAGAAACTATAATTGTTAAGAAGATACGGAAGAATGACTATAAAGTACATTTTGTGCCCAGTGTCATGCTTCTAGAGGCGGCTGCTCGAAATGACGTCATTGAAGGTAAGACTAAATATTTTTATTACAATTTTTACTGTCAAAATATGATCAAAAACAGATTGAAACAGTGGTTGCCAAAAATTCTTTTTCTTTTTCTTTCTTAAAATTAGAAGAATAATTTGCCAAAGTTGGGAGTATTTTAAATAAACTAAGGATTAATATTATAAATTATTTTCTGATATTTTTTAACTAGAATATTTATTTGTAAATATATAAATAAATAAAACATCTATAAAATTTACCTGTTTTGATGAACAAATTTGTGCTTCGACGAAATCGCATATTTTTATGGAACCGGTTGATACCCTTACACTTTTGGAATACGTTTCCATTGCAGATAACAACATATCCACCGACCGGTTTTGCTCTTAGTACGCTCTCGTCCCCATGGAATACATGATCTTTGTAATAGCAGATAAAAAAAAAAACACTTGTTACGTGTGTATATATATATATATATACCACAGTTTTGCGAATTTCAGGGAAATTCAATCTTACCACATAGCCAGTTTTAGATTTTCACAAAAATTCAACTCAGGTTGCACGAGGCCAAATTGATAGTCAAAGAATCCGCAGGCGTTTTAAAAATATTGTAAGATGCCCCCATTCCAGATAATGCTTATTTTTGTTTAAGAAATAATTGGCAACTCTTTATTTTGCCGAAGCAATATTTTTTACCGCGGGAGTAAGATTTAAGACTTGTTTAAATTTTTCTCCAGTCGGAATTTGTATATGCTGCTAACATTCTGCCAAAATGGCGCTAATTTCTGATTGTGCACCCCCGTGTCATTGCTTATAGAAAATTCATAAGATACAGACTTGAAATTTCGTCACACGTCTATAACATTTGACGGTAGAAGTAAGCTGTAAAACACAAATTCCCACAAAATAACATATTTAAGGGGATATAGAACGAAATATTCCAAATCAAGTGTGTTCTGTTGGATGTTTTGCGAGTGTTGTAAATGCAAAATGCAATATCATCAAGTAGTTATATTGAGAAAAAGTTACTAATGAACTAAAATAAGGATTTTTATGCATTCAATAACGAAATCTTTACTTTTTTAGTATATGCCCGCGCAGCGATTTTATTATTATCATGAATTGCAGGAATTTGATTGAAGATAGGTGTCAATGATGTCTATATTTGCTTTTAGCTGTGCAATGCTTGTTTTATGACTGCAGTGTTTCATAGCGAATAATATTTGCTTTAGGGATTCAATAATTATTTCCGTGAATCATGGTCAGTTTTACTGATGCAATATTTGATGTAGCTATGCAATGCGATGAGTACAATATTAATAATAATTTTAGTACCATATTTTGTATTGTAATATATTAGCGTAACATTTTGGCGTCAGAAAACATTGGTTGCAAATTCTAAATTTAGATTCTTTGCTTTTTTTGCAAAATATAGTATGAGACAAAGGAAAAAATAAAACGTTTGTCGATAAATTTGGCTATGCTTAAATTACTAAAAATTAAATTAAATTTCTGTGCCAATTCCAGTTACTCTTGCGCTGGGCTAGAGGAATGTATGGCGATTGGGACTTGTGCCACTTTCCTTGATAGATATGCTTTTAACAGCAAATTAAGTAAACTTTACTTTATCCGATAAAGCGGAAGAAAAGGATGGCGATTGTGATTTAATTAAAAGTTTTGAGAAATTATTAAACAGGTTATAAAATTCGAACAGTTCCCCAAACTGGCTAAAAGCCACACTTCCCCAATTTGTCGCTAAGGTCACCAAGTGTATTGGGACGGTCAAGAAACACAGACCTTCAAATAATAACATTGGTTGCCTGTAAATTTCGTTTATCTTGGGTTATAGGCAATATGCCTTGAATACTATACAGATACTCCTAACAATATGTTTTTTTTTTATGGCTTCTATGGTAAACTGTAGAAACAAAATTTTACAAATTTCTAATTAATTGTAATAAATCTTGCTGTCTTCAAGGTTTTTTTTTTACCCAAATAGTACTTTTATGCTCTTTCCCACAGAAAAAAAAATTGGTCGTGGCTTCAATTCAATGGAGCCCAAAGGGTTTTGCGTCAATAACTTATAAAACTCCAATAAAGTTGAAAATGTTTTTTCGTTGTTTTCAATCTCATTTGTTTTGTTTACAACAGATAATAGGGGCCTATCGCAACTAATGTAAGATACATAACTGAAACAACTTTATTTAACTTACAAGCGTAGATCAAGTCTATAAAATCTGATGTGGGCAGCACATAACTTTCCCTACAGATTTAAATTCACTTTCTCTTTATTTCTTTAATAATTCATTAAATTACGTTTTATTGCGCAAAATAACCCGCATACTTATTTGAAATGACACAGAATCGGCACTTTGTATTCAATTTTCGTTTTCATTTGGTAACTGCGCATATTTTTAAAGGCGGCATAGCAAAAATGCCAAAAAACTAAAATATCTCGAGAACGGCTAATCCTAGAGTAATGGAGTTGGTCTTATTCTTTTCCTCGCCAAAAATTACATATAAAACAAGCATTTAATAGATGCATTTGCGCATACGTAGGCTTTCATTTTAGATTTTAATGATTTTTGCGGGCCATTTCGCACAAAAAGGCAGGTTCTTTCATTACGAATCGTACCAAAATCTAATCAGCACCAGTGTAACCCATAAGTGACTTATCTACCAAATTTTGTGAAATTTGGTTCATTAGTTTTTTAGCTAGAGTGGATTCAGACCATTTTTGCGAGCCATTTCGCTAAGGGGAAAAAAAGGTTCATTTATCCTAAATCTAATCAGCACCAGGGTCACCCACAAGGGACTTACCTACCAAATTTTATGAAATTTGATCCATTAGTTTTTGAGTTAGAATGGATACATACATTGTACACACATATACAAACACACACAGACGTCACGCTAAAAATAGTTTTATCGTATTTTAGAGGTCCCAAAATGTATTGATCCGTCGAAGACTCGGGTTGCGATTTTCGACATGATTCCAATACTTTCCCTATACATTATCATATACTGCAATGAAAGTAACAAGTTGGACCACATTTATACAAGTTAGTAGATTAGTAGGTAGTCTATACAAGATATAGTATCAAATTTATACAAGTTAGTAGATTTTACGCGATCTGGGGCAAATTATAACTACTATATATGTAAAAATTTGTGAACCCTATCCTAAATCCACTTATATATCCTTTTAGAGCTTTTAAAGGGCTACAAATTACACTGTTCATCACTACTTACTGTTCATAACACACTTTTCTAGTTTTCAATGAATTGTCTTGCCTAGTTGAAAATTTTTCATCTTTGAAGTTTGGGATGCTTAGATCTCGAAAACTATATACGAGCTTTGTAATTTTAAAATAATTAAATAAAATAAATAATAAACTGGAAACTGGATATTCTATTGAACATTTTTGTTGCTTACTATTTATATCAATTACTGAGTTTAGAAGACATTTTTAAAGAAAGTAAAGAAAGTACAGCAGAAACTCCTCGAACATTTTTTTTTTTTTATGGAAAAAAAAATTAAAATACTGACACTCTTTTTATATATTCATAAATGGTACCCTGTTTTAGATAAAACAAGTATTAATTGTTAATCTTTTTATCTATTAGATTCGGAGATATAATTGCCCAAAACATTTACATATTTCGCAACGCTCGACCCTATATGCTATTTACGTTAAAAAATATTGATATCACTTTGAAAAGATTCAGCTTATTTAATGCATTATGCTTTTTTAAAATAAAAATAAAAATCTAATGTGGGCGGCACACGATTTTCTCTGCAGACTCATATTCACTTTTTCTTTATTTTTTAATAATTTATTGAGTTTAATTGCACAAAATAACACTCATAATTATTTTAAATTATACTAAATTTGCACTTTTAATTCAATTTTCGTTTTCATTTGGTACCTGGGCTTATTTTTAAAGGTGGCGGAAATGTGAAAAAAATAAAATATCTCGAAAACGGCTAGTCCTAGAGTAATGAGGTTGGTCTTATTCTTTTTATCTTCAAAAATTACGTATAAAACAAGCATTTAATTGATATACTTGAGTATACGTAATCTTTTATTTTAGATTTTTGTGGAGCATTCTGACGATTTTTGTGGACCATTTAAAAAAAAAAAGGCAGGTTCTTTTTTTTCGAATCGTACCAACATCTTATCAGCACCAAAGTAACCCACAAGTGACTTATCTACCAAATTTTGTGAAATTTTGTCTATTAAGTTCTTTAGTTAGAGTGGATACAATCAATTTTTGCGGGCCATTTAGCAAAAAAAAAAAAAGGGAAGTTCTTTTAATCCAAATCGTAATAAAATCTTATCAGCACGGGTAACCCACAACCTATAACATTACCTATAACATTTTATAACTTACCTATAGCATTTTAGAAAATTTGGACTATAAGTTTCTCAGTTAGAGTGGATATATACATTGCACACACTGACGCACAGAATCAGGCGTCGCTCTAAAAATTGTTTTTTCGTGTTCTAGAGGTGTTCAAAACACGTAGATCCGTCGAAAATACGAGTTGCGATTTTCGACATGATTTCAATAGTTCCCGCATACATTACCATACATTGCAGGGTAAGTAATAACATTCTGTTACCTTTACTTAATTATTATAAAAGGATATGCAGAGGATTTTTTATTCCTTTTTAACATAATTTCAAATTTTTTATGTACAATATACTTTTTGATTCCTATATCTGCATTTCCTTTTGCAATATGAATCTGACATGCAGAATTCAAACCTGCTTTTCAATTTACATGGTTAGGATCAAAATGTTCAGAGACTGTGCTGATATCTCCAACCCTGATCTGAGGAGAGGGGAACTACTTTACCGTGACTTAGAGGCACATGTGACGCGAGATGTAAAAAGGAAGAAGCAGGTCCGCAATGCAGCGTTTTTCCAGACAATGCGTGTCAGTGAATTTTTGTTGTTCGCACCTGCTGCAGCAAGTGCAATGTTTCTGTCGGCGATTTCCCCAAACGCTGGCAGAATTTGATATTCGCACGTTGTTCTTCAAACGGCCTTTCCGTTTTCGACGAACTCGAACGACTACAGTTCACTGACACGCATTGTCTGGAAAAACACTTTCTTCTTCTTTTTCACATCTCACGTCACATGTGCCTTTACGCCACGGTAAATAGTTCCCCTGTCCTTCAATCAGGGTTAGAGATATCAGCACAGTCTCCGAACTTTTTGATCCTACTTTTTTTTTTCCGCAGCCCAGACCCGAGGGCTCGAGGTCTGAGCATAAAAATTTTGATTCCTACTTTGTATTTTAATAGTAGGTAAAATAGTAGTAAATCATTTTGATCCTACTTTGTATTTTAATTGAAGCAGGATATGAACCCGAAGAAAATCGGTCCTCCGTCCCGCCAACACAAATTTATCAGCCTTTAAAGCCCCTGCCCATCTAATCCATGATGTAATCCCCTGGGTCGGAGGAAATCCAATCACGGTAATTGTTCATGGTATTGTGAATGCAAAAACAAAAACAGTCAGCGATTCATCAAAAAGTCCTGAAAGCCGCTTGTGGAGATCGCCGTATGTCAAGTATTTCGTAGTTGTGTAGTTGGATAAATGGGACTGAGGAACATATAGGAATTAATCATAAGAAAGTCTAAAAATTTTGGCAAAGCCTCAATAATTTACTATTCGACTATGAGAAATGTGTGATGATGATAAATTACTGGATGGTGGGAGAGGGGGGGGGGGGGGGACTTCACAGAGAAAAACAGAATATGCGAAATTTTGAATTTTTCTAGTAGCGAGTGATAGATATTTTGCAAAAACATCGATTAGGTTTTTTAACAGTTTTATAGTTTAGTTAGGTTTTTTACAGTTAGTTAAGTTTTTTAACAGTTTTATAATTTGGCGCCAAAGAATTCGTCAATAGTTAAGTTCGCGTCGTATTAATTAAATCTCAATTGGGTTTTGATGATGATTTTGTACGTAAGTGAATTAGTCATTCTTTTCGAACTAATAAGTTTCCAGAAGCGCCCAATTTCAATTTACGGGGTGTTACTTCAATTGCCAAAATATTGTGCCGTGCTGCTTGAGTACCATCATTTCGCTGGAGAACGAAGTAAAGGCATTGCTTTATGGTGGGACAGTCTTATTTCTACTTTCTCATGCGTAGTATTGAGAAAGTATTGTTTTCACGAAAATTGTAGATTTCGAGATTTTGATGCCGATATACGTTTTAAGGCCGCCTGAACCCGTTTTGACTATTTTTGGAGTGATATCCGTCTGCCTGATGCCTGTGGCCGATTTTTCGCGATCGTGATGGAAGCCACAAATATGAATGGATTTTCAGAAAATTTAATATCCTACTTTGTTACGAAAAAAATCTGGAACTGGACAGAATCCTTTTAAATTCAAGCGAAAACTTCGAAATTATATATTTTTTTTAACTTGGCAGTATAGGACAAAATTCGACGTAATTATGCAAAAAAGGGTTTATTTGGGGCTCAGTGATCACGAGACTTAACCTTTTGCTTACGGGTGGGACAGCGCCCATCCCAAAAGAAGAACCTCTCAAAAAGACAGGTATTTGGCATACCCTATCCCAAGCAGTTCGATCCCCCTTTGCAGGCATTGGCGTCCAAGGACGCCTTATTATTATTACACTTAAGCAAAAGATTAAGTCTAGTGGATCGAACTGTTTGGGATAGGGTATCTCAAATACCTGTCTTTTTGAGAGGTTCTTCTTTTGGGATGGGCGCTGTCGTCCCACCCGTAAGCAAAAGATTAAGTCTAGTGGATCGAACTGTTTGGGATAGGGTATCTCAAATACCTGTCTTTTTGAGAGGTTCTTCTTTTGGGATGGGCGCTATCGTCCCACCCGTAAGCAAAAGATTAAGTCTAGTGGATCGAACTGTTTGGGATAGGGTATCTCAAATACCTGTCTTTTTGAGAGGTTCTTCTTTTGGGATGGGCGCTATCGTCCCACCCGTAAGCAAAAGATTAAGTCTAGTGGATCGAACTGTTTGGGATAGGGTATCTCAAATACCTGTCTTTTTGAGAGGTTCTTCTTTTGGGATGGGCGCTATCGTCCCACCCGTAAGCAAAAGATTAAGTCTAGTGGATCGAACTGTTTGGGATAGGGTATCTCAAATACCTGTCTTTTTGAGAGGTTCTTCTTTTGGGATGGGCGCTGTCGTCCCACCCGTAAGCAAAAGATTAAGTCTAGTGGATCGAACTGTTTGGGATAGGGTATCTCAAATACCTGTCTTTTTGAGAGGTTCTTCTTTTGGGATGGGCGCTGTCGTCCCACCCGTAAGCAAAAGATTAAGTCTAGTGGATCGAACTGTTTGGGATAGGGTATCTCAAATACCTGTCTTTTTGAGAGGTTCTTCTTTTGGGATGGGCGCTGTCGACCCACCCGTAAGCAAAAGATTAAGTCTAGTGGATCGAACTGTTTGGGATAGGGTATCTCAAATACCTGTCTTTTTGAGAGGTTCTTCTTTTGGGATGGGCGCTGTCGTCCCACCCGTAAGCAAAAGATTAAGTCTAGTGGATCGAACTGTTTGGGATAGGGTATCTCAAATACCTGTCTTTTTGAGAGGTTCTTCTTTTGGGATGGGCGCTATCGTCCCACCCGTAAGCAAAAGATTAAGTCTAGTGGATCGAACTGTTTGGGATAGGGTATCTCAAATACCTGTCTTTTTGAGAGGTTCTTCTTTTGGGATGGGCGCTGTCCCACCCGTAAGCAAAAGGTTAAGTCTCGTGATCATTGTTGGGGAAAATAGTCATGATACAATTTTTTTTTTCGTGACGTCTTTAGCTCCCCTTGGGGAGAAGTTACCCTCGGAGTGTGTGCGTGTGTGTGTGTGTGGAAGGGGGGGGGACATTGTCAAGTATGTTATTAATTGGAAGATTTTTCAAGCTCTTTAAAGTGAAGGGTAACACGCTATAGTTGTAATAATTTAGACCCACAATACTGCTTTTTCAATTTTTTTTCTTGTAAAATTTATAAAAATAATCACTGGTATGAGAAAGTCAAGTTGAGTCACACGTCAATGACTTCTATACGCTATCATCGTTGTTCCTGGAATTATCATTGTGTTTCATAGTAGATAATGCTGCGAAAATGTATAAATAAGTCGAACAATTCAAGTTTTAATCATGGGAATTATTAAATATTATGTGTAATTCTAATTTTTCACATAATGTATCTATACAGTTTTTTTTATATAACGATAGGATTATTTGTTTGTAAGTTATCTTGTCCTCACCTATACAAATATACGCACACATAGATATCTTTCCAGACGTGATCAAAATGAATTCGGAATTGTCTTCTTAAAACGTGTTCATTTGTCCACATTTCAAATTTCTGAGAAGCAATACTTTTCTGTACAATAAGTATTAGAAAAAATATAAGCTTCTCACTGCTCCTTCTGCACTTTTGCATTTGATTTCAAAGAACATGTATTTAGAATCAATGGAATTTTTTCATGTTTCGAATTTAAAACTGAGAATGTATAGCTTGGCAGACTTAAAGTGAACAAACACATTGCTTTATTAAGAACTTAGTTGTTACTGTGCGGAATATGTTATCCCAAGTGTATTATTCACTTATAGGTTTCATTAAATCAATCAATCACCGTCTTTTGTATCGTTCTACTATTCAGCTATAGCAATTGTTTCCTATTTCGCCAGCTAATGTCCACATGCCATTCATTCTAAGTTTGGGAAGTACTTATCTTTTAATAACTGGGTAAGGAGCTTTTCACACTTTATTCTGTTGTTTCAGCGTTGAATCCATTTCATTAATTACGAGGTATTGGTATTTATAAGCGACGTACGCATATGCGCAGGTCGTTTTCTCCTAAGTTTGGCGAGAAATGGTTAATTCAGTTGCAGAATTCAGTTGCAGAATGTGCTGCCTGTTATATATATGTTATGTATAACATATACATATGTGTTATATATATATATATATATATATATATATATATATATATGTATATATATGTTATATATATATGTATATATATCTGTGTATATACAGGGTTTCCCAAAAAGATTGAAACGCGCTTTAATTCTTTACCTGTTGGAGATGAGTGGGCAATATAAATCGCAAAAATGTTGAAAGTAAGGTAGAAAATAAGACTACGTTAATGAAATAGTCCTCCTATTAATTTTGATAAAGTTGCACTTTTTAAATTTTTATACGACCCCCTTAGACAAATTGGGTTAATCAGAGAATTTTTATTTTTAATGCAATAAGATCATTAAAAAAACTGCATATCTGTATCTTTAAAATTGAGCGAGTTATATTTAATTGCAAATTGAACATTGTGAATGGGGACCCTTTATCAAATTAGAAACATAAATTTGTGACATATCACAAAAAAGATAAAACTGGATGATAATACATAGGATTACCCAACCGCGTAGTGAGTACCACTGCTTTATATGATCTCTGTCTGTGGAATGCTTTATTTAGAAGTATTTCTGATAAAAAATTTTGACACATATTAACGTATTTTTGATCTAAACAATTTCCATCGTCAATTTTTTATGATCCCTAATTTTACTGATGAAACAGCCTTTCACATGGTACGAAAAAGTGGCATAAGTAAGATTTTTTTCCTTTATCATAATTCAGTTGATGTTACAGATACCGATATGCGGTTTTTTTTAATGATCTCTTTACATTCAAAATAAAAATTTTCTGATTGGCCAAATTTGTCTAAGAGGGTCGTATAAAAATTTAAAAAGTGTAACTTTTTGAAAATTAATGGGAGGACTATTTCATTAACGTAGTCTTATTTCCTACCTTACTTTCAACATTTTTACAATTTACATTGTCCTCTTATCTTCAACAGGTAAAGAATTAAAGCGCGTTTTGAAACTATATATATATATATATATATATATATATATATATACTTTCAATGTAAGTATATATATAAGAAAGTATATATATATATATATATATATATATATAATCAAAGAGTTTAAATATAAAATACTAAGCATATGAAACTTAAATAAGTTTAACTATACAAGTGTATTAAAAAACAGTACAATTAAAAATACATCTACTTATTACACTAGTGCAGCATAAAAATAAGATGAAGTTTATAAGTAATAAAGATGAAATAAAATAGAATTATTAAAGAGAATTAGTAAAGCATCCATAACAAACGAAAGTATTTAAATACCAACCAGAAAAAAAACACAAGAAAATGTTAGAAACCACTCATATTTAAAACAAAAATATTAAAGTCAAATGGAGTATCAAATAATAGAATGAAGGTGATGTAATAGTAAAATCTTCAGCAGGCGACTACTATACATCAGTTTCAATTGGCACGTTTTATTAATTGACTTGTTACTTTGAACAAAAGGTCAGTAGTAGACTCTATGTGTTCAAAATGGAAAATGATTAAGAAATTTGAAAAACTAAAAATAATTGAATAAATTGAAAAAATAGAACTGACTTACACGTATTTAGAATTTATTGCAGCTAAACCATCTCAACATAATGTGCAAAGAAGATGTTGCCAACCCTAAAGACTTATGTCCATGTTGCCATTCTTAAAAATTGTAAATTGTAAATCCATTCTAAAGTATATTAGAAGGTATAAAAACCAGATAAACTGCATTCAAAATGCAAGTGCCTATTAATGCACATAGATAAAAATGATAATCATTATTAACCCTATAAAGTAAATTAAAGACTTAATAAAATATGTATCGAATAGACAATCGAATATTAATCGATTAAAGAAATTAGACAAGGCCTTTTGATAATTCTTTGCATCTATCTCCTGGCAAAATGCGCTGTTAGATGATGCAAGTATAACGAAATGCGTAATAATAGAAAATACAACCATAAGTATCAGCTAGTAATAGGGAATAAATGGATAATGATTACAATTCTATAGTGATTTAGACATAATAAAGTTCATTAACAGCGAAGTGCCACCCTCAACTTTTTTACTACACTGTTAATCAAATATAATGGATAAAATATGATTTACTATTTTGAATGTTTTTTTATATGTAATTGATGAAACTTTTTATCTGATAATCTATAAACTCAAAACAATTGATTTTTACTTTCCTTATATACATAATGTATAAGGAAAGTATTGTGACGGGGTCGAAAATTCGAATACGAGTTTTCGACGGGCGAGCACGTTTCAAGCAACCCTGATCACGAATCAAACATTTTGTGTGTGTGTCAGTCAGTCAGTCTGTGGAGACGGTAACTGACGAACGAATGGACCGATTCGAACGAAATTTGGTACAAAAATTACAGTCCGTAAGCACTGGAAGCCTATTGTTTTTATACGCAATCAAATGTTCAGAACCCCCTTAAATTTTCGAGTGAAATTTTGAAAAAATCGTCAAAAAATCAAAACCTCTAATAGTTACTCAAATAGACATTTCTTATGTAATTTTTCATTAGAAAATGATTGACATAAATTTTAGAACACTATGGTTAACCGTTATCGAGATATTGCATATTTTTTTTTAAAAATTTCAAAAAGTCATATAAAATAAAAAAAAAATATTTCCTATTGAGAAACATATTCACTTCTCATATGTAATACCATGCGATAAATTGGGTGACATCATTCTCGTGGATCTAGCTCGTTCTATTCATGAAAAAATAAACTTTGAGTAATACTTTTGTATTTGAACGCCAATAGTCTTTTATTCTGCTGTAAGAATAACTTATTTCTTCGTCCATAACACTTGCCACTATTTAGCGACGAATTTGGTGGGAAACTTGGCGACTTTTTTATATGTTGCTAAATTAACGAAAAACTCGCCAAATTGATAAAAATGACGCTAAATCAATGACGACTCATTGATGATGACGACATGGAAAATGACGACTCATTGACGAAAGTTCAAAATCTTGTAAAGAATATAAATAACTACTATAAAAATAATCTATTTTTTTTTTACTGTAAAAGTAGTAAATTCTTTGCATTACTTTATAAGGAAAGTCATGTGCTGCCTACGTCAGATTTTTTTAAATATGTACGGTTATAAATTAAATAAAAGGTTTAAATATGGCTGGATATCGCCAACTTGGCGGACTATGGCAAGTTGGCGATACCCCGCCAAATTCGTTGCTGAATTTTTTGCTAAGCGTTTCAGAGACGGACGGATGGAAAGCTGAGTTATTCTTACAATGAATTTCAATTACCTTGAAATATTTTTTGCTAATTTTTAAGAAAATTTTTGAAAAATCTGTTTCGTTGGTCCAAATGATCACAATTATGACGTGTAACCCTTCACTTTAAAGGGTTTGAATAAAATCTGTCAAATGATGCCGTTGTTGACTATGTACTCCCTAACTTGCCCTCATCCCCGGGTTACTAATAATGTCACGAACACAAAAATTGTATCGCGGCTTTTTCTCACAATAATGACTGAAAGGATTAAGTATCATAATCATTGAACCCCTAAAGAATCCCTTGCACCATTATGTGACATTTTGTCCTATACTGCCATGTTAAAACAAATATAAGATGTCGAATTAACTCACTCAAATTTTAAAAAATTCTATCTAGTTCTAGATTTTCCGATAACAAAGCCGGATATAAAGTTTCGTGAAAATCCATCACTATTTGCGGCAGACTGCTTTGTGGCTACTGTGTACACAAGAAATTGACCACGAACATACATATAGACAGAAAGACGGACATAATTCCAAAAATAGTCAAAACGTGTTCAGGAGGTCTTAAAACATATATTGGCATCAAAATCTCGAATTTTCATGAAAATAGTATTTTCTCTTATATTATATTACATAGTATGAGAGAGTTATAAATATCGTAAAATATTAGCTTGGAATTATGTATTAAACTGACTGTAAAAGACATAGCTAGAACACAGATTAATGAAACTTATTCTAATATAGGTCTCACAAAAAAGTTAAAATAATATATATCTTTAAAATAAAGAACACGAGAATTTCTAATTAACAACCAATCAATTTTCTTAATTAAAGAAAATTGTTAAGAAACTTCTAAATCCATTGTAAAAATGAATTCGAATTTTTGTCTTCATTTATAAATTTTTCGACACATTATAATAGGTAGGATAAAGAAACTAATGGAGCCAGTTGCTTTAAACAAAAATATTCCACCCAAATTCTTTAAAAATCCGTCCCTACACCGAAAAGCCTGCAACGTCCATTGCACAACATCCAGATTGGTCTCTCATCCGACTGGACTCTGACCAAATGAATCCGGTGTTCTTTGAACTCCAATATCAGCTAGGTTGGTCGCCTCTAGTGAATATGTAATGTAATCGCATAACTTCAATATATCATCTAGAACGGTCTCCAGCCATAGAGAACGCTCGGCTCCATATATAGTGTAGATGCTAACTTAGAGCGGCTACCTACAAAGATTGGTCTCCTCGTCCGATTGGACGCATCCTAGTGAATCAAAAATTGTAACTTTAGGTGAAGGGTCAGATATGTTGTATTGATTTGAGTATACATGTATGTATATACATTTGTTCCATATATATGATATCTTTGTAATTATTTTTAAAAATTGGTAGAGATAAAACTGGTAGTAAGTTTAAATCCAGAAATTTTATTTATTACATTTGAAAAATCTGATCTGCACATGACTTTCCCTGAAGACTCATATTCAAGTTCTCTTTATTGTTCAAAAGTTTAATAGCTCAAAATAACACGCGTAATTATTTAAAATTACACTGAATTTGCAGTTTTAATTCAATTATCGTTATATTGGCAACAGATTATTTTCAAGAGTGTCTTTGCGAAAATGCGAAAGAAATGAAATATCTCAAGAACGGTTAGTCTTACAATAATGGGGTGGTATGCTTTTCATCGCCAAAAATTACGTATAAAACAGGCATTTAATTGATATATTTGAGCATACGTAGTTTTTAACACTTTACAACAAAGTTGAGAAGTGTTTATGACTTTGTTCATTCTGTCTGTCTGTCTGTCTGTCCGTTAGCACGATAACTGCCGTAAAAATGACTTAATCAAAATGAAATTTAGTATGTTGTTCAGACGGTCTGTAGGACCTATGGGAATATAAATGAATAATATCACCCAATTAGTTTTGGATTGAACCCGGATTGAAAAAATGAAATACATTGAGCCCTATGGGACCTAATTTTTCAAACATTTTTTAAGCGGATTTAAAATTCACAAATTGCTTCGAAAATTTTAGGTAATATTCAAATTGTTCCATAAAATATATAAAAAAAAAATTCAGCGAAATATATTCAGTAGTTTTTTAAATAAAAATTAAAATAATAATTACACCTCTCATATGAAAGGATCACGTGACCATGATATGAAAATATCACATGACCCACTTCAAAATGATATATGGCATCCATCTTGTTTCAAAATCGTGATTTTTTAAGTTCTTTTTAATTCATATTGAATGTTGTATCCGTCCTAAAACTACTTTATTTTTGCTTAAATTCTGTACATCTACATACTGAATCAACTCAAATACAATATATTTTAGTTTAAATGATTATCCAAATTTGATTATTTCTACAACGAAGCCTATTTTTCACTTATCTAATTTATATTTTAATGCCGTCATTTGAATGAAGTTCATTTTTTTCAATGAAGATTTAAGTTTTCAAATATAATAAATTAATGTAGTATTGTGATAAGTTTTAAAATATTACCGAGGAATGTATTGCATTTTAGATTTTTTTTTAAATAAAATTGTATTGAAGTTGGAAAGTGTTTCATAATCAATGCTTTAAGCATGATTGATCTTTCTTGTTTATTTTAGATTTTGACGATTTTTGCTGACCAATTCCCAAAAAAGGCAGGTTCTTTTTTTGTTGAATCGTACCGAAATCTAATCACCACCAGGGTAACTCACAAGTGACTTATCTACCAAATTTTGTGAAATTTGGTCTATTAGTTTTTCAGTTAAAGTGGATACATTCAGTGCACAGACACACGCACAGACGTCACGCAAAAAACAATTTTTTCCTGTTCTAGAGGATCCGATACGTGTAGATCCGTCGAAAACTCGAGTTGCAATTTTCGGCATGATTCCAATGCTTTCCCTATACATTGCCATGTATTGCAGGGAAAGTAAAAATCTGATGTGGGCAGCACATGACTTTCGCTGCAGACTTATATCCACGTTATTTTTATTTTAATTAAATTTAATTCACTTTTAATTCAATTTTCGTTCTCATTTGGTAACTGGACTTATTTTTAAAGATGGCGTACGAAAAAACTAAAATATCTCGAGAACGGCTGTTCCTAGTGTAATGCGGTTGGTCTTATTCTTTTCTTCGTTAAAAATTACGTATAAAACAAGCATTTAATGGATATATTTGAGCATACGTAGATTTTTATTTTAGATTTTGACGATTCTTGCGGGCCATTTTGCAAAAAAAGGCAGGTTACAGTTTTCCGAATCGTACCAAAATCTAATCAGCACCAGAGTAAATCACAGGCGACTTATCTACCGGGTTTTGTGAAATTCTGTGCATTAGTTTTTCAGTTAGAATGGATACAAAATCTGCACAGACAGACAGACCGACACACACAAACAGACGTCATGCTAAAAATAGTTTTTTTCGTATTTTAGAGGTCTCGAAACGTGAAGATCTGTCGAAAATTCGAGTTGCTATTTTTGGCATGATTCCAATACTTTCTTTACACACTACCATGTGTTACAGGGAAAGTAAAAAAATATATATTATTGTGTTTTATTTTAATTTAAAGTGCCCAGTGATTAAGTAAAAGCCCAATTATTCTGGCACACAGGTAAGCACAAAATGTGTCGAGAGTCCAGACCGTCCGGCTCATCTGAAGACATAGAGCAGCAGATTGGGCGGCAGGAGCACAAAATGTGTAAAATAATTCAATACAAAAGACGCAAGATATATACAAATAAAACTTCAAAATACAACGTCATCTCAATTGGCAAACAGCAGCAGTGTCAACTTGTATCAAATAGATAAATCAATCTAGTTACACACAATCGCTTAAAATCACAAATAGACATAAAATTAGCTGGCGTGTGACTCAACTCGACTTTCTCACACCAAGATCCATTTTAAAATAGCTAGTGTTTTTTTTTTTTTTAAAACAGCATGTGATTTATTTTCTTTTTTTCAATTTTTACAATCGTGCGTGCCAAGTAACATGCTATAATTCTGATAATTTGGAACAACGATTTTTTTCTGATACGGTTAGACCGACAGACAAACGCTACCGATACATAATTACAATATCATCACCTAAAAAGCACGATTAATTTCATTGATGTAGCTTCATGTTTATCAATTTGGCGATATTTTTATCGATTTGGCGTCATTTTTATCGATTTGGCGAGTTTTTCGTTAATTTAGCAACATTTAAAAAAGTCGCCCAGTTGGCGCCATTCCACCAAATTCGTCGCCAAAATCTCGCCAAGAATTATGGACGGAGAAATAAGTTATTCTTATAGCAGATAAATGACTATTGGCGTTCAAATACAAAAGTATTACTCAAAGTATCTTTTTTCGTGAATGAAACGAGCTAGATCCACGAGAATGATGTCATGAAATTTATCGCATGATATTACATATGAAAAGTGAACATGTTTCTCAATAGGAAATATTTTTCTTTTATTTTATATGACTTTTTGATAATTTTTTTGAAAAATGTGCAATATCTCGAGAACGGTTCATGTTAGCGTTCTAAAATTTATGTCAATCGTTTTCTAATGAAAAATTACACAAGAAATGTCTATTTGCGCAACTTTATTAGAAGTTTTGAGTTTTTGGCGATATTTTCAAATTTTCACTCGAAAATTTAGGGAATTCTGAACATTCGATTGAGTATAAAAACAATAGGCAAACAATAGGATAATTTTTTTGAAAATTGTGCAATATCTCGAGAACGGTTCATGTTAGCGTTCTAAAATTTATGTCAATCGTTTTCTAATGAAAAATTACATAAGAAATATCTATTTGCGTAACTTTATTAGTGGTTTTGATTTTTTGACGATTTTTTCAATATTTCATTCGAAAGTTTAGGGGGGTTCTGAGCATTCGATTGCATATGAAAACAATAGGCTTTATGTTTATAGGCTAATGTTTACGGATTGTGATTTTTGTATCAAATTTGGTTCGAATCGGTCCATTCGTTCGTCAGTTATTGTCTCCACAGACTCACTGACACACACACACACACACATACTTTCACACACACACATGCTTTCACATACATACACACACACACACATCACTTCAAAAATGTTTGATTCGTGATCAGGGATGTTTGAAACGTGCTCTCCCGGCGAAAACTCGAATTCGAAGTTTCGACCCCGTCACAATACTTTCCTTATACATTATGTATATAAGGAAAGTAACAAAGTGGAGAAGTTTAGAAATATCTTTCTTCGATCGTTTCGATCATGTAAAGATAGAAACTCTGCGATAATATTTCCAATCGCTAAGGAACCGATTTATGTGAAAAAGAAATTCAAAATCATGTTTTAACATAAAAAAGCTAATTCGAATTTAAAAAAAAGTCTTACCGAGATGCATCGTCATCAGAAGTACCTCTGTAGCAAATTTCGACCCTTAGACTTTCCGCTACAGATGACTTGCGCGACACACACATCATCTTCCATTACGTAAGATTATATTTTTAAAACTCAACATAAAATTAACAATTATCATATATTCAGCCGTATACAATAATCTCAGAAAGTAAAATTTAATGAACATTTCCGACATTTGGAAACAGGTATTTTTGTTGCATCAATCACAGTATATAAATCTATGTCACCAACGATAAGTTAGCCAATTTCTCAGAGATTCTAGAGGTCGGAAGTCTGCTAAAGATGACATATTAAATAGCCTCAACATGTGGCGTAATATTTTTCTACCCAAGTATAAAAGTTAATCTAGAACCTGCCATAATGTAAATAAGGAATAATATTTTTTCGCGTCAATCGATTTTACTTTATCAAAACGGGTAGTCTGAATTTGATTTCTTAAGCAAGGGAGAAAATACGAATTTAAAGATTTTTAAAAAGCACTTCCACATCCATTTCGCTTAAATAAAGAACTTGTATGCGAAGAAAATGCATTAAAATAAGTTTATATATATATATATATATATATATATATATATATACATACAGGGTGTCTCAAAAACATTGACCTCGGCTTTTATTCCTTAAATATTGATCTTAGACATATATAATAAATTACAAAGTTGCTTAAAAAACAATACAGAATTTTATGAAATCGATTAAAATTTTCAAGGGAATTGAATT
The DNA here is from genome assembly GCA_951213105.1 of Amaurobius ferox. Lineage (NCBI taxonomy): Eukaryota > Metazoa > Arthropoda > Arachnida > Araneae > Amaurobiidae > Amaurobius > Amaurobius ferox. Next base: position 80,955,290 of record OX578149.1, on the reverse strand, counting down.
TTAAGAAATATAAAATTTAAATTTTTATACAGCCTCCGTAGAAAAACATTTGCAATGAGTAAAATGTGCCCCATACACTAATAAGGTGATGTACAAAATTTCAGCATTTTATCATAAAAAGTCCCAGAGATATGAAAAGATAAAAATGCTGACCAAACCACTTTTCAAAACATCGTCATGGGTTATCAGAGGGGGAAAAATCGTGTCGGCAGATCGCGTTTCAGGGGTCATACACAAATTACGAAAGAAAACAATGATTACATAAATTAATAATAATTTTGCTATTTATTGGTACAAAAGTATCCACACTGTGTAGAAATAATAACTTTACGCAAATATTACAAAGCTTGTTCAAAATGTTTTCCATCCATGCCAAAGATCCATTAAAGATAAGAGGCAGATATTATTTGCCTGTGATGCATTTCTGCGTTGCGTTATTTGCACTCTTGCTGTAAACATTTACATTTTAATGTGTGATTAATCTCTCACCAACTTTGTTTAAACATATCTGTGGGACTTTTTATGATAAAATGCTGAAATTTTGTACATCACCTGATTAGTGTATGCGGCATATTTTACTCATTGGAAATGTTTTTGTACGGGGGCCATATAAAAATTTAAATTTTCTATTTCTTCAGATTTAATCCCCTGAAAATTTTTATCGATTTCATAAAATGCTTTACGTTTTCTTTACGCAACTTTGTAATTTATTATACATGTCTACGATCAATATTTAAGGAATAAAAGCCGAGGTCAATGTTTTTGGTACACTCTGTATATATATAAACTTCTTTAAAATTATTTTTGTTCTCCCCATAACTGTAGTAATGTACGAGTAGTTGGAAAGTCATAGTGTTTATTTGCCTAATTTTTCTTTTCCGTTAGTAGTAAAGGATGAGAATAGGGTTCAATTTTATTTCATTATTGTTTTAATTTTGTCTTTATAATTTATTAGTAATTTATTTACAGATATGTTATTTAAGATTTAGTAATGTATTTATACATTAATTATTAGTAATGTATTTATACGTACATATGTACATATTATCTATTAGTAATGTTTTTATACATGTGTAACATATCTCTAATATTTCCTTGGTTTTTTATAAACTGTTTTTATTCTATATTTTTTACGGCTTAGAATGTAATTTTGCTTATGTAGTAATTTTGCTTATGCAGTTTTCTTTTTCCTTAGTAATAGATTGCATGGCAAGTGTTTAAATTTGATCTTATACGTGGCTATTTTATTTATGATTATATGAGTTACAATTTGTCTCTAATCTGTAGTTGGAATTTCATAATATATATATAGTACTAATATTAATTATTTGGATTTAAATCTAATTATTGAACCTACTAATGGGATAGCTGCTAATTTATATGATAAAAAAGACTATTTTAAATTTAACATTAATAAAATATTACCATTTAATTCCTGCAACTCGATTCAGTTGTTTAGAAATGTTATACTTAATCAACTTTTTAGAATTTATAGATTATAAGATAAAAAGTTTCATGCTTTGCACATTAATTATCTAAAAATTACCAGTAAATTATATAAATATCCAGCATATTTAGTAAATGGTACAGTTAAAAAGTTTGGATTAGCTTAATATTCTTAAAAATCTCTTAGTATCTTATATTAGCCAAACATCTACATTCTCTTGAATAAACATTAGAAGGTATTTACATCCTCCTATACTTTAGCCTCTATATTTTCTATTATATTACATACTCCTTTATTTAAGTTTTTACTGTAGAATATCACATTTTACTGCCTTTTCGCAATACTTTTATTTATTTCTCACGATTGGCAACAGTAGATCTCTACTTTTATCTTTTGCGATTGACAACATTTGTCTCGTCATCTAATGCTTGAATGGATATGACACTTGCAGTGTATTTCGGGTATTTTTGTTTCCTATATAATTTTTCAATCTTTATGCATGTCATCCAAATTGCGTATATAAGAGTTTATAGATAAAATCTATCTTTTGCTTCAGATATAAGCATATTTTATGTTCATTTTGATTAAATATTCGGACTTGAAAAATATTTTTTTCGAAATGAAAGATTTTTAGACATAGTGCTTTTCCACGATATGGCTTTAATGCTTTGTTTTTTTCCTATTTTTGATTCCGCACCATTTGTTGATTATCTGTAGCTTGATGACTAGAAATATGCATTTAATTTTCCTCATGATGGTAGATTCTCTATTTAATACTTCTTTTTAATATATAGGCAAATTTTAACCTAGGATATTATGAGTTACAACTTCTCTCTATTCTATCATTTGATTTTCATATATATATATATATATATATATATATATATATATATATATATATATATATCCACAATCCAATATACATCATATATATATACATATCCAAAGCAATCCACTCTAATTACACAAAACATTTCTATTTTTCACTACATTGATGACGTTTTAGTTTGTTTTCATGCTCCACATGATTCTTTACCCATTCTTAATATTTATCCATCTAATCTTGAGTTAATACCTTATGAACCCATACCTTCCAAAATAGTAAATTATACGATTGAGTTATCTATATACAAAATAACTCAATCAATACTACTATTTATGACAAAGAGACACCAATTTCGATTTAATGTCAAATTCTTCCCTTATTCCTCTTCTTGCCTTAGCAACCAAGGTAAGGACATAATTTTTGCATATAATTTTATATGATCATTTAAAATCATATGCAAAAGGAGGATAAGGATAATGAAGATTATAATAATGGAGTTAAAGATAATAAAGCTTATTTCTTAATCAATTACACTTTTGTATGGGATTCCAGCATTTTTTTCGATTAGCTGCTCATATAACGTATTTATTTTTTAAAAAAATTCACTATGCACTCCCAGTTTTCAAAACTTGAGATATTTGCAGAATGAAGATTAATAACCTATCAATAATAAAAAAAAAATAAGAAAATAAAATAAAATTACACCTTTTTTGCAGTTCAAAGTTACAGGTCAAATCAAGTGACCTTGAAATGAAAAATATCATTTGTAGCGTCATGTGTCATATCGCAAAAAATATCATTCTTTAAGCTACAAAATATACCTTATTTCAGCGCAATTAGTAAATTACGTCAAATATATACAGACGTTCGAATATATCAAGATTCGTGAAAATTTACCAGATTTTCCAAATTTAACATTTCTATATATAAAATCTAATTTTATAGAGAGTTTTACAAGTGCACCACAATATGGTGAAGTTTTACAAAAATCGGTGTCTGTCTGATTGGGGGGGGTGGGGGGGCTGTGTTGATTTCATATGGAATGATCCTTAAAGCAAATATATGATAGTATGGTTATTGCAACAGATGCATTCAAATTAATATTACAGGGAATATGCCACCGATCCTATCTGCCTGATCCTATATCTGCCAATTTTTTAGAGATTGTAAAAAGATGATGAGAACTCTGACTAAGCTTCTGGCGCATTTAACATGACACGTGGCACTTTCTAACCCGTGCATAAATTGAACGCGGAACCTGTCGTAATCTAATTCCGGAAAAGTATTCTTCGCTGCGTTTCATTTTGGTTTATGAAAACGAGTGATTTTCATTTGATTTCTTGAGAAAGAGGAAAAGACGAATGGTGAAAGGAGCAGATTTTTAAAATATCTGATGTGGGCAGCACACGAGTGTCACTGCAATGACCTTTTTTACCTCTCACCGAACACTATTAATTTCTGAAACCATTAGACCAAAACGTAATTATTCCACAAACAGCGTAATCCATGTATTTCGAATCAAGTATATAAATTCCTCCAAAGCGACAGGGATTATCAAATAAATTGAACTTAATTTTCGAAGATATTGATATTTCATTAATTTGGGTCAATTTGGCGATATTTAAAAAATCACCACGTACGCCATATTTTGTTAAATATGTGATGATTTGTAAAGTGAAAACATATTTAACGATACTTATTGCTTTTCGAATTTTACTTATCTGTTTCAGTGAATTTGCTTAAAAATCATGCAATATATCGAGAAAGGTTGATGCTAGAGTCACAAAATTTATGTCATTCATTTTTTAATGAAAAATTACGTATAGAATAATCATTTATTTAACTTTATCGAATGTCCTGGTTGTTTAAATTACTTTTTCGAAATTTCCTTCGAAAATTGTGTGTAGGGAGGGGATGGGGGGGGGGGGTCTTTCGAAAGTTCGATCATCTTGAACATCAATAGAGTTCCGGTATTCACTGGTTGTAATAATCGTACCAAGTACATAGTGTTTTTGTGTGTGAGGAGGGGGGGGGGGGGGAGGTAGTATTCTGTATACTATATTTTTATCGTGGCAAAAAATTAAAAATATTGCTAAAATTTTTGTCATCGTTTCTCTAAACGTGAAGTGCAAATCAAATCTTACATCCTTAAGATCTCGAGAAAAATCAGAAACTAAAAAAAAAAAAGGACTTGCGTTTATTTCACTTCCTTTCATAAATAACTTCAATATTGTACGTCTAAGTTCTGCTCTCTTGAAAGATTTTCAATGTTTCGCCATTTTTCTTTCGACAAATTTACATATTTCTTTACTTTAGTGAAATGGATGTGGCAGCTCTTTTTAAAAATCTGTTTCTACATTCACCCCCACCCCCTCATTTTGTAGTAAATCAAACTCAAAATTCTTCTGTTTTTGATAAAGTGAAACGGATCGATACGAAAAAATATCATCTTTCCACACTTAAATTATGACAGCATTCTGCGTTAACTTGGTGTATGGGCAGAAAAATTTCGCATGACACGTTGAAACTGTTTGATGCGTGAGACGTTTTGGAAGAGTTTTAGTATCTTTCCTTACACTACTTTTATTTCCTGTGAAAAATTGGGTGATTTATGGTATATGGCATGTTCTCGTTAAAATATGTGCTAATTCTAGTAGTATTCTGAATGATATTTGTCTTTAAAAAATATTCAAATATTTAATTTAATTTACCTGAAAAGAAGCATAATGATCTATGTTCTTGCTATGCAAAATTATCTAATGAACAAAGCATCCCTAACACGTTTGTAATATTTAGTATCTATTTAGGTTTTTAAGCGAATTCACAAAAAATCTGAAGTTGGGTCAACAAAATAAAGACGCTAAAATAGTAAGCGAACCTTACCATTTTCAGCCTGTTTTTACAGTCGGTTTAGCATTATATATATATATGAATGACAGATACGCATGCAAAAATAAAACAGATGACATGAGAAATTCGAAATATAAGAATTTCTCGTAATCTTATATCCCAAGAATGTAACTGACATAACCTAATAAAACCTTTTATTTATAAAAAAAATATATAAATTCCTTTATTTTTTAAATCGGATACATTAAATAAAAATCGTCTGCGGAATAAACACGTTTGATTTCATTCCATTGCTAAGCAACATGGTATACTTTTGCAACATAACATTCTTTTATTCAAATAAAGTTTCCCAAAATATTGCAGAAAATAATCATTCCGAATTTAAAAAGAAAAAGAAATATCTGTTATAAACTGTGGAGTTGTATACGAAACAATCAAACAGACTTTTAGTTACATATATATATATATATATTTATATATATATATACATATATATACATATACCGGGTGGTCAGAATTAAAACACCCCTACCCTGAGCTCTCTATACATCGAACTACTCAGTATAAAGGCTCCAAAATTGTTGAACATACTATTCAAGACATGGGGAAAGGGATTAAGCGAAATAAAAAATTAGTTCCAGAAACACCGATGGGTGGTGCTGTACAACATAAAATATGCTGAAAAGATACAAAATACACATTTTATTCGAACGTACCAAACATTCATATTACAAGGACCTTATCGATGCAGGGAATGCTGCTCAATATGGTTCCCTTCTTCAAGATGTAAAATCTGCAGTCTGTGGACAGCTTGTTCAACTGCGGATCGTAATTGGTTGATTGAGATGCTTCTCACATGCAGAGTGATACTGTCTTTCAAATCTGCCAAGGTTACCAGACGTCCTCGATAAACAAGACTTTTTAAGTATCCCACGGCCAAAAATCACAGGGATTAAGATCTGGAGAACGAGGTGGCCAGGTTGTCGGAAACGCACGACTAATTACTTTACCATTAGTGAAATGTTGCTGAAGAAACTGCTGTACACAGAGTTCAATGTGTGGAGGCGCTCCATCTTGCATAAAGGTAATTGAATCAAGACATTAGTGCTGTTGCAGTTGGGGTACAACAAAATTTTCGAGCATGTTTTTGTACCTCCTGGCCGTCACGGTGCATGTCACAGGGCCATTGGAAGTAGCTTCTTCGAAAAAGAAAGGTCCAAGAATGAATGTGTGTGTGAATCCACACCAGACTGTAACTTTCGGTGAGCGAAGTGGAATCTCTTGGAAGGTACGAGGGTTTTCCGTGTCCCAAATGCGACAGTTATGGGTGTTGACTTTTCCACTTAGATGGAAATGAGCTTCATCGCTCCATAGAATCTGCCATGGCCACGATGCATCCACTCCAACTTTAGCCAGAAATGTCAATGCAAAGGTCAGTCGCTTCTCCCTGTCGATGGTCAGCAAGTGGTGATTGTGACTAATTTTGTACGGGAAAAAATGCACTATGTTTCTCAGTACGTTCCGCACTGTGCTGTAGGGAACACCCAAGTGTCGCGACACTCCACGTGCACTACTACAGCCTATAACGTTATCATGGATTGTTCAACAATAGCGGTGGTAACATCGTCAACGACATCTGAACGAGTCGATTTGCTTCCTCGACCCGGCTGAACTCCAAGCTAGCGCTAGGCCTGAGATCTTTTCAGAATAAATTCTTCGTCAAGGGTGAGTATCTATTCCAAATTAACCTAGACATGCTTGTTTCTAAATATGGAAACAGTTAATTACTATGCATATTATATATTCAGCCGACAAACATAAAAATATTGAAAAACTATAAAGGAAATCAAATATTTACCCGAGAAAAAATACTCCACGTGCTGTAGCGAACACGAAGTGCTGTAGCGAGAAATGTTAATCAACTGTCGCCACTCTTAAGATAAAATCAGTATTGACAATAAGAAGAAAAGGTAGGAAATACTATTGGATGACAACTAGTATAAAGTAGGAAAAGAAGATTTAATAACAGAAAGTATTGGTGATATAGAAGTCAAACAAGAAGTGTTTCATAATGATACTATGTAAAAATAAGAGAAGAATAATGATTAAGCTAGAAAAATATTAGATATTGATATTTTTAATAAGGAGGATGAATTTAAGAATGTTTAGTTAATTTTGCACACTACTATTCACTAGATATACTGGGTATTTTTATAATTTACTAGTATTTTCAAGGTTTTACTAGTAAATTGTTATTGGCTATAAATATACAAATTATGAAATTATTATTAGATCATCTAATATATATATATATATATATATAGATCTTATATATATATATATATATATATCTTATATATATAGTCTTATATATATATATATATATATATATATGTATATATATTTTCTTAAATATTGATCTTCGACATATATAATAAATTACAAAGTTGCTGCGTAAAAAAAAAGGTACAGAAGTTTATGAAATCGATTAAAATTTTCGAGGGAATTAAATTTTAAGAAATACAAAATTTAAATTTTTATAGGGCCCCCGTACAAAAACATTTCCAATGAGTAAAATATGCTCCATACACTAATAAGGTGATGTACAAAATTTCAGCATTTTATCATAAAAAGTCCCAGAGATGATGACAAAAATGCTGACTTGACCACTTTTCGATGCATTGACATGGGTTCTCAGAGGAAAAAATCATGTCGGCAGATCGCGTTTCAGGGGTCATATACAAATTACGAAAGAAAACAATGATTACATAAATAAATAATAATTTTGCTATTTATTGGTATGAAATACATTTTAATTTGTAATTAATCCCTCACCAACTTTTTTATATATATAACATATATATACACGTTTGATTCGAGTTCAGGCATGCTTGAAACGTGCTCTTCTGTCTAAAACTCGAATTCGAATTTTTGACCCTGCCACAATACTTTCCCTATACATTATTACTACATCAGACCAGTCAAAGTAATTCGTACTTTTAATTTGTTTCTTAAAATGTAGTTATACATTTCGAATATTCTGTTAGTTTTAATTGCTTTTAATTTGCAATATTCTAAATCTTATAACAAAAGTTTATTGTTGCTTTTATTTCATCAATGACGACGATCTCCTACTCTATGAGGAACTTGCATTTAATCTAATAATTTAATGTGACATTCATATTCTTTCAAATGAAACGCAACACTCTACATTAAATGACATTAGAATTCTTGTTAATTCCTAACGCATGTTATCCTGTCTAATACCTTATCTTTCATTACGGATTCTGAAAAGACTTGTCTCTGACAAGCCCGGATTAAGGATTTGTTTCTCTTTATTAAGCTTTCTGTTGGTGTATTATCCTCCTGAAATGTAGGGACATGAACTTCTTTAATCCCTGATGTTTATTTGGAAGTTAGATAAAATCATTCGGTGGGTTAACTTTTCACTGGGCTAAGTTACATTCTGAAGGCTTTCGAATGGCTGTCGACTAAAAGAAATTCCATGCTTAGGATATTTAGCGAATGGTTGTTCCTATACACAAACGCTGAAAATGTTATCTTACGGAAGAGCATAACCTGAATCATTATTATCATCATCATCACTTATCGTTCTTAGTTTCACATAAAGCCTTCAACTTGCGTCGCTACCCTTGTCGATCAAGTGCCACAGTCTTTGCTTCTGACTAGCTCGCCCATTCCACCTAATATCTTTCTTTTTCCATTAGTCTCCTTCAAGTGAGCTTGGATCAACTTATATATATATATATATATATATATATATATATATATATATATATATATATATATATATATATATATATATATGTATATATATATATATATATATAGTGATAAAAATATGGGCCAAACTTTACGAGGTGGTAGTACACACCAAACCAAGCATTCCGCCATAATTTACAGGGTCGGAAATGAAACGTAAAGGCCCTAGTAGGCGCTTAATGATGAAACCGATGAGGTGAGGCGAAAACACAAGAATGACATAGAAGTTATAAAATTACATTTAATAAACAATAATTACAGCAATGGCTCTAAAGAGCGACCGCCAACCTGAATGCACCTCTCACAGCGGCGATGGAGGGATTGGCGAACTCTGTCGAATTGACCAGGCATGTCGCGCACTTTGGCAGCAGCGGTAAAAATTCTGGCGACGAGTTCGAAGATTGAAGGGAGTGTCATAGGCGAGACTCTTGATATACCCACACAAAAAGAAGTCAAGACACGGCAGATCGGGTGATCGGCCTTTCAAAAGTTGGAGCTAAGAATAACTGCTGCAAATTAATAAAGCCGTACATTTGGTGTTACAAAAACTTGCATAAGGGTTCTTCTTCTTCTTCTCCAGATGAAAGTTGCATACGTGGTTTTCTTCTTCAACCAGAAAATAACAACCAGAATGATGATCTTTAGTTTGCGGAGCGGTCGCTTCCCAACGAGTAAGCGCCTTGTAACGCCTTTAGGTTTCATTTCCGATCCGGTTAACTATGACGAAAAATGCTTCGTTTGGTGTGTTCTATCACCTTGTAAAGTGTCCATAAACCCCCTGGGTTGGTCGTGTGGTCTGGGCCTTCAACCTTGTAAAGTGTGGCCCATCTTTTTTTAACCACCCTGTATATTTGGATATTTTCTTTCTGCGCAGCGTGATATAAAAACAAATTTTGTGTGTCGAGATATTCGTAAGTTATAGCTGAAAGAAGGTTAAAACAAAAAATTTCGGAATTTATAAATTTTTCGAAAAAAATTCAAAGATTTTCGACTTCTCTTGTTACTTATAGGTCAAGAACCCACGTGTATGCAGAGTTTGTGCTGTGCAATTTATTCCTCGCTGAACTGTATAATATAGAATCTAAGAATTCTTGCTTTTGACAAAACTGGATTAAGTGTTTGTTTTTCTGTACTAGAAGGTTTTATACCGTCTGGAACTTTCCTAATCCCTTATATTTTTGTGGAACTGGAGATGAAATGAAATGAAATCATACGGCCAATCACCCTTAACATCCACTCGACAGATGGAGTTAAAACAGAAAGGGCTAGCTTTATAGTGCGCTAGGTTATCGTCTGCAATAGCATAATAAAAGAAATGCTTGTAATATGCTTAGGATACTTAGCAAATGGCGACTCCCACGCAGAAGCCGATAATGATGGGACGTGATGGACGCGTTGCTGGGAAGTGCAAATACTTATTGACTTGGGGAAGTAGTTCTTCCTTTATGGATTTTTTCTTACCTCGTAGATAATACCTTTTCTGTGAGAATAGATTGTTCGGCTAATAAGTGTTTTAGTTGCCATCATCGGTCATGAAATAATAAGAAAAAATTCTGTATCGTTTTATTTGTGCATTGGCGAAAATGGTTGGAAACAATGATGTTTCGTGTCATGTTAAATGGTGTTTTGGTGTTAATTGCTTGTGTGAAAATGTTTCATATCGTACAGTAGCCTTTTGCTTACGGGTGGGTACTTACAGCGTCAATCCCAAACGAAGAACCTCTCAAAAACACATGTATTTGACATACCCTATCTCAAATAGTTCGATCCCCCTTTGCAGCATTGGCGTCCTAGCTCAATTGCGCCTGCGCCCTTAAGCACCCTAATAATTTTGTAAGGGAAGATCCATGAGTGTACAGGTTAAGTTTATCTGTAAGATAGTGACCTTGCATGATCGAATAAAAGTGAATGCATAACCCCTAGCTGAGAATTTAAAACTCAGGGTAATAAACTCGGCAGCAAAACTAGATAGACGGATTGAGCCAATTACTACGTTGAAGAGCATTGTCTAACTATATGATCCCCCTTTGCAGGCATTGGCGTTCTCTCTCTCTGTCTCTGTCTCAAAATCAAGAATTTTAAAAATTATAAATAATATTTATAAATTTTTCTTTCAAAATTCCAAGATTTTATATTTCATTCTTTACTTATAGGTCAAGTCTCGCATACATGCAAAGTTTCAAGTTTCTACCTTCAATAGTTTGGGTTGCGTATAATTCATCCCCCAGTGAGTCAGTCTCACTCCGCTGTGTGATATAGATATTAATTACTTTATACTTTTCCCTCATATTCCTCTTCGATTTCCGAAAGAGCCCCCGAATCAGAATTGTTTTCTTAGGTAAAACCTTATTTTAGCGAGTGCGTGTGGTAACGACAGGAAATGACATGATTAAGGTATTTGATTTCTGCGTGACGAGCGCGAGACCCGTCTGAAGCAGTATGTCGAAAGGAGAAATGAAAGCAGCTAAAAATAGTAGATTAGAAATGTGGGCGCATTATCCGGCCCAGCAATTAACCGATAATGATGTATCCTGACGCGTGTCTCTCCGAATGAATACTAGGAGTCCCCGACGCAGAAGAAATAAAGGGAACATGGGATTTCGGTGGGATATACATCTGCAGTGTTCAAAAATTGGGTAGATTGTGGATATGGGTGTTTGATTAACTATTCATTCTTTCTCTACATACGAGTATATAGTATAATATGGTTAACTATTGTTAAAATATTTTCAGTTTTATCTACATATATAGTATAATATAATATGGTTAACTAAAATGTGTTCATTTTTTCTCTACGTATATAGTATAATATGGTTAACTAAAATGTGTTCATTTTTTCTCTACGTATATAGTATAATATGGTTAACTGTAATTAAAATATGTTCAGTTTTCTCTACATATATAGTATAGTATAGTTAATTATAGTTAAAATACGTTCAGTTTTCTCTCTATATATAGTATAATATGGTTAACCATATTTCAAATATGTACATTCTTTCTCTACATATATAGTATAATATGGTTAACTATAGTTAAAATATGTTCAGTTTTTCTCTACATATATACTATGATATGGTTAACTACAGTTAAAATATGTTAATTTTTTTTCTCTATATAGTATAATATGGTTAACTATAGTAAAATATGTTCATTTTTTCTCTACATATATAGTATAATATGGTTAATTATAGTTAAAACGTGTTCATTATTCTCTACATATATAGTATAATATAGGAAATTGTATATAAATATTATATTTGTATACAATTTTCTATATCCAAATCCTATATCCGTTATCCAAAACTTTCCCCATACTATATTATATAGTATGGGGAAAGTTTTGGGATGAGGTCGAAAATTTTAATTCCAGTTTTCGATGGAAGAGGACATTTTATACACCCCCCTCCCCAAACTCCAAGCGAATATTTCCGGGGTGATGTGTGTGTGTGTGTGTATATGCGTAGCGTGTACATGTGTTTATGTTAGTATGTGTGTGTGTGCATGGTAAGTGTACGTAGTCTGTTTTCGCGATTGACGCCATATCTCATGAACGAATGAAGCGTTTCGAAAATAATTTGGTGCGATTATTACAGTCTGTGAAAACTGGAATTCTATTGATTTTAAACACCATTGAATGTTCGATTCCTCCCTCCCGTCAGTTTTCGAATAAATGTTTGAAAATTAAAAAATAAATGTTATTAAATCAGGACCTCCTGATACTAATAAATAAACAATCAATTCAGACGTAATTTTTCACTCTAAAACGAATGGCACAAACGTTAGAACGCTAATATGAACTCTGTTCTTGATATATTGCACGAGTTTCGAACGAATTTTTGAAAATATCATTAAAAAACCGGGACCTTCTGTTAACTAAAAAATAACTTCAGAAGTAATGTTAAATTAGAAAGTAAAGTCATTGCATTGTGTAGGAAAATTCATGTGCTGCCCACATCATATTTTTAAAACGAAATTCTCCTATATATCCACCTTCACCGCAAAATTTATAAATATTATAATTATATAAATTATAAAAATATTATAATTATATAAGTATTATATAAAATATTCTAATTATATAAGCATTATAATTATATAAAAATGTTATAATTATATAATATATAAATTTATAATTATCCTGCTGAAAGTATCTGAATTTACTTGGAAATTAGGTAGGATATTGCGATAGTGTTACTAATTGTCGTAGTTAATTTGTGCGGTAAGCGTAGGATATTAAATTGTCCCACACGCAGCTGACTATTGCCATTGCGCCCATCGCGCTCATAGTAATTGGCTTATTAACTGCATTTCCCGTTCTTGAATTGCATACAGAACCCTATTGTATTATTGGCGCTTGAATACTGTAAGTGTAGCCTAGTTTGGCCATTGCTGTGACATTTATAGGCACTGTTATACTAAGAGTAATATATGCATGAAATTAAGATGCGATCCTTCGCTGAAACAATTTTGAATTTATATTTCTGAAAATCATTTTATTACTTCATAAATTACTTCATAATCTCGACTACATTTTACAGTAATATTTCTCAAAATATATTCTAAAAATCTGATGTGGGCAACACATGACTTTCCTTATATAATGTAATGAATTTACTACTTTTACAGTAAAAAAATAGGTTTTTCTTATAGTAGATACTAATATTCTTTCCAAGACAATGAAATTTTGACAATTAGTCGTCATTTTCATTGATTTAGCTTCATTTTTATCCATTTGGCGAGATTTTCGTTATTTGGCAACATTTCAAAAAGTCGCCAAGTTGGCGATATTTCGCCAAATTCGTCGCCAAAATCTCGCCAAGCGTTATGCACTAAGAAATAAGTTATTCTTACAGCAGATAAATAACTATTTGCGTTCAAATACAAGAGTATTACTCAGAGTATATTTTTTCATGAATGGAACGAGCTAGATCCACGAGAATGATGTCACCCAATTTATCGCATGTTATTACATATGAAAAGTGAACATGTTTCTCAATAGGAAATATTTTTATTTTATATGACTTTTTGATATTTTTTTTGAAAATTGTACAATATCTCGACAATGGTTCGTGTTAGCGTTCTAAAATTTATGTCAATCGTTTTCTAATGAAAAATTACATAAGAAATGTCTATTTGCGTAACTTTATTAGTGGTTTTGGTTTTTTGACGATTTTTCAAAATTTCATTCGAAAATTTAGAGGGGTTCTGAACATTCGATTGCGTATAAAAACAATAGGCTTCCAGTGTTTACGGATTGTGATTTTTGTGCCAAATTTGGTTCAAATCGGTCCATTCGTTCGTCAGTTATCGTCTCCACAGACCCACTGACACACACACACACACACACACACACATCACTTCAAAAATGTTTGATTCGTGATCAGGGATGCTTGAAACGTGCTCTCCCGTCGAAAACTCGAATTCGAATTTTCGACCCCGTCACAATACTTTCCTTATACATTATGTATATAAGGAAAGTAAAAAGAAGAAATGATCTTGCCTCTTCTCTTACTATGAAGTTTTAAATAATACTATCGATTGTTCAATTTTACTTTTTTGCTTGGAGTTCCCAGAACGATACGCCTCGGTGAGGTTTTTATTTTTTTATTTTTTATTTTTTTTATTCGCATTAGTTTTTTAGTTATCTTTTGTTTAAGCAGCATGATTTTCGCACAAATGTGTTCTTAAGTGGCCCAAAATATTATTTCACAGTTTTTTTCTCTTTTATTGTAAAGATATAAAACAATTTTCAAACAAGCCTTGAACGGAATCTATACTATTAGTAGACGAATTTAAAAAAAAAAAAATGTATACTTTTCGCGCGTTTAAAACGTCTCCTGTTTTTATATTGCGCTATATGACAATAGTATGATAATTTCATCTTCGTAATTTACCAGATGTTTTTTTGAATATCACACACTGCTGCAATCGAAAAATTGTGTTTCTGCTGTATTCAATTCATTAATTTTAATGTAAACCCTCGTAATTTTCCAAAAGAAATCTTGACATCGCACGGGACGAGTGATAAAACAGTTGTTCCTGCGTCTTTTGACTCGAGTTAAAAATGCATATTCAGTGTAATTTTGTGCAATTAAATTCAATTTAATGAATAAATTCAATTTAATGAATTATTAAAGAAATCAAGAGAAGAAAAATTTAAGTATATACGGAAAATCATGTGCTGCTAACATCAGATTTTTTGCTGTAAAATAAATAAAAATAGGATAGAGTTTTAAGAAACTGTTATCAAACTAACATATTATTAATTTAAAAAAAAAATCGTATAAGGTTGCATTTTTATTTGACTATAAAATTAAGAGAGTGGGAAGTACCTTGAAAATCATGAAATTTGGTTAATCGAAGCGGAAGCAGATTTTTTTTTATTTATTTTGCAGATCTGAAGAATAAAACATCCTGATCCCGTTTATATATACTAAATGAAACACTAAAATTGTATTGGAAGATACACCCGTTCTACTCTTTTTCTTTTTCAACAATAGGCTAAATGAATTTATTGGGTAAACGCAATATATGAGTTTATTAGCTAATAAACATAATATATAAGCTTGAAAACTCTTTGCCAAAGTAAATGAAAGTGATGTACGCAGTCCTCAATTAATATAATTAAAAGAAATATCAAACCGTTCATTTACAAAATATATTTTTATATCTATTTATTTATTATTCAAATAGAAAAAATCTGATGTGGCAGCACATGACTTTCCTTATATAATGCAATGAATTTACTACTTTTACAGTTAAAAAAATGTTATTCTTATAGTAGGTACTTTTATTCTTTCCAAGATATTGAATTTTCTTCAATTAGTCGTCATTTTTATCTTTTTGGCGAGATTTTCGTTAATTTGGCAACATTTAAAAATATCGCCAAGTTAGCGACATTCCGCTAAATTCGTCGCCAAAATCTCGCAAAGCGTTATGGACGGAGAAATAAGTTATTCTTACAGCGGATAAATGACTATTAACGTTCAAATACGAAATTATTACTTAAAGTATCTTTTTTCATGAATGGAACGAGCTATATCCACGAGAATGATGTCACCACATTTATCGTATGATATTACATATGAAAAGTGAACATGTTTCTTAACAGTTAATATTTTTTTTTTAATTTATGGGATTTTTTGATAAATTTATTTGAAAAATGTTCAATATCTCGAGAACGGTTCATGCTAACGTTCTAAAGTTTGTCAATCGTTTTCTAAGGAAAAATTACATATGAAATGTCTATTTGCTTAACTTTATTAAAGATTTTGATTTTTTGATAATTTTTTCAAAATTTCACTCGAAACTTTAGGGGGGTTCTGAACATTTGATTGTGTTTTAAAGCAATAGGCTTCCAGTATTCACGGATTGTGATTTTTGTACCAAATTTCATTCGAATCGCTACATTCGTTCGTGAGATATCTTCTCCACAGACTCACTGACACAACACACACACACACACAGAGAGAGAGAAAGAGAGAGCGAGACATCACTTCAAAAATGTTCGATTCGTGATCAGGGATGCTTGAAATGTGCTCTCCCGTCGAAAACTCGAATTCGAATTTTCGACACCGCCACAATACTTTCCTTATACATTATGTATATAAGGAAAGTAAAAGGAATAATAAATATTAACAACCACATTTAATTTAATTGCGTTGCTGAGCAACATCATATAAGATAGAATCTTCCTCATAAAATGCAAATTAAATAACAATTTTGATTTCTTTTTACTTTTCATTGTTGAGTAAATGCTTGTAAAGAAAAATCTGATGTGGGCAACACATGACTTTCCTTATAGAATGCAATGAATTTACTACTTTTACAGTTTAAAAACATGTTATTCTTATAGTAGATACTTATATTTTTTCCAAGATATTGAATTTTCTTGAATTAGTTATCATTTTCATTGATTTAGCGTCATTTTTATCCATTTGGTGATATTTTCATTAATTTGGCGACATTTCGCTAAATTCGTCGCCAAAATCTCGCCAAGTGTTATGAACGGAGAAATAAGTTATTCTTACAGCAGGTAAATGACTATTGGCGTTCAAATACAAAAGTATTACTCAAAATATCTTTTCTCGTGAATGGAACGAGTTAGATGCATGAAAATGATGTCACCCAATTTATCGCATGATATTACATATGAAAAGTAAACATGTTTCTCAACAGTTAATATTTTCTTTTAATTTATGGGATTTTTTTGATAAATTTATTTGGAAAATGTGCAATATCTCGAAAACGGTTCATGCTACCGTTCTAAAGTTTGTCTATCTTTTCTAAGGAAAAATTACATAAGATATGTCTATTTGTGTAACTTTATTAAAGGTTTTGAATTTTTGATGATTTTTTCAAAATTTCACACGAAAATTTAGGGGAGTTCTGAATTCGATTGTGTTTTAAAACAATATGCTTCCAGTATTCATAGACTGTGATTTTTGTACCAAATTTCATTCGAATCGTCAGTTATCGTCATCACAGACTCACTGACGCACACACACACACACACACACACACACACAGACATCACCTTAAAAATGTTCGATTCGTGATCAGGGTTGCTTGAAACATGTTTTCCCGTCGGAAACTCGAATTCGAATTTTCGACCCCGTCACAATACTTTCCTTATATATTATGTATTAAGGAAAGTAATAAACCATGGGGATAGATTTTCCATTTAAATTCATGATCCACAAAATTCATGCTTTCAGATAGTGACTAATTAGCCCAGAATCATCCACCAAACATAGAAATGAAGTTTTAATTCAGTTTGACGTTTTAAACAAACGATTTTTACTTTCCTTATATACAATAATGTATAAGGAAAGTTTTGTGATGGGATCGAAAATTCGAATTCGAGTTTTCGAAGGGAGAACCCGTTTCAAGCAACCCTGATCATGAATCAAACATTTTTCAAGTGATGTCTGTGTGTGAGTGTGTGTGTGTGAAAGTGTGTGTGTGCAAGTGTGTGTGTGTGTGTGTGTGAAAGTGTGTGTGTGTGTGTCTGTGTATGTCTGTGTGTGTGTCTGTGTCAGTGAGTCTGTGGAGACGATAACTGACGAACGAATGGACCGATTTGAACGAAATTTGGTACAAAAATTACAATCCGTAAACACTGGAAGCCTATTGTTTTTTTACGCAATCGAATGTTCAGAACCCCCCCTAAATTTTCGATTGAAATTTTGAAAAAAATCATCAAAAAATTAAAACTGCTAATAAAGTTACGCAAATAGACATTTCGAATGTAATTTTTCATTAGAAAACGATTGACATAAATTTTAGGACGCTAACACGAACCGTTTTCGAGATATTGCACATTTTCAAAAAAATTATCAAAAAGTCATATAAAATAAAATAAAATATATTTCCTATTGAGAAACATGTTCACTTTTCATATGTAATACCACGCGATAAATTGGGTGCCATCACTCTCGTGGATCTAGCTCGTTCCATTCATGAAAAAAGATACTTTGAGTAATACTTTTGTATTTGAATGCTAATAGTCATTTATCTGCTGTAAGAATAACTTATTTCTCCGTCCATAACACTTGGCGAGATTTTGGCGACGAATTTGACTGAATGTCGCCAACTTGGCGGCATTTTTCATTGTTGACAAATTAACAAAAATCTCGCCAAATTGATAAAAATGACGCTAAATCAATGAAAATGACGACTAATTGATGAAAATTCAATATCTTGGAAAGAATATAAGTATCTTCTATAAGACTAACATTTTTTTTTTACTGTAAAGGTAGTAAATTCATTGCATTATATAAGGAAAGTCATGTGTTGCCCACATCAGATTTTTTTTATTGTAAAACTAGTAAATCCATTGTATTATGTAAGGAAAGTCATGTGCTGCCCATATCAGATTTTTTGCGATAATTTGAATATTTCCTGAAGTTTTCCAAGCAATATGTGAATTTTAACTCAGTTTAAAAATGTTTGAAAAATTATGTCCCATAAGGTTCAATGTATTTCATTTTTTCCACCCGGATTCAATCCGAAACTTATTGGGTGATATTATTCATTTTCATTCCCATATGTCCCACAGACCATCTCAGTAACATACTAAAATTTCATTTTGATAAAGTCAATTTTACTGCAGTTAACATGGAACGGACAGACAGACAGAATGACCAAAGTCATAAACACCTTTCAACTATGTTAGAATGTGTTAAAAAAGTAAACTTTTAACACGTGATATCTAAAGAGGAGGTTTTATATTGAATATTGTTGTAATATAGTTATAGAGTCCAATATTCAGACCCACTACTATATATGTTTTCAACACACAACAACGCAAAAGGAGAGAGAACTTGAGATATAGTTAGACGGCTCATTGCTAGTGAGATTAGCGTGGAGAAATGAACAGAGGATATACCACGTGACTACTGGTCAAGCCTTCCTAGACTTTGCTTCTTATCGCCGGGCTTGGCGCTCTAATATGCTACCTAATTTGCGGTGGCGTAACAATGGTGAATGTTTTTTAGGTTTGGTGATATTAATTTTAGTTTTAGTACTTTTAAATTGTTTTAAATTTAATTGATTAAATCAGTAATATTGTCTTTTGCAAAAAAGCATTAATTGTATTATTCAAGATTGGGGATGCTTGATATTAATGCATCTAAATTCTATTAACAAATTACAAACTAGGAAGATGGATTAACAAATTACAAAAAAAGGAAGATGGGAATTCTCAAATTTAGATATATAACTACACAAGATACAATTCTTTATGACTATTCAAAATCTCAAATATTATTTCTAGATTAACAATTACTTTATTTAATAGTTACTGCAAATACTGGTATTTTAATTTTTGTTGTACTGCTGGTAGATGTAAAAGGATAAATGTTATATTAAAGCATATTCGATATGACAGCATTTCGAAGTGCCCAATTAACTTATACCAAGTCCGATCCGTCATCAAAATCCACCCAGTCTCAGCCCGATCCGGCCGAAAATATTTTATTCAAATGGGTTAAAAATATGAATTTGTAAAACTTTTTACAATAAAATAAAAGTTGGAGAATCTTACGCATTTATCTTTACATATCTGAAATCAACATAACACTTTACCCTTTACCGTATTGAAATTCATTCAAAAATATTTAAACATTAAATACATTAGGCCCGGTCCATCCTTATCGTTGAAAAACGAAGCCCGAGCCTAGCCCGAAACCTTATTGAAACCTCAGGCCCGGCCTTGCCCAAGGATCGATTGAAGCCCAAGCCCGTGAGTAAGGCCCGAACCCGTGTAGACCTCTGCTCCGTGTAGCTACAATATAATAATGTATGTATTAATCTATAATAATAAAGGAAGCTATCCGCTTATTTGTCCATGCTTAGCATTAAAACTAACCGAGCCACAGCCATGAAATTTGATACATGGGTACCTCGACTCTCACTCTTGAGGGGGAAGGGAGCAAAGAAAATGGGGAATTTTCAGAAAATTGTAGAAACAATTTCAAACGAGTCAGACAGTTGTTCGGAGATCTGTGCCCGGTCGTCCAAGGGCTACTACCTCCTCTGACGATCGGTATATTGCTTTAGTAGCCAAGCGGAATCGACGAGCGACCTCCACAACTGTTACATCCATGGTTGCAGCAACACTTGGTAAGACAATATCTGCCAGTACTGTGCGTCGAAGGCTCCACATGAAGGGACTGTACACACGAGTACCACGGTTTTGTGCTCCACTAACCGTCCAAGCCAGAGGAGCAAGATTAAAGTGGTGTCGTCAACATGTCAATTGGACTGTCTCAGATTGGTGCAACGTCCTGTTCACGGACGAGTCCAGATTTGCTTTGGAATCAGATGATAAGCGTGTAAGAGTCTGGAGAGAACGAGGCACACGCAATCAGGCCAAGAACATCATCGAGCATCACGCATTCATAGGTGACAGCGTCATGGTGTGGACTGGAATTTCAATGGGATATCTCACAGAGCTTCACATCTTTAAAGACAGCTCTGTGACGACTGCGCGGGATCGGGATGAAGTCCTAGATCCCATTGCGAGATCCATTGCGAGATTCTACGCTGCAACAGTTGGCACTGATTTCCTCCTTATGAACGATAATGCCCGTGCCCATAGAGCTAACATTGTTGACGAATACCTGGAAAGTGGGGGCATTTCTCGTATGGAGTGGCCGGCGTATTCCCGTGACTTTAATCACATTGAAAACCCTTGGGATGCCCTCGGACGTGCTGTCTCTGCACGTTTGCCTCCTCCAGCCAGTTTCAGAGAATTGGAAACTGCCCTATTGGAGGAATGGCCATTGCTCGCATGTGTGATGGTTGATCTCCTAATTGAAAGCATGGAAAATCGTTGTAAAATTTGTGTGAAGGTCCGGGGTGGTCACATACTATATTAATACGTGCGCGGTAGCCCAGTGGTTAGCGAGCTGGAATTCCACTCGGCCCGGGTTCGATTTCCCCCGCTGCCCAAACTGCCGCCGTGTTCACACGGAGTACGATCATGTTAAACATCTGGGTTCGCAAGTCCTTCCGAGAGGTCGGTGCCAGGGGAAGGAGGGTACGGTCCCTGTGGATGCCTCCTCCACTAGGTTCCGGTCTAAATTGGGTGGCTCTTCCCGACCGTCCAAGCAGTGACCTTACACCTTTCTGGTAGGTCTGACGGTCTGGGTCTCAACAACAACATATTAATGTAAGTTTTGTTTGGATTGTTTGCCTTTGAACATCATTTTGTGAATGACCCAAATGTGACGTTATCATATAACTTACGAAAAGTAAATATTGTTTTCATCTTTGTATGTAATTCTTGTTTTCTTTAATGCATAAACATATTTGCTACCTTCGTGTACAATTTTGAGTTAATCAAAGCTTTACTTTTCCATTTTTGTTGATTTAACTGTCCGTGCTTAATTTTTGGAAGCCAGTGTAGTATTGACTACGGAACAGAGCCTAACAATTCTGGATTTTCAAAACCTCCCCACATTTCCCGTGGCGGAGCAGAGAAAAAATGAGTCCATCATCTACTTTTTCCCATTTTAACTGTCTTAAAGCAAATTCTTGCTCATTTTAACCTCTGCTCAGCAGTATGTCCATACCTGGCCTTTGCTTAATAAAATCTTCATTTTTACAGATAGTGTATATTTCCCCCCCGAAGAAATCTGCATTTAAAAATTACATAGACACACATATGCTTTGGTAAGAAGTCAATGTCCAGTCAACTCAAAATACACAGGGGTATTTAGACTGTTTTGACCTTCAAGTCAAATCTTTTCTGTGAACAACAGATGGTAAGTAGGCGTTTCAAATAAGGATTTCGCATTATAGCCCAAAGCGAAATATATCCCGTCAGCTTTTCACAGTCATGTCATTTGCAGATCAGGTTCTTTTTAGAGCCCGATTTGTGAGACGAAGCTTTTTAAAGCGCTGACGTTATAGAACATATTGAAATGAGATTTCCCGCTCAGGTTCGACCAAATGTGCGCTTCAAATTCGTTTTTTGTTTTCCTGTGTGTCAAATAGGGGGACATTATTGGATACCATAGATTGGAACGTTGATACTGTTACGACGCATCCTCTGAAATCGTGGGTGTACGCTTAGGATACAAGAATGGGTCCGAATTTCTCGATAGCTAACACGTTTATTTACAAGCACAGAGTAAACAGGAGCCCTTCCCGGCCGTTCATTCAACTGCTCCATATTCTCGAGTGAACTGGACGGTCTGTGTTCTCAGAGTAAACAGGAGCAGCGTATCACGTCATCGTATCATACCTCGTATCACGTCATCTGCTCTCCAAATGAGTGATGACTCCTTTTATAGAGTTTACAAGCACAGCGTAAACAACAGCACACAGCAAAACAAATTCCCGGCAGTGCAACTAGCTACTCTAAACCCACCATGAGAGTTGCAATGTCTGAAGTCTTCAGAGTAAACGGGAGCAATATACAAAATAGCATTTAAATGCTTCACTTATTTTACAAAACAGCAGCTACTATTCTCAAAACAATGACAGATATCACAGTTCAATGTAGCTCGTATCACGCCATCTGCTCTCCAATTGAGTGATGACTCCTTTTATAGAATCTCTATTGAAACTTCTGGAAACCTCTCGTATCTCGTAGAATACTGGTTATTTCAAGGTTTCTCGAAAAGTCACTAAATTAGCGATAAAACGCCGAATCTGGCAACCTTCTTCCGAACTTCAGCATCTAGAAACCCCAAATTCACGTTATAGGGAAGGGTGTTCGTACGGGTGTTTTCTCCGTCTGGTTTTCAAAAGTGACTCCACTGAGAACATTTTACACGTTCGTAACAATACCTTATTTTAAAACTAGCAGCGAATACCCGTTCTACGAACGAGTTAATTAAAATGGGTATTTATAGATCGCAGACATTTGACAAACGAACACATACATCAAAGAGGGAAAGAAATGTGATGGCTAAAAAATTTGTCATTTTTTAGTCCTTAAATAACTACCTAAACACATCTTCCAACTTTGCGTGCCCGCAGACGGGTCTGCGCAACGCTCACAGCGTAGGAGTTATATATCCTTAATAAGTTCCTATGACGGATATAATCAGAGAGCTACTATTAGTTCAAGCCCAGAAGTGTTGTTATTAAAGCAATGCTCTAGCATAATTAAAAGCTGA
Source organism: Amaurobius ferox (assembly GCA_951213105.1). Taxonomy (NCBI): domain Eukaryota; kingdom Metazoa; phylum Arthropoda; class Arachnida; order Araneae; family Amaurobiidae; genus Amaurobius; species Amaurobius ferox. The sequence continues at coordinate 80,931,751 of OX578149.1, read as the reverse complement.
TATGTAATCAAATTAGTTAAATGCCTAAAATTGGCCTTGGGGAAGGGCAATTTGACCAATGAATTGAAAGATTTAAAATGCAAATAAAATATGTAACATGTAAAAACAAGAAAGATCAATCATGCATAAAGCATTGATTGTGAAATACTTTCCAACTGAAATGCAGTTTAATTTAAAGATGTCTAAATGCGATACATTCATCGATGATATATTTTAAATTATCACAGCACTGCAATAATTTATTATATTTGAAAACTTAAAACTTCATCGTAATGAACTTTATTCAAATGACGTCATCGAAATATAAATCGTCTGGCTCTCTATGTAAAAGCAATGAATATTTCATTCATGTTACTTTTATTCCGGACTCAAGAACTAAATAATTTAGCCGGAAAAAAATTCAGCAATTCTTATACAGATATATTCGACCGGAGAATTGGATGCTAAGCTATATTTTTGGCCATCCCTCCGGTCTGGGCCTTGTAGCAATTCTTATACAACTCATCTTACAATCACTTGTTTACATTTTGCATCCATTAAAATTAGGCGTCGTTGTAGATAAAACCAAAGTTTGATGATCATCTGGACATTTTTTCAAAGGTGGCGTAATAAAAATGCGAAAAATCTCAAATATCTCGAGAGCAGTTAGTCCTAGAGTAATAGAGTTGGTCTTATTCTGTTCCTCGTCTAAAATTACATATGAAATAAGCATTTAATTGATACATTTGAGCATACATTGGAACGATTTTTACGAGCCATTCTGTAAAAAAAAAAATCTGATGTGGGCAACACATGACTTTCCTTATATAATGAAATGAATTTACTACTTTCACAGTAAAATAAATAGGTTTTTCTTCCAGTAGATACTAATATCCTTTCCAAGATATTGAATTTTCGACAATTAGTCGTCATTTTCATTGATTTATAGCCATTTTTATCCATTTGGCGGGATTTTCGTTAATTTGGCAACATTTCAAAAAGTCGCCAAGTTGGCGACATTCCGCCAATTTCGTCGCCAAAATCTCGCCAAGCGTTATGGACGAAGAAATAAGTTATATATATATATATATATAACTTATTAGATATTGAATTTTCGACATATATTATATAACTGTTATTATATATTTATATATTATATAACTTATTAGATATTGAATTTTCGACAATTAGTCGTCATTTTCATTGATTTAGCGTCATTTTTATCCATTTGGCGAGATTTTCGTTCATTTGGCAACATTTCAAAAGGTCGCCAAGTTGGCGACATTCCGCCAATTTTGTCGCCAAAATCTCGCCAAGCGTTATGGACGAAGAAATAAGTTATTCTTACAGCAGATAAATTGGCGTTCAAATGCAAAAGTTTTACTCAAAGTATCTTTTTTCATGAATGGAACGAGCTAGATCCACGAGAATGATGTCACCCAATTTATCGCATGATATTATATATGAAAAGTGAACATGTTTCTCAATAGGAAATATTTTTTTTTTCTATTTTATATGACTTTTTGATAATTTTTTTGAAAAATGTGCAATATCTCGAGAACGGTTCATGTTAGCGTTCTAAAATTTATGTCAATCGTTTTCTAATGAAAAATTACATAAGAAATGTCTATTTACGTAACTTTATTGTTGGTTTTGATTTTTTGACGATTTTTTCAAAATTTCATTCGAAAATTTAGGGGTGTTCTTAACATTCGATTGCGTGTAAAAGCAATAGGCTTCCAGTGTTTACGGATTGTGATTTTTGTACCAAATTTGGTTCGAATCGGTCTATTCGTTCGTCAGTTATCGTCTCCACAGACTCACTGACACACACACACACACACACACACACACACATACACACACACAGACATCACTTCAAAAATGTTTGATTCGTCATCAGGGATGCTTGAAACGTGCTCTCCCGTCGAAAACTCGAATTCGAATTTTCGACCCCGTCACAATACTTTCCTTATACATTATGTATATAAGGAAAGTAAAAAAGGGGGGGGGTTTATCCCGAATCGTACCAAAATCCAATGAGCACCAGGGTCTATTAGCTTTTAAGTTAGAGTGGATACATACATTGCACAGACAGACATCACGCTAAAAATAGTATTTTAGATGTCCCAAAACGCGTAGATCCGTCGATTACTCGAGTTGCGATTTTCGACACGATTCCAATACTTTATCTATACATTATCATGTATTACAGGGAAAGTAACAAACTTTTAAATTAGAAGTAAATATCTAAAACCAAGCTCAAACAGCGAGATTATGCTGAAACAGTTTTTATGAAATTTATGTTTGTTATATGGTATGCTTTATTTTGGTTAACATGCACAATTATAGAATGCAATTTTTGGCTAACTTTGTCATTTTATATGTATATTAACCATAGAGAAATTTAATAAAATATTTCTTTTTTCTAGGTAAGTTGCTGATTTGTGGCTTTCTGGCTCTCAAAGATAATAACTTAACTACTAACAGCATTTCTGTATGTCATTTAAAAAAATTATCTTATTATTTTATTGAAATTGACAATTACCTCCTTCATTTTCTGATATCTGTTGCTCTCGAACATCTATCACAGTGCTTGTTAATGCCGTGTTCTTCTTACTCATGAAGTAGTATTTGAAAGTATTTAAATTGGTTGTTTAACCTTTTGCTTTCGGGTGGGACAGAGTCAACCCCAATTGAAGAACCTCTCAAAAAGACAGGTATTTAACATGGCGTCCATGAACGCCAATGTCTGCAAAGGGAGATCGAACTGTTTGGGATAGGGTATGTCAAATACCTGTATTTTTGAGAGGTTCTTCGTTTGGGAATGACGCTGTCCCACCCGTAAGCAAAAGATTAAATGAAAACAAAAATAATTCAAAAAACATGGTTTAAACATTATGAAGCATATGGGTACTAATTAACGACCATTTAACTAATTAATATCCCTATTACAGGCTGTTTCAATAAAATTGCACAACTATATATTTTATGATTGATGGGTCGTACACTCATAGTTCCAATTTAGGAAATGCTTGAATTAAGGTATACTATCATCGTATATAACTTTTGACCATGTGATATCTTTTAATAAAAATTACAAAGTATAACTTTTTATACGGACCCCCGATTTTTTTTTAATTATGCACATACTTTTCATAACCGGAAAAGTAGTTAGTTGTTGTTGTTGAGACCCAGACCGTCCGACCTACCAGAAAGATGTAAGGTAACTGTTTGGACGGCCGGGAAGTGCCACCCAATTTAGACCGGAACCCAGTGGGGGAGGCATCCACAGGGACCGTACCCTCCTTCCCCTACCACCAACCTCTCGGAAGGAGGAAAAGTAGTTAGTGTAACAGGAAAAGTTCGATTGTCATGCAATCAAATTTATATGTCGTGTTAGTCCTTACAGTTTTCGGATTATTGGGGACAGTATAAAACTTTTGCTAAAGATAGTTTTCTACTGGAAATTTTATCCAATGAAATTCAATTTTTGTACTACCCCTGAAGTTTATGTTTTCGTCGCTGTTTTTGATCGGGTCAAATTAAAGTGGTTCAAGTTCTATAACATTGACAAATTTTCACATCCAATTTTGCATATTAGAAAACCGGGTTTTATTCAAAATACTCTTAAATGAATAAAGGGCAATTTGCTAATGGTAACTTCCTTTGAAAAGGGCCCGTATAAAAGTTACATTTTTTTTTTACTAAGACGTGTTACTTGATCAGCACTGTCGTAGTCTAAAAGCTAATGTTATTTGAAGCATTTCTTAAATTAGAACCACCGGCCTACGACTGATCAATCTTTCAACAGATATTGAGAATGAGTTGTGCAATCTTCTTGAAACACCCTGTATAGAAAAATCGTCTGTAATTTGTATACAAAGAGCAGAATCCTGAAGCTTTACGTAGCTTATGACATCGTATGGTACTGAAAGTGAGACCATAATATGGGTTGCCCATTCCCTATGACTCTTATTTCACAGCGCATTTATGATGTAAGCATGAAACTTTACGTAGAGTATTACAGCAGATGCTGAATGTGTGAAGCAAAATTAAAAATTATCCGTTGACGGATTATTGGTAATAATCAAATTTGCCATCTATGTTTTTATTAAACAATTTTTTAAGCATTCATTTCTGAAGATCTATAGATACAGCTAGAATGATGACTGTTATGGGATCAGCATCAAATTTCTGAAGGGGTTAGGGAGTCTCTAGGGATTCCAACTTCCGGCTCTTTTTTACTTCCGATTAAGAACTTTTTCTTGAAATATTTTTCTTTTTAGAATCAGCTATAGATATATCTTAGGTGATGATTGATATAAATTCAGTATTAAATCGAAATTCTAGTGAGAGTATGGGTCTCACTAAGAATTTCCACTTCGGTGCTATTGATGTCAGTTCCGATTAAGGAATTTGCATTTTCCTTGTAACATCTATTTCATATACTAGATATAGATAGAACTTGCATATTTATTTCATATAGTTATAGATAGATCTTGCATATAGTTATATATAGTGCTTAATTGATGACTGATATAGACTCAGCATCGCATTTCGGAGGGGTTTGGAGGTAGGTTCACTAAGGATTTTCACTTCCGGATTTTTCGAAAATTTCCATGACTACGAAGTAAATGCTTAAAAGAAAATGAAAATCCTTAATATTTCCGTCAAAAATGAATCGTACACATCACTTGCCATTATATGAAGGCCTCTTTATAAATTTCTTGTTACTCTTAAACTTAATATATATAATTATATACGTACAATAGGGTTTCTCTAAAAATTTTATAATTTTATTTAAACACACTTTTATCACGCAAACTTTTATTTCAGATTTAATAGTATATTTTTTAATCTTCATAATTGCGATGATAGTATATTCTTTGAACAAACTGATGTGGGCAGCACATGACTTTCCTTATATAATGCAATGTATTTACTACTTTTACAGTGAAAACAAAATAGGTTATTCTTATAGTAGATACTTTTATTTTTTCCAAGATATTGAATTTTCGTCAAATAGTCATTATTTTCATTGATATAGCGTCATTTTTATCCATTTAGCGAGATTTCCTTTGATTTCGTAACATTAAAAAAAATCGCCCAGTTGGCGACATTTCGCCAAATTCGTCGCCAAAATCTCGCCAAGCGTTATGGACGGAGAAATAAGTTATTCTTACAGCGGATAAATGACTATTGGCGATCAAATACAAAAGTATTACTCAAAGTATTTTTTTTCATGAATGGAACCAGCTAGATCCACGAGAATGATGTCACCAAATTTATCGCATGGTATTACATATGAAAAGTGAACATGTTTCTCAATAGGAAATATTTTTTTTCATTTTATATAATTTTTTGATAATTTTTTTGAAAAATGTGTAATATCTCGAGAACGGTTCATGCTAGCGTTCCAAAATTTATGTTAATCCTTTTCTAATGAAAAATTACTTAAGAAATGTCTATTTGCGTAACTTTATTTGAGGTTTTGATTTTTTGATGATTTTTTCAAAATTTCACTTGAAAATTTAGGGGGGTTCTGAACATTCGATTGCGTATAAAAACAATAGGCTTTCAGTATTTACGGATTGTAATTTTTGTACTAAATTTCGTTCGAATCGGTCCATTCGTCCGTCAGTTATCGTCTCCAAAGACTCACCGACACACACACACAGATATCACCTCAAAAATGTTCGATTCGTGATCAGAGATGCTTGAAACGTGCTCTCCCGTCGAATTCGAATTTTCGACCCCGTCACAATACTTTCCTTATACATTATTGTTTATAAGGAAAGTAATATATATTGTATTATATTGTATAATATGGGGAGAACAAACACACTTGGTATTACAGTAAATATCAAGTTTTCTGTTAACTACTAGAACTTTATTTTAAATTAATATATTGTTAAAAGATCAAATTTAATTGTAATTCGAGTAGAAAAGTTTTGTGTACTCTTGGTTAAAAAATATTTTCATTGGTTTCTTCTTAAATTAATTGAAAATCGTAATGGTACCCTCTTGATAGATTTAATATAGCGCAAATGTTTCCTGGAAGTATTTAATAACACGGACGTTGTCTGGAAAAATTTAACATTGTGCTGTTTCTCCCTAGAAAAATTTAACATATTATAGGTGCTCGCTGAAAGAATTTAACATAGTATGAATGTGCTCTGGAGGAATTTAGTTTAGTACAGGTGCTCACGTTAAGAATTTATTACTTTCCTTATATGCATATAATGTATAAGGAAAGTATTGTGACGGGGTCGAAAATTCGAATTCAAGTTTTCGACGGAAAAACACGTTTCAAGCATCCCTGATCACGAATCGAACGTTTTTGAGGTGATGTGCGTGTGTGTCAGTGAGTCTGTGGAGACGATATCTCACGAACAAATGGATCGATTCGAATAAAATTTTGTACAAAAATTACAATCCGTGAATACTGGAAGTCTATTGTTTTTAAACACAATCGAATTTTCAGAACCCCCTAAATTTTCGAGTGAAATTTTGAAAAATTCATCAAAAATCAAAGCCGTTAATAAAGTTATGCAAATAGACTTTCTTATGTAATTTTTCCCTAGAAAACGATTGACATAAACTTTAGAACGCTAGCATGCACCGTTCTCGAGATATTGTACATTTTTCAAATAAATTTATAAAAAAATCTCATAAATTAAAAAAAATATTAACTGTTGAGAAACACGTTCACTTTTCATATGTAAAATCATGCGATAAATTGGGTGACATCAGTCTCGTAGATCTAGTTCGTTCCGTTCACGATAAAAGATACTTTGAGTAATACTTTTGCATTTGAACGGAAATCTGCTATAAGAATAACTTATTTTTCCGTCCATAACATTTGGCGAGATCTTAGCGACGAGTCTGGTGGAATGTCGCCCACTTGGCGACTTTCTTAAATGTTGCCAAAATAACGAAGTATATAAGTATCATATGTACAAGTGGATCAAATTTCCACATGTACATAGGAAAGATATTTTAATGCGACGTAAGAAATATATTTTCATGTGTACATAGGAAAAAATATTTTAATGTGTACGTGAGAAAGATATTCTAATGTGTACATGGAAAAAATATTTTAATGTGTACGTGGGAAAGATATTCTAATGTGTACATGGAAAAAATATTTTAATGTGTACGTGGGAAAGATATTCTAATGTGTACATAAAATATTTTAATGTGTATCTAATTTTTCTGTTCTTGAAGAATCATTCAGTTTTGAGTGCTTTTATATTTATCTGTATATGAGCGTGTTTAGGGGGTGTCAGGGCGTGCCAAAGCCAGCTCCTGTAAAATTGTTAATTTTATTAGAAGCCATTCCTTACAGAACATTTTAATAACATTACAGGTGAACTTTAATGGAAAGATTGGGGACATAATTTTGACAGAGTCAATAAATTTTCGCATTGTTAAAATATTATGATCTCAAAAAATCTGATATGAATGTCATGCAATATAGGAAAAAAAATCTGATGTGAGCAACACATGACTTTCCTTATATAATGTAATGAATTTACTACCTTTACAGTAAAAAAATAGGTTTTTCTTATAGTAGATACTAATACTCTTTCCATGATATTGAATTTTCGACAATTAGTCGTCATTTTCATTGATGTAGCGTCATTTTTATCCATTTGGCGAGATTTTTGTTAATTTGAGAACATTTCAAAAAGTCGCCAAGTTGGCGACATTTCGCCAAATTTGTCGCCAAAATCTCGCCAAGCGTTATGGACGAAGAAACAAGTTATTCTTACAGCAGATAAATGATTATTGGCGTTCAAATACAACAGTATTACTCAAAGTATCTTTTTTCATGAATGGAACGAGATAGATACACGAGAATGATGTCACCCAATTTATCGCATGGTATTACATATGAAAAGTGAACATGTTTCTCAATAGGAAATATAGATATATTTTTATTTTATATGTCTTTTTGATAATTTTTTTAAAAAATGTGCAATATCTCGAGAACGGTTCATGTTAGCGTTCTAAAATTTATGTCAATCGTTTTCTAATGAAAAATTACATAAGAAATGTCTATTTGCGTAACTTTATTAGTGGTTTTGATTTTTTGGCGATTTTTTCAAAATTTCATTCGAAAATTTAGGGGGTTCTGAACATTCGATTGCGTATAAAAACAACAGGCTTCCAGCGTTTACGGATTGTGATTTTTGTACCAAGTTTGGTTCGAATCGGTCCATTCGTTCGTCAGTTATCGTCTCCACAGACTCACTGACACACACACACACATACTTTCACACACACACACACTTAGACAGACATCACTTTAAAAATGTTTGATTCGTGATCAGGGATGCTTGAAACGTGCTCTCCCGTCGAAAACTCGAATTCGAATTTTCGACCACGTCACAATACTTTCCTTATACATTATGTATATAAGGAAAGTAAAAATTAAAATAAATGTTATTTTTGGGATTAGAATATTCAGCCACAATTGTGTGCTTTCTCCCATCTGTATATTAATAGAAACAATTTAAACTCATCCCTAACTGGAAAACAGAAGTATTATTTCAGTTAGCATGTTTATGAATATCTAATTTGTTAGTTTGGTTGTTCTGTCTTCGATTTTTTGATACCCAACTCGATTCGATATGTTTTAATTATTTCTTTTATTTTTAAACCTTCATATTCTCTTACTTCATTCTTTTTCTAATCCACCTGAAGCGCGTACCTATTATTTTTACTTTCCCTGCAATACATGGGGGATGTATGGATTCCCTGCAATAATGTATAGGGAAAGTTTTGGCATCATGCCGAAAATCGCAACTCGAGTTTTCGACGGATCTACACGTTTCGAGACCTCTAGAATACGAAAAAACTATTTTTAGCGTAACGTCTGTGTGTGTGTGTCTGTCTCTCTGCCTGTGCAGATTTTGTATCCACTCTAACTAAAAAACTAATTGACCGAATTTCATAAAATTTGATAGGTTAGTCACTTGTGGGCGAAACTAGTGCTGATTAGTTTTGGGTACGATTCAGGATAAAATAACCCATCTTTTTTTGCGAAATGGCCCGCAAAAGACTGCATCCACTCTAGCTGAATTTCACAAAATTCGGTAGATAAGTCGCTTCCCCAACAGCACCGAAACATATCTGGGACATCCCAAGAACATCGCAATGGGGCAATGAGATGTCGCAGGGAGATCTCGTAATGCAACGGCGATATCGCTGTAATGTCCCTGTCACAGCCGAATGTCCGCCTAGTGTGACGTCGCATTGTTACATTCACGGGACATTGCATTGTAATATTCTTTGGATGTACCAATTTTGCATTCATGGGATATCGCATTGCGATATTCTTTGGATGTACCAATTTTGCATTCATGGGATATCGCATTGCGATATTCTTTGGATGTACCAATTTTGCATTCATGGGACATCGCATTGCGATATTCTTTGGATGTACCAATTTTGCATTCATGGGATATCGCATTGCGATATTCTTTGGATGTACCAATTTTGCATTCACGGGACATTGCATTGTGATATTCTTGGGATGTACCAATTTTGCATTCAAGGGACATCGCCTTGCGATATTCTTTGGATGTACCAATTTTGCATTCACGGGACATTGCATTGTGATATTCTTGGGATGTACCAATTTTGCATTCAAGGGACATCGCCTTGCGATATTCTTTGGATGTACCAATTTTGCATTCACGGGACATCGCATTGCGATATTCTTTGGATGCACCAATTTTGCATTCACGGGACATTTTATTGTGATATTCTTGGGATGTACCAATTTTGCATTCACGGGACATCGCATTGCGATATTCCTTGGATGTACCAATTTTGCATTTACGGGACATTGCATTGTGATATTCTTGGGACGTACCAATTTTATACTCACGGGACATCGCATTGCAATATTCTTTGGATGTACCAATTTTGCATTCACGGGACATTTTATTGTGATATTCTTGGGATGTACCAATTTTGCATTCACGGGACATCGCTTTTGCGATATTCTTTGGATGTACCAATTTTGCATTCACGGGACATCGCATTGCGATATTCTTTGGATGTACCAATTTTGCATTTACGGGACATTGCATTGTGATATTCTTGGGACGTACCAATTTTATACTCACGGGATATCGCATTGCAATATTCTTTGGATGTACCAATTTTGCATTCACAGGACATTGCATCGTGATATTCTTGGGATGTATCGATTTCGCATTCGCGGAACATCGCATTGTTACATTCTTGGGATGTACCAGAGTTATATCGCCAGAACATCGTATTGTTTTATGCGTGGTACATACCAAAGTTATATCGCCAGAACATAACTTTGTTACACTCGTAGGACGTACGAAAGTTATATCGCCAGAATATCGCATTGTAATGTTCGTGGGATATACCAAAGAAATATCGCTAGAACATCGTATTGTTATTTTACTTGGATGTATAGGAGTTACATCGCCAGAACAAAGTATTATTACATTCTTGGAATGTACCAAAGTTACATCCATGTTACATGGTTGGAACGCAGACGGGACAGAAAAAAAAGACCTTGAATATCTCGCGTTATAATCGTCCGATCGATACTCAACTTTTTTTACCAGCTGAAAAGCATCTACTTGGCCAGCACAGTTCACTTGGTCCCATCACCTAATCATGCTGAGTTTTTTCGTGTATCAATCCATTTGTCGCATCAAAATCCTCTAGAAAGAAGTTTTTTTGGTAACAAACATTTTAACAGTTGACATAAAAGTTTCAATCATCTAATGTTAATTTTCAGGATCTTTTAAAACTCCCGAAAATCAACATAGTAATCAACAAAGTAAATTTTTCATTGGATATAGCTTCAGTTATATCCAATGAAAAATTTACTTTTTTTAAAACCATTTCTGCCTTAAAATGTATAATTTAATAACTTAAAATGCTGTAATGAAAAATTTTTAATCATATAATTTTAATTTAGAAAAGAAAAAATAAGCAAAAAGAGCCATGACAAAAAGTTAACTGCAACATACCAACATCTTTAAAGAACATTAATCTATGGATTTTTAAACCTTTAAATATAAAATTTTAATTTAAAAGCCTACACATTTTAAATTCAATGAAATTTCATATAGAGGTTACTGTTAACACACTTAACTTTTCCAATTTTTTGCTAAATAAAATAAAAAATGAGTTTAAAATCTTTTAATACAGCAACTATTTTAGGTTATCAAATTACACATTTTAAGCTACAAATGATTTTAATAGGTGAAGCCAAGATATGGATGAAAATCTTAATCTGATAAAACTTACGAACAATTAAACAGCGAGACAAATTAACATTAGAGGAACAAAACTGTTGTTGCCAATTGCTAATGTAGCAAAAATATGACATTTTCTTGGGACAAATTGATTGAGACACAAAAAATGCTAGTGTTTCTTTTGTCTGAATGGTGACAGTGGATCAGGTATTAAGTAAACTATAAGTAGTCAAGTAGACACCTTTGAGCTACATATAATACAAGTTGAATGTCTCAACCAGACAATTAGAATGTGAAATATTGAAGATATCCTACTTTTTCTCAACTGTACCAAAGCTGCATTGCACCGAGATGTGTCAGTGAAATATTGCTCATTTACATCATTAGAATTTTTTTTAACTTTATTCCCCCCCCCCTCACCATATAACTTAAGAAAAAATGTTTTAAATATTTTTAATTTTCATAAATATTTTGAACCTGAAATTAATATTAAGACATTGACACACTTCTAGATCTGGAATTTCCTTCAAAATGTTTCTTTGTTGTCTTCTTAACTTTAACAAAAACATTAGTTCAAGGTCAAGAGCAAGGACGTCCCATAAAACTTTCAACCCAGGCATCATGTACACCATTTCAGTATCTTATCCTCATAATCCTCAAATGGAGAATAAGATAGTCATGATACTGCATTAGTACTGTCCTTCTGGCAGCAAACTTCATGCATTTTTTAATCATTGATATATATCGATTTTCAGAAACCTGATTGTGAACTAACTTATGCAGAACTTTTATTACTTATTTGGATTATGTACTAATACGTACTAGAAATTAAAAAAAAAATTCCAGATAAATTATTTTAAATGAAAAAAAAAATCATATTTTTAGTTAAATATTTACTTTGGAAATGTTGTGAATACAAAGATTCATGCCGAAGTAATACAAATCAGACACCACATCTGAAACCATCAGTCTTATATTTGTCATGTCTAAAGGTAATTAAAGGGACATAACGTACTTCAATAGTGCTATTCTTACTATTTTAAAAAGCTATGCATTTATTCTGAAAACTAATTTACAGACGAACAAAATATTTCAATTACTCTATAATTGTATTCTATTTCTAATTAAACAAAAATTAATTTAAATCAGATTTCGTATTACTCCCAGTTGTTCTATAAATATATATTTTGAATTTAAAAATATTAAAGCATTTTAACTGTTTGCATAGCATTGTTTAACAATACACTATAAAAACTTTTCATTATTATGAAAATCAATAGCCTGAGAAAAAGATTAATAATAAATTTACCATGTAAGTAAAAACAGTTTTTCACAAATTTCAAAAGAAAAATTATGTTAATAAAATATTAATACTACACATTAAAGACCAGGATTTTCACTATTTAAATATAATATAAAATTTGCATTAAAACCATAAATTCTTTTTATAAATCTTTAATGGGAAAATAAGAGTTATGTACTAGTAAATAAAGCAAGGCAAAATACAAAAATAACAGAAAATGTCTAAAGACTTTATTTCTGAAGTTATAAATAGTTCTATTTTTGTTAAATATCACAAATCCAGTCATCTTTGGAAATTCATCAGGAAAATATCTAAAACAAAAAAAGAAAAGAACAATAATAAGCATTTGGGTTTTTTAAATAACTTAAATATGACATTTCAAAGATTTTTGCAAATCATCAAATTATAAAATATTTAGATGGCATTAGGATTTAAACAGGCAAATAAAGAATCTTTAACTTTTTAACTAAAATTTTTGAAATTTTCAGATTTTCTTTAGACAAAGTGCCAATACTGCATTGTTTTAAATATCAGTGTGAAATAAATATAAGATGTTTGTATGAAAAAGAAGTTTATATTTTACTGTTACTACAAATTTTCCATTCTAATCTTATTTGAGATACAAACTGAACTGAAATGTAAACTGCAAAATCGTACTACTATGGTAAAATTGTTTCAATCATGAATGGTAGACTACTATTTATGACCGTTGGCATTGACAGATAACAAATAAAATCATGGACAAACTTGATACTGTTACTGTAACTTTGCTGTGCTGCTGTAGGACAGGAACTTTATTTTTAATGCTTTTTGTCCTAAAATAAGAGTATTATCTGGAAGCAGGTATATCTTTCTTGTAGTTTAAACATATGGTGCAGCTGCTTCACCCATTTGGCAAAAATATGTGCATCTATGCCTTTTTAGTAGTCATACATCACTGGTAATGTTTTAACAGATTTAAAACACCTTGTCTTTGCTGATTTTTCAATGACTAATATACATAACTTTTCTGTCTCATCCACATCACATGCAACTAAAGTAGTCAATCACTGTTCTTTGTCACCAGAACATTAAACACCTTTTATGGATAAAGTATAATGTTTGAATAAGGAGAAATTCCCTGCCTAATTAGCATTAAATATGTCAGACGCTTGCATAATTCTTAAATATCTAAGGCAATGTCTTTATGATTACAACAGTTTCCTCAAACTTTTTTAAAAATTATTTCATGTCTGTCACTTTTGCAACAATTTAATCTACATAAACATTAAAAAAAGCCTTGGCATCCTAGTGCATAAGTGATTTTTTTTTTTTTTTTGTAAGGTAGCTCCTTATACAGGTACGGTTATCCTTTCTGGCTTCAGTTATCCACAGCAGTAATACTACTTCTACCTCTTCATTATTTGTAACTCTGATAAGTAGAGTCCAGATTGTGTCGTATTTGTCTATTTTTCTGACTACAGAATTGAAGGATTCCAACACATACCATTAAGGAGTCCACTATCCAAATCTTATAGTGCGTAACTATAAATGCCTATTTCATGGATTAGTGCTTTTAAAGGTTTACCTTTTATTGTAATTTACATTCTGTGATTTTCTTGGAGGTAAAAATTTTGCCATACAATTGTTTTAACTAAATTTAGTTTGAAACATTCATTTTTCAGGATCTAATACAAAGTTTAGTAATGACTGATATGGATTCAGCATCAAATTTTGAACGTGGTGGTGGTGGGGGCGGGGTTCGTTAAAGATTTTCACATACAGTTCTTTTGCCATTTCCTGTTCAAAAAAATTTGTTTCACTTGAAATGTAATTTCTCAAGATTGGCTACAGATAGAGCTTTGATGATAACTGATATAAATTTAACATCAAATTCTGGAGGAGGTGTAAGTGGGTCCACTAAAAACATCCACTTCTAGAGATGACACTTCCAACTTTAAATACTATGGCATCATCATGTGATGTGGAGTGACACTCAAAGTATAAGAACACTTTAACAGTATAAACATGCTTTTACACCTGCAAATATTAACATGTATATGGTAGTAAATTACCATAAATAAATGAGAATAAAGAATAATTATGCATCAAGTGTTTTATCTTTGTAAGGTAGGTATGTTTTCAGATTTATAAATTTTCAGTAAAGATTGTATGTTAGTGTGAAGATTTGTAAGTAAACTGTTTTATTATCTTCTTTAACAGAACAATATATGAAAATGACTTTATAAACATATGATTGGACTATTTCAGTGTCCATTTTTACTTTAGAGTAGAACCTATTTTACCATCTATTTTGAGTATATTTAAATTGGTTCACTGCACAAGCTCTTTCTAATTTAGTGACACGAATATTGAATGAGACAGTGCTTTGAAATTTGAAGTAATAAGTTTTTGTTACATGTTAAGATGATGCTTCAGTTAACTTTCATGCTTATGTTAACCTATTGGGGAAGTTCTCCGCAAATTACACATTAGCAAATTAATAATTTAAAATTAACTTTTTTGAACTTGATTGTAGACAGTTTAATGCACTAATCTTGTTCATCAATTTTTTAAATTTTATTTTAAATATATCTTGAAATGGTGTTAATCTGTCAAAATTTCTTAAGATAGAAACTTCACCTTCTTAATTGCTCTATAAAAAATTAAATATCAAACATTTCAAAATTTGAAACACAACCATCAATAGTTTATACTTCTGGCATCTAATTAAGATTTTTTAAGTTTTAAATTAATTTAGGATTAGTATATTTGCAGAAACAATAAGATCACAACTATAATAGAAGGTCTTTATTTCACTTCTTTAAGGCGTACAAAACTTTAAAAGGCCAGAGCGCTTTCGAGCGTAAATATGCTCTTCATCAGTGGCTACTGATGATATTTATTTACAAACTTGTGGTGCCCCTATGGGTAGCCCTTTATCTGGTATTTTGGCAGAGGCGGTTTTGCAGGAGCTCGAGAATGATATTTTGCCTTTTTTGCCCATCCCCCCCCCCTCTCTTTGGTGCCATTTTGTTGACGATGTTTTTATTATTTGGGATGGTGATTTAAATGATCTCCTTCTTCTTTTGTCCAAGGTTAATGATTTTTACCCTTAAATTAATTTTACCGTTGAGCACGAAAATAATTGTTCCTTGCCTTTTCTTGATGTTCTGGTTACCCGTTCTGCTGTTGGTTTTCACACTTCTGTTTACCGTAAACCGTCTTTTACCAATTCCTGTATTCCTGCTAATTCATACCATCCTATTTCCTCTAAAAAAGCTTCTTTTAACGCTTATTTTAATAGTGCTTTTAACATGTGTTCTTCTTTTTCTTCTTAAAGTGACGAAATTGATTTTATTTTCAATCTTGGCTATGAGGCTGCCTATTCCTTTGAATTTATACATAAGGTTTTTTCCCCTATTCGCCGTAAATTTTCTCAAATTGATACTAAACTTATTTCTTTAAAAGTTCATTTGAATCATAAATCTAGTTTCCCGTACCATCCTAGGATTTTCCGTCCCTTTATTCAGTTCTGCTCTGAATTTGGTTTCAGGTCTGCTCATTTTAATGTTTCTTCTTTATTTAACCGGATTCGGTCTGATAAGCTGGGTGATAAGGATGACTTTAAAAGCTTTGCTGGGGAGTATGTGGTTCCCCTGTTGTCCATCGATGGTAATTTTAAATTTTATATTTGCAGTACAAAACGTACTATTGGTATCCGTTTGGCAGAACATGCTAGGGATGTCAAAGGTGGTAAACTTTCTACGGCCCTTGCTCATTTTGTTGTTAAAGAAAATTTCCGGCCGATTTTTGAAAGAACTTTCCTTCTTATGCGTTGTAATAACCCTTGTAATATTCTCCTTTTTGAGTCCCTCTTTATTTATGATTACCGCGAGCCGATTTGTAATTTTGACCCCGTTCAGATTTTAAGTTATGCTTGTCGACTCATTCTCGACTCCATGCAATTCAAGTCTCTTCATAGTTGTCTTTGACGTCATCCTCTCGGGGATTGGACCTGATTGCCCCCATTTTTTAATAAGTGAAATAAAGACCTTCTATTATAGTTGTGATCTTGTTGTTTCTGCTGGATGAAATCAGACGTGATGCCAATTTTATTTATTTATTTAGTATATTTGAATAGTAAATCATGTTTCAACTGCTGAAACTTCCAACTAGCCACACCTCCTATCCATCCAGGGAAAAAATGGGGGTGAAATTTCTTGTGTGTAGTGATTTCGGAATGGCAATTGACCTCTTGGTATAGGGGAAATGAACAAAGAGCATACTTGTGTTCAGCGGATATCTTTTGACTTGGCTCCAGAGAGAAAAAAGAAAGTGTGCTGCATTCAAGTTTGTCATTTCAGTACAGATAATTCAACTCGCGTTGTTTTGCTGTACTTATTTATATTAAATAAGAATGGCAAATATTGCATATTACATAAGTGTTTCATTGTGGCTGCCTTTCTTTCGAATGTTATTTGAACAATTTATGAGTGCGTAAAGATTAGTCTTTTAGGTCACCCAGGGGCTTCAGGATTGTAAATAATTATGTTTTACTTTTATAGAATGTTCTACTTTTAAATTTGTTGCAAAAAAGTTTAATCTCTTCTGTACTGTGATTGCTTGGCCGGTGGTGAAAATATGAAATCCAATAAACAAGAAAAAGATCAATCATGCATAAAGCTTTGATTATGAAACACTTTCCAACTGAAATACAATTTTATTTAAACATCTCTAAAATGCAATACATTCAGTGCTGATAATTTTAAATTATCACAGTACTACAATAATTTTTTATAATTGAAAACTTAGACTTCATGGAAAAAATTAACTTTATTCAAATGACATCATTGAAATATAAATTGTCTGGCTCTTTGTAAAAGCAATGAATATCCCTTTTATTCCAGACTCCAAAGCATTTTAGGTGAAAAAAATTCAGCATTTCTTATAGAACTCATCTTACAATCACTTCTTTACATTCTGCATCCATTAAAATTAGGCTTTGTTGTAGAAATAATCAAAGTTTGATGATCATTTAAACTCAAAAATATTGTAATGGCATAAGCACAGAATATATGCAAAAATAAAGCGGTTTTAAGGCAGATGCAGCACTGAATATGAGTTAAAAAGAACTTTAAAAAAATCATGATTTTGACACTGAGAAAAAAATATGGATGCCATATTTTATTTTGAAGTGGTTTACGTGATCTCTTCATATAATAAAGGTTGTTGTTGCAATCCAGACCGTCCGACCTACCAGAAAGGTGTAAGGGAACTGTTTGGACGGCCGGGAAGTGCCACCCAATTTAGACCGGAATCCAGTGGAGGAGGCATCCACAGGAACCGTACCCTCCTTCTCCTACCACCAACCTCTCGGAAGGACTTAAGGAACCACATGTTTAAAGTGATCGTACTCCGCATGAACACGGCGACAGTTGTAGCAGCGTGCAAATCCAGTCATATAATATAGGTGTAATTATTATCTTAATTTTTATTTAAAAACTCCCAAACATATTTTGCTGAAATTTTTTTTATATATTTTATGGGATAGTTTGAATATTTAAAAAAATTTTGCAGCAATTTGTAAATTTTTAACTATGCTTAAAAAATATTTGAAAAATGAGGTCCCATATAGTTCAATGTATTTCACTTTTTCAACTCATTTTCAATCCAAAACTAATTGAATGATATTATTCATTTACATTCCCATATGCCCCACAGACCGTCTCAACAACATACTAAAATTTGATTTTGATAAAGCGATTTTTATGGCAGTTATCGTGGGAATGGACAAAGAGACAAAATGAACAAAGTCATAAACACTTTAACTACAGTGTTGGAAAATAAGAAATCGATCCAAGGTACTGTTTACTTTAAAATTTATCACTGATATTTTATTTTCAATTTCTTCTGTGATTTTCATTGCAGTTCTTAAGATTCTGAACGTTTTTAAATTATCAAAATTAAGCAAATTATATTCTTAAATTAAAACACAGTTCTGGTGATTTCTTTTCGATAACAAATATTGAATAAAACTTTATCTGTTATAATTTGAAATTAATAAATGAATAAGACGAACTATTGTCCTTCAATGTATTTATATTTGTATTCTGAACATTTTACACTTTTACTAAAATAATTAAATTTTAAGGAAAATATTATTTATGTATATGTATATAGTTTAATCACATTGAAATGTTTTTAATAACACTAACAATTGTAGCATATGACATGTTTGTTTTGCTACTACTGCAATGCATATTTAATGCTGATAAGTTATAACTTGAGAAACATTGCACTTGTTCACTGATAAATGAGAGAAAAAAGCATTTTTAACACGTTACAACATAGTTGAACAAATAATTGAAATAATTTATAAGAAAAATCTCAAGAACTTTTAATGTCTATATTAAATAAGAACAATTTAAATAGGACATACATTATTCATGGTTTAGCCTTAATTGATTGCTTTGTGTACCCTTTGGTTTTGATTTTTAACACTTTCCAACTTAGTTGAAAAGTGTACACTTAAAAAAAGTACAAAGTAATAAACTTATTACTTTGTTCATTCTGTCTGTCTGTCTGTCTGCCAGTTCGAAAGATAACTGCCGGTAAATGAATAATATCACTCTATTATTTTGGATTGAACCTGGATTGAAAAAATGAAATACATGGAACCCTATGGGACCTCATTTTTCAAACATTTTTTAAGCGAAGTTAAAATTCGTAAATTGCTTCGAAAATGTTAGGAAATATTCAAATTATGCCATAGACTAAAAAAAAAAAAAAAAAATTCAGCACAATATGTTCAGAAGTTTTTAAAATAAAAATTAAAATAATAATTACACCCATATAATATGAAGAAATTATGTGACCCACTTCAAAATAAAATAGGGCATCCATCTTTTTTCCCAGTGTCAAAATCATATTTTTTTTTCCTTCTTTGACCCCGATCGTCCGATCTATCATAAGATGTAAAGTAGCTGTTTGGATGGCCAGCAAGTGCCACCCAATTTAGACCGGAACCTAGTGGGGGTAGTATCCACAAGGACCGTACCCTCCTTCCCCCACCACCAACCTCTCGGAAAGACTTACGGACCCACATGTGTAATGTGATTGTTCTCCGCATGAACACAGAGTTTGGGGCACAGGCAGGAATCGAACTCGGGTCGTCTGAGTGCAATCCCGAGCAAACACTGGTCTGTCGTA
This sequence comes from Amaurobius ferox, assembly GCA_951213105.1. NCBI lineage: Eukaryota > Metazoa > Arthropoda > Arachnida > Araneae > Amaurobiidae > Amaurobius > Amaurobius ferox. The sequence continues at coordinate 80,912,020 of OX578149.1, read as the reverse complement.
TCCCAAATCATTATTTTTAAAGTTCTTTTAAATTTATATTTAATCTTGCATCCATTTTAAAATGGCTTCATTTTTGCATATTTTCTGTGCATCTCATTCACAAAACGAATATTTTTGAGGTGATGTCTGTGTGTGTGTATGAAAGTGTGCGCGTGTATAAAAGTGTATGTCAGTGAGTCTGTGGAGACGATATCTCACGAACAAATGCAGTGATTCGAATGAAATTTGGTACAAAAATTACAATCCATGAATAATGGAAGAAGTTTATCAAAAAATGCCATAAATTAAAAACAAATATTAACTGTTGAAATACATGTTTACTTTTCATATGTAATATCATGCTATAAATTTGGTGATATCATTCTCATGGATCTAACTCGTTCCATTCAGGAGAAAAGATACTTTGAGTAATACTTTTGCATTTGAACACCAATAATCATTTATCTGCTATAACTTATTTCTCCATCCATAACGCTTGGTGAGATTTTGGCGATGAATTTGGCGGAATGTCGCCAACTTGGAGACTTTTTTAAATGTTGCCAAATTAACGAAAATCTCGCCAAATGGATAAAAATGATGCTAAATCAATGAAAATGACGACTAATTGATGAGAATTCAATATCTTGAAATGAATATAAGTATCTACTATAAGAATAAACTATTTTTTTTAGTGTAAAAGTAGTAAATTCATAGCATTATATAAGGAAAGTCATCTGTTGCCCACATAAGATTTTTATTTTTGCATATTTGCTTTTATTGTCCATTACAATTTCCTTATGTCTTCTGGGAAGCCAAGAAAATATTATTATGTAAGAAAATATTATTACATATTACGTAAGCCATGCAGATACGCACATACACTTTGTAAATTAAGCAATGCAAATTTTTATGGGTTTTTTTTTTCAAGATACATACAATATACTGCTTGTAAAAATTGCAACACCATGAAGGAATTATCAGAATTGAATGAAATTTTTTGCATAAATGACCTGTATTGATACAAACAAAACAAATTTTAGAAAGCAAAAAAATATGTATGTCAAAAATCAGTATTTGGTGAAGCCAGCATGTGCTGCTATAAGTGCTTTTATATGACGTGGCATCAAATCAAACAAATTTTGAATTTGTACCTGAGGAATAACATACCAGGTTGCTTCTATCCGAACCCAAAGTCAGCTGCATTAGCTATGGGACAAGTGAGACGCCAACAGACGAAATCCCAGACATGTTCAATAGCTGACATATCCAGTGAATAGGCAGGCCAAGAAAGAGGCTCTAACTATTGTGCTGAATAGAAATCTTGGAACATTCCTAGCAACATGTGGACAGCATTGCCCTGTCGAATTACAGCTCCAGGAATTCGCTGAAGGAAGGGTATGACTTCGGGCTCCAGAACTTTTCTGATGTACTGGTTGCTGTTGAGATTATCCATAATTCTTAGCAGCTGACATTGTCCAAGATACCCAATGGCACCCCAGACTATCACACTTGGCATTCGCCCAGTATGACGCACTACTTACATACTCCTTAAGGTGGTGTTCACTGCTATAGTGTCTAATATGTATGCAGCCATCACTGCACCCCAAATTAAAGCAATATTCATCGGAAAAGACGACTTGTTGCTAATCGGCATGCCAGTGTCTATATTGATGAGCCCATTGTAGCCATAGGTATCAATGGTGTTGAATCAGGGGAATTCTGTGCAAAGGAATTCTTGTACACAGTCCACTGTACAGTAGATGTCGACGAATTGTTGGAGCAGACAATGACACATCTGTAGCAATGCTCAAACATTCTGCCAACTGTCAAGATAAAGCTGTATGGTCCATCACTGCCACGAGGATGAGGTGTCTATCATCCTGTGTTGACGTAACATTTCATCATCCACTGTTGGATTTGTGACGTGTCTGGTGCTCTTTAGTTCACTGCTTCTACACTCACATCTCTGTCATGACATTGCGCTGCATACAAGCTGCTATTGTACGATACAATAACTCTTCATGAAGGCCAAATATTTGTCCTGATTCAAACTCCGGAACTTGCTCATATGGCACTCTCTGTCGTCATAGAGACATAGTAACTTCTCATGAAGCGTTTACCACTGGAACGTCCCGCTACAGCTCTATTTATACAGCAGTTCAGCCCACACATGCGTGGTGACTCTAAAATTCGGATCATTTGCATAGTACACTCTAATTTGCATTTGCTGTAGGTTTCAGCTTCTTCATAGTGTTGCAATTTTTACAAATAGGAATATGGTGCTTCATAAGATTATGAAATCTTACCTTTAGTTGGAGGAGATCCATGGCCTCTAGCTGCTGTGGTTGGTGCACCTCCAGATTACGTTAAAATTCCTCCACCAACAGAGAAACCAATCTGGATATCTAAATAAAATATTAAAAATAAAAAATATTCAACATTTCATGTCAAATAAATGTTAGTTTACATGTTACCTTTATATGTTACAGTTACACAACAGTCAAACTAATTTAATGGCTAATTGTAACTTGAACTTTAACAACTGTTTTGCTGAAATATTGCTAAATATTTTTTAAAAGTAGAGTATTTTTTTTATTATGCTTATTTCAAATATCCCTATACCATTAAAACATGTTCAACTATACCTATGCAAATGGGTCCTGCGGTTTAAAACAAATTATCAGCTGAGAATGTCTAAGTTTGTCTTAAATGTGAAGTACATATCTATATAAAATTTTAATATTAAAAAAATATTTAATTTGCAGAATTCTTTAAAATTTCGGTACAGATTTGATATAAAGAATTTTGATTTTTCAACTTTTTTTCGGGAGCCAGATGTGGCGCGCCTGATTTGCGCGCGCGAAATGTTCCATGACGTGTGTTTCTGGAAATTCTGGCAACCCCACCCCTTTTAGCTTTTTGATATCGTCGGCTGCGGCCATTTTATTTTTGTTTTGTTGTTGTGTGTGTAAAAACGTGTCTGTGTGTGTTAAAAACGTAAATATCATACAGGAAATAGATAAAATAATGTAGAAGCAGAAAATTTACATAGAAATAATGAGAGTTCTTTGATGACTGCAATATGGAAACAATTATTTGTGCAATTTGGATATTTACACGTGTTTTTCTTTGAAAAGTTTTCGATTTCATTAAACCAGGTACTGTGTTTTGATTTTGTATCGTTTTTTCTTAAATTTAGTTAAAGTACAAACTTTTTTATAAAATTTCGTATTTTTTCTAAGTTTTGTTAATTATTGTTAATTATCAGCATTTTTAATTATATATGTTTATATTTGTTATGCGCAATGTTCAAGATGGCGTCCGTTAAGACTTTCAAACAAACGTTTTTATAAAATTTCGTATTTTTGTATTGTTAAATCGGCATTTTTATGCATTTTTAATTATATATGTTTATATTTCTTACGCGCAATGTTCAAGATGGCGTCCGTTAGGACTTTTCAAACACTGTACGCGTTGGCGCCATTCTTAGCGACAAAAAAAAATGGCGGATTTAGCCAAATTCTTTATATCAAATCTGTTCCAAAATTTCAATAAAGTTTTAAAGATACATTTGGAGTTAGTTAAGCTTAATTAGGAGTAAAATAGCTGGGATTGTACATAAACTATTCCAGAAACTGTTAAATTAATAGATTTGCAAATGTTCAACAAAATTTCTTCCCGATACTAAAGCAGATGAGATCTCAAATTGGGATTTGAATATTAAAATTCTAAATTTGCCAATTTCTGACTTTCGGATTTGGGGTGGGGTGGGGGGAGGTTTTCAATACAGCCACAACTTAGGAAATTAAAATCTGCTTGAAAGGAAAGGTATTCTTGTCAGGCAGGAATCTAATTATTTAGATCTAATTATTTCGGGCCCTATGGCTTATTGAAGTCCAATGGGACCCCAGTTTTTGTTAGATTATGAATCTTGGGGTTTAAAATTCATTTTTAATAATATCAAAATCAGAGTTGAAATATACTTATTTATGAAATGGTGTTGAATGACAAGCATTATATCTTATATAAGAAAACATAAGAAATAAAGAATATTATTAACAAAAACGTATAAACAAACAAAATTTTTAATGAAATAAAATAAATATACCATCACGCACGCCATTTACCTATTGCTGGGTGTGGCATTCTGACAATATTTAATTAATATTTAATTTTTCTACATTTTTTACTTGCGTATGCGTAGTCTTTTATAACATTGTCGTATGTGAGCGATCTGGTAATATCATTTTCTATTGATAATATGCATAAGTCTGCCAATCTTTCATTATTCGTAATGTTATGATATTGTTTTTTATGTAGCTCATCCTGGAGAAAGATCTTTTCACCTCACAATTTGCAATTGGGAAGATTAGGAAAAATTTTTAAATTGTGTATAAATTTGAAAATGTACCTATTAACAGTTTTTCATATATTATTTTTAGCGTTTTGGCACAGTCCCGATATTGTACGTGTACCTCTAAATGACCAGCAGTTTCCAAATACTTTTTAAAATATATACTTTCATTTTTTAATAAATCTGTAATATCCTGATCATAAAATTTAGTTATTTCTTTAATATTTTCAGTGTCAATATTCTCACATTCCATGTTACCAATATCAAACAGAAATTAAAATTTTTTACTGGTTTTTTCAGATATTTGACCTCTTTTTTTGTAATTCTGTCGTAAATTTATCAAAAATTACATTCATAATTTCAATTCTAAATTTATCTCTCCCAATTAATAATTCATAACTGGTTTCACTGTCAGCAAACTTTTTTCTGGGGTTGAACCAACAATTAGGGAAAAGTATTTAGTGTCGTCATCATTAATTTCTTCTGCAATTTTTCTCAATACCTGTCTTGCCATAAGTGCTGTTATTTCCTCATATACTGTCTGACAAGAAAGTTATAGAATTTTTGGCATTATTTTGAATGTGTTCCTTAAGAAATGGATCAAATTCTGAAATTAATTCTAAACATCCCATAAAATTTCCATTATCTGAAACTCCAAATTTTTCATTATGACCGTGAAATTGTAAGCCTCGCTCACTTAGAAATTTAATTACAGCAACGACACACTTCAAAACATTATAAAAGTATTCCGTTTCTCTTTGAATTTAGTCTCTTAATTGTTCATCTATAACATTTTTATTTTTCTTTCATGTCAACCAAACAATCATAGAGTCTATATGTATTTTATTTGCTTCATGACTTTCAATGTATTTAGCATGTTTCCAATCAGAATACCCTTTTACAAAATAATCAGAAGTTGAAAAAAGGCTGCACATCAAACAGTATATATTTCCAGTACTTGGAGAGTAACAAAGCCAAGATCTGTGAACTTTCTATCCATTTTGAAGAGTTTTTTCAAAATATTTGTCCGACAAATACTGTGACTGATTTTGTCCAATTCTAGCTGAAGCAACATTAATTTGACCCTGGTGGATTTCTATTTTGGAAAAATCTATTTTCTTTTGTTAAACAATGATTAATTAAATCAGTATTTAAAACATTTGGCCATAATCCCAAATCGTTATATTCAGTTAAAGTCATAATATCAACTAATTCACTTGTCTCACTTTCATATCATTGTTCATTTTAAAAAGATTTACATTTAGGTCATCTTTAGTTTCATTTAAATTTTCTGGATCTGCAATAACCATTTCTTCATTGTTTTTTCACATGGAACTTTTATAATATTAAGATGAAGATATATAAGATAGCTTATATAGACTTTTATAAGATGAAGATAGGTTTAAAAATGTGCTGCTGTTTTAAACGGCAGGGCTGGTCGATAAAAATATACTTACTCCTAAATAAAACTATATAAAATTTTATATTGGAATACTTTATTTTTTAATAGTTTCCAAATAGTTTAGGCAATAAATTTAAGAACATCAAATGTTTACCACTTAAAAAATATAAATCGCTATTTATTTCGACATATTACAGTCAGAATGTAAAAAATAAAAATAAGTCTGAATCGAAGAATTGAGATAATAACTATATACCCCCACCCCCTATGTGTACTGCTTTTCTTAAGCATAGTTTCAGCTACTTTAGAAGCAACTTACAGAAATAGACTAAAAGCACCAAATTTATATTTATGAACAATTTTTGGGATAGACACATTTTATCGCGGCAATAAACGCTTTCACCTTCTCCGACGATGTTTTACCGTTGTAGGATACCGTACCGTATACTAGGATTTTACCATGATTCGATTGGGATACCATGGCTGTCAAGATCGCACACAGCTATGGAGATGTACTAACTAAAAAATCAGATTATATTTAAAAAATCATTTTACTTACTTGCTTACAGATCTTCATGTAGCTACATCTTTTTCCCGCTCAATCTAAACAAGGGCGGGAACTGGAAGCAGCCATTCTTCGTCCAAGATTCCTTCGCAGCGTTGCCAGATATTTTTGACGCTTATAATTATGTTCCTTATTTTAATAATTATTAAAAACTTGATTAAAATCTTCTAAAATATACTAAAATCTACATATTGAAATTTAGAAATTACTGTAGAAAGTATTAATTATTTTAATTGTTATACGTACGATTAGCGACAAAGTTAGTAACATATTTTGGGCTATGGGTACACCACGATTATTTTTCAGACGGCGTCAAAAGCCCAAAATAAAATAGTAAAAAAATGGTACATTATCATAGAAGGTACATTTATCACAGAAGATAGGTAGTAGGGTTTCGCAGAGCACCAAAATTTGCCTACTTTGCTTATGGTAAAAAGCGGCCTTGCATTAGACAAATAGGTCTCGATCCTAACTGTTGCTCTTCTACGCAGGCACGCTTGACAAATATATAGAATTACATGAATAAATGCATAAAAATGCTTATAAATTAGTAACAAAATTTATCAGCTAGTATGTTCCCGTGTAATTTTACTCGGAGCACCAGGTATTTGGTGCAAAAGCTAATACCCGGTAATTTCCAAATTAACTAGAATGCTGAAAATTGCTTGCTATACATATCCAAGTACTATCAAGAAAATTTCGATATGATATGCCCACATTTATATTTTTTCACGTGGAGGATTTTAGGAGTCGTTGTATATCCGGAAAATCTAAGTAACAGCCAAATAATCTAGAATTCTAAAAATTGCTACAAATATAGCTTGTGTACTGAAACCACAGAGAAAAATAGAAATCCATCAAATTGCTTGAGGGATTTTGTTCTTTTAGGTACAATCAAGCCAGGATGCCAAAAATTACTACACATATAATTCAGGTCCGGCCACTCAAACTACTACTGATGCCTTATAGAGTAAGTCGCTCCGTCTGGATATTCAGCATAAATTTTAGACATGTCACTAATTTGCTTATATCTCAACTTCTAATTGTGCGAGCTTAGCCTGAGCTACCAAAAGCAACCTTTGACAGATTTCATGCTTCACCTGAGCACGGGGACAAAGCTGTTTGACAGAGAAGAGGTCGAAGACGTGTTTAGGCATTTTTGTTAGACTAAGAGATTGTCAACATATTTCTTTCAGTTTTTAATGTATGTGTTCCTTTGCCAAATGTGTAGGATTTACATTCACCTATTTCTATTTAAACCGTGCGAAACTAGAGGCGTAATAAACTATAAACTAGAGGCGTATTCGCCTCTAGTTTATAATAAAATAAATCATATTTTATTTTTCAAAAGATTAATTTTGAAATTAAGGGAGATACATTCATGTATATTTTGAAAATCAATGGGGAAAACTAATACGTAACTTTTATATAAATTGCATAAACCAATTTACATAAATTGTTAAAAATATCAAACTTTGTGATTGATGATTAAGAATAGCATGAAATGTAATCTGCGTTAATTTATTCCGTGTCTTGCAAAAGAATTCTTAAGTAAAAATTTAAACTGGTGTAGAGTAAACTAACTTAGATTCAGAATTATTGATAAGTTGTTGAAAGGAACAGATCCCATTGTGAAGTACTAAAATGAAAAGAGCATTTAAACAATAAATTTCTTTTGACAAGGTCCAATAATTATGATCATGACTTGATAAAAATTCAAAATTATATTCATGGTTTTCCACATTTCAATGAAAAAGTATTCTAAATTCAAAGTAAATTCTGTTACTATAAAACCATCTAGTAATTATACACATAATATGCGTATGAAGACAAAATAGACTAAATAGTTACTCAGTTACTCTGACCGAAGTATCATAATTTTATTATTATAAAAAATATATGAAAATTAAATATAATTTTAAATTTTTGTCAATTTAATATTTTGGGCCTCCAGCATTTACTATACCTTTGACGCACGTGCTTAGATTGTATGTATCATTCTTGTAAACTGTTAATTTAATTCTCATATTTTATTACTTAAATTACCTTTGAGTATAAAATTAAGATCAATTTTAATTCTCTGATATCAATGTTTATCTTTTGTTATATATTATATTTCAAATCCTCTTTGGAAGATATCTTCAATCCTTAAACTTTGCTGCCTTAACTTTATCCTTGCGCATGATAGACACATTTGTATTCGGACAAAGTTGATATTGGCTAGAATCCACGTTATAACGGATTTTTCTCGTTCTGTCTTATATGTTGAAAGTAATATAAAATCAGGCATTAAATTTCAATTCATCTTTTGAGCATTCATTTTCAACTAATTATAAATATTTAGCAGAATTAAATTTATACATTTTTAATAGATATTTTGTTGGAGACTTGACGCATAAGTATAATTTTGAAAAACTTTAAAAATTTATATGAAATGTAATATTTTTTAATTATTAACCACCGTTTATTGCAAGAACATACAGAAATGGGCGTCGATCAATGATCTTAAATTTTTAAGCCTTCCACATCCAGAAAAATTCAACAATTTAGTTAAGGACATGTCCAGAACTCCATTTTTGCTCCGCGGTCTGAAAGAATACCAAATAAGAAAAAAAAATTAAATAAAATTATCTTTCTTTTTCCTATTTCTTTGTGGCTGTTGTGTGTCTTTTCAACCTCTTGTTTGTCTTTTGGGTGGGTTTCAGATATTGGTGACGTTCATAATTGTACTTCCATCTAAATGTGTTTATCATTCGCACGCATAAAGTTGTTGTTGTTGAGACCCAGACCGTCCGACCTACCAGAAAGGTGTAAGGTAACTGTTTGGACGGCGGGGAAGTGCCACCCAATTTAGACCGGAACCCAGTGGGGGAGGCATCCACAGGGACCGTACCCTCCTTCCCCTACCACCAACCTCTCGGAAGGACTTACGGACCCACATGTTTAACGTGATCGTACTCCGCATGAACACGGCGGCAGTTGTGGCAGCGTGCAAATCCAGTACGCAAACCACCGGGCTACTGCGCCTGAAATGTGCCAACAGCACACGGTGTTCCCAGGTGGTCACCTACCCAAGTACTAACCGCGCCGTTTCCTGCCTGACTTCGGTGATCTAACGAGAACCGGTGTTTTCAGCAAGGTACGGCCGTTGGCCCACGTATAAAGTTGTGTAAAATATAATAAATACATGTTTTTGCATATAAAAGAACACACACACACACACACACACACACACATATATATATATATATATATATATATATAGGGAAGCTAATATATAGAACATGAAATAAATGGCATACCCTAGTTCAGTAACATTAAGAGGTTAAATGACATCTTCCAAAGAGGATTTGAAATATAATAATTAACAGAAGGAAACAGTGATACGAGAGAATTAAAATTGATTTTGATTTGTCTTGTCGAGATATTCCTATTATGTTTTGAAACATGTCAATCTTGTGTCGTTACATTTCGTTTCTGATTGACATTAGCTCGCTCTTAATCCAGGTGTTGGATATATAATTCCCAATGCTTCTTTCATCTGCACCCATTCCCCTTTTGGAATTCGGAATTATTTGTTCTCTTGCACTGACGAAAGGAATCTAGCTTATCCTCTAAACAACTGTATGCTGCACTATCTTGTTATTTGTGCTTATTTACGTTGCTTTTGTCTTCCTTAACAATCGTTTATTTCGTTACTAAAATAAGTTGAAACAGTTTGTCAATAAAATCGGCGCAATCAGTTTATTTCTAGGAAAGCAAATTATTCGATAAGGAGAAACAGATAATTAAAGTATCCTGTGCATAATTTTGTTTTAAATACTAGATATTCCAAAGAAAATACTCCTCTAAAAATAATTTTTAAAAATTTTCTCTTTGTTGCACTTTGCAAAATATTATCAAAATTTTCTGGATAAAATCAGCTCTCTGCCATGGAAAAAACTGAAAGAGTTCAATCCCATTTGTAAATCAAAGATGATCAACATATGGTACATTAAACGAATATGTCGATAAATTAGGATAAAGGAGTTTATTTCTGGGATTGACTAGGGGTCATTGTTATATTGATCCCTAGTCAATCACAGAATGCGGTTCCAACGCAATAAAACGCGATTGAAAATGAAAATTTCGACCATAATAATTAAAAAAATGAAGTACATAAATTTGTTCTACATATCAGATCTTGCAAAGAAAAGCAACCTCTCGAATACTTTTAAAACATTTCTCGTTTCGCACTCTGACAAATCTTCAAAATTTTCTGTACAAGATATGGAATTTTGGTCCCTGTCATGGGAAAAATATAAAGAGCCCAATCGTATTTGTAAATCAATAATGAACAGCATATTTTTTACTAAAAGAATAAGTCGGCAAATTAGGATATTGCACTTTATTTCTGGGATTGACTAAGGGTCTATGAAGAATTCGACAATAATAAAAAAAAAAATTAATGAAATGATGTACATATATTTGTTCTACATATCAGATGTTGCAAAGAAATGCAGCCTCTCAAATACTTTTAAAAAAATTTCTCTTCTTCACACTTTGACAAAAAATCGTCATATTTTTCCGGATGAGAACAGGAATTTCACTCCCTGTCATGGGGAAAATAAAAATAATCCCATCCGATTTGTAAAGTAAGGATGAACAACGTGTTGTGTACTAAAAGAATAAGTCGGCAAATTAGGATAAAGTAGTTTATTTCTGGGATTGACTAGGGGTCTAAAATGCGATAAAACGCGATTGAAAAGAAAAAATTCGACAATAATAAAAAAAATTAAAAAAAAAAATGAAGTACATGAATTTGTTCTACTTATCGGATCTTGCAAGGAGAAGCATCATATACTTTTAAGAAATAAATTTTCTCTTTGTCGCACTTCGTCAAAAAATCGTCACAATAAATTGTCATAATTTTTCGGATTAACTCTATAGTAATTATTTTGGGATGTCGCATGAATGTTTCTGTGATTTTTGAAAGAAGAAACTTTCTTTGTGAATATCTTTAAAAGGTTCTTATGCAGAGCGATCTGGTAATATCATTTTCTATTGATAATATGCATAAGTCTGCCAATCTTTCATTATTCGTAGTGTTACGATATTTGTGTTTTGTGTAGCTCATCCTGGAGAAAGTTCGTTCCACCTCACAATTTGCAATTGGGAGGGTTGGGAAATTTTTTTAAATTGTTTGCAGTGCAGTAGTCTGAAAGTGTGTTGGGGAGGGGGGCGATGGATATAACCCCTCCATTGACTTCACAATAAGCCCTCCATACAATCCATACTGGAATTTCTCTTCCAGTCATCGCCCCTCCCCTCCCCCCTCCCTCCACACACACACACCACCACTTTTGGAGATCCACTTTACGTTATTGTTTCGGTGATCTGAGAAAATAATTGAATTTTAGTTGTTTATAACTGACGACTTTACTCTTAAAAATACTAATAGCGAGTGATAGAATAAAAACTAAACACAAATATTTAATGACATTCTGTCTAACTGAAATATGTTTTGTGTAATATTCTAAAAGAAGAAGAATTCCATATTTTGGCCCCGGTAGCAGAAATTGCTAGAGTGGAGACGGACGTCGCATTTTTCAGCAACCTGCAGATTATTTTACATAAAAAAAAACGATCTTCGAATCCGATTTGCCAAGAACAAAGAAAAGAAGCGCGTTTGTGAGCGACATTTTGCTTTGACTCCTCTTCCGACTTTTCGTCCACACGCCGTTCTTTTCCCGCTCTCACCCGTCACCTACTATCGGAGGTGACTTCCGACCTCCCCCTAAAAACCATAAACATTGCAAAGTGGGCGGTTCCGATGGTACGGGGAGAATTCCATTTTATTATCCTTTATCTTTACCGGTCATCAACCGAAGTAAACATGTTTCTAGTCGAGTAAAGTTAGCATTTTCACTGTTCCATCAAAATGGTGGCGCAGCCAGGGGCGTAGGCTGGAGTAGGCTGTAGCCTACTCGGACTTTTTGGGTGTTAGTACTCAATTATTCCACAAAACCCCCAAAATTGTGTTATAATAATCTATCACTAAAAATGGTGAATTAATTAAAAAAAAAAATTAATTAGAATTCCCATTTCGGTAGAAATGGGAATTCTGATGTGGCTGCTTCCACATACGGCTGCTTTTCTCGGCTAGCTACATCGGCTAGATTTACAGCTAGTTCTATAGCGTACCATCTGCGCCGCGCAGCTGGAAAAAGTTTCTTGTTTGGAGTGTAAAATGTTGCCAAACCATATCTGCAGAACAAATACCTATCAACTATCCCATCCCCAGATAATCTGTCAAATAAATAATTAACTGTTGTACTTTTTGTTTACCTCCCCCAAATTTTATGCTTTTCCTTTTGGCCCATAGTTTAGGAAGCGACCTCCCCCTCACTTCGCGGAAACAGGATCTTCTCTCAAAAGCTCTTATTAGTTCCGAATTTCTTCTCAATGTTCTCCTCTCCTTAGTGAAATCTCTTTAGCACCTACAAGCTTAGATTTCATTAAAAAATTCGCGATCTTCAATTAAAATATCACGAAAAATCATGTTGTATCACAAAATATCACGAAAAATTAAGTTCGCAGATTGATAAACGTGCAGATGCACACTGATTGCAGATGACATAGGCGCAGGCCCCCACATCCAATTTTAGGCCCGGGAACCAAGTCGAGCCGCGGCCCCTAGATAAAAAAATAAAAGGGAGGAGGGTATCCCCTTTTTTCTGTATTATTTAGGGGTAGAGTTGAATTGCATAAAATATATCTAGTACAAGGTTTTCAACAATATAACACTGCTGGCCGCCCACCTTGCTGCTCCATGTCTTCGGACGGTCTGGGCTTTCGACAATATAACACTGTGCCCAAATTGCCGCCATGTTCACGCGGAGTACGATCACGTTAAACATGTGGGTCCGTAAGTCCTTTCGAGAGGTTGGTGATTGGGGAAGGAGGGTACGGTCCCTGTGGATGGCTCCCCCACTGGTTTCCGGTCTAAATTGGGTGGCACTTCTCGGCCGTTCAAACAGTTACCTTACATCATTCTGGTAGGTCGGACGGTCTGGGTCTCAGCAACAACAACAACAATATAACACTGAAAAATAAGAAATTCTTGAAGGATATTTCATATGATGGCAAGTGGTTGTTGTTGTTGAAACCCAGACCGTCCGACCTACCAGAAAGGTGTAAGGTAACTGTTTGGACGGTCGGGAAGTGCCATCCAACTTAGACCGGAACACAGTGGGGGAGGAATCCACAGGGACCGTACCCTCCTTCCCTTCCACCAACCTTTTGGAAGAACTTACGAACCTCCCTTTTTGAATTTCAATAAATGCTCCGCGGCTGCTCGGTGTCCGTGGTGGACGGTCTCCGTTAACAAAAATTTTTCCCGGCCATCCACCCAGCTGCTCTAAGTCCTCGGACGAGTCGGATGGTCAGGGCTTTCGGACCCACATGTTTAACGTGATCGTACTCTGCGTGAACACGGCGGCAGTTTTGGCAGTGGCGGATGGCAAGTGGTGTGTACATTTCATTTTAGAAGAAATATTTTTATACTTTTTTGCTTGCGTATTTCGCATGTTTGGAACAATCGGAGGTGACATTTCCAGAACTAGAAGTGTAAACCATTAGTCACCACCTACAAAGTTCGATGCTGAATCAGTCATTATATAAGCCATTCCTATAGCCAACCCTGAGAAATAGATATTGTAAAAAACTAATTTTTTAACCGAAAGTGACATCTATAGAACCAGAAGTAGAAATCCTTAATGAATTTTTAACCTCTATAATATTTGATACTGAATCTGTAATATATCAGTCATCATAAGCTCTATCTATAACCGATTCTAAGAAATAAATGTTTAAAGAAAAATGGATTTTTCTTACCTAGAATTGGAAAAAGAACTGAAAGTAGAATTCCTTAGTGAATCCCTACTCTCCCTGAAATTCGATGCTAAATTCATATCAGTCATCACCTAAACTATATCTATAGTCAATCGAAATATACATTTAATGGAAATGTTTTGAACCATAAAATACAAGTCCGCAAGCAGAAATCCTTAGAAAACCAAATTCCAGAGAAGGTTCCCTACTTCCTTTGGAATTTGATGCTGAATCCATATCAGTAATTATCTAAGGTCATAAAAAAAATATTAATAATAATAATAATAAAAGATGTTGCAAGGAAAATGGAAATATTTTAAATGAAAGTCATATTTCCACAATCGGAAGTTGAAATTCTTAGTGATTTCCTCTAACCTCTTCGAAATGTGACTGCATCAATCATCGTCTAAACTTTATCTGCAACTAAATTCCAAGAAATAGATACTGCAAGAGAAATTTTTTGAACCGGAAATAGAAAAAAATCCAAATTAAAATTTTTTCCTCAATCCCTCTACTTTCCACCCAAAGCTCTATTTATAGCCAATCTTAGAAATTGGATGCTTCAAGGAAAAAGGAAAATTTTGAACTAGAAAGTTTAAAAAGAAGCAGATATGAAAATCTTTAGTGAACCACCCTCTGCCTCATTCAGAATTTAATGCTCGATCCATATCAAGCCTTGTCTAAGCATAATCTATAATATATCCTGAGAAATTGATACTTCAAACAATTTTTTTGTAAAAACAATGACATTGCAACATTTCTGTGGCCAACAACCACACATACAAAAAAATATCAGTGTTATAGTCGAATTATCCCCAATCAATATGCATATGCAGCTTTTAAATAAAATAAAATATGTCCGAAATATCTCGGGATTTTATCAGACAATCAACTTTCATTTGTTTCCTAACATTTTAGATGGAAACAGCACATGTTCAGGTACATGCCATTTTTGTGCCTCAATCGTTTTGACTCACTGAAAAATCCCAAGAAGCAATGTTCTCTGCTTTTGACAAAAACCGTTTTTTAACAATTAGCAGTAAATGTTTGTATCTTCCAAATGCTCTACTAAAATTATCCTAAGAGATTTTAATCGGCATATTTTTGAAAACTTTACCGACGAAGCTCATTTTTGATTTAATGCATTATATCAGTCTATTACAAAATTAAATTTTCTAAATTATTTGAATACCAATTCGTATTGACACAATTGACACAAAGTATTGACACAAAGTATTGACACAATTGAAACAAATGATAGTGTTGAGAACAGTTTATACCAGCATAGCGGGAGCAGTAACATTTTATTTTATTTTGTAGCACTACAACTACTTTACAGAGTACATAGTTTAATAGAACCTTTTTATTTTTCGGATTTTTAAGTACCACTATTATTATTTGATTTTCTCCAAAAATCAAATCAGCATCAGGGTCATGCCTAACCAACATAGTTACTAAATTTCAAGCAAATTTAGTGAATATCTTTTGAATTACAGTGCCTAGTGCATTAGCTGCCGCCTAGATACTTCCAGATTTGGATAATCTGCCAATATAACGTTAATAAAATGAAGATCATCGAAAATGTTTTTGTTTCATAACTAATTATTTTATTCTAATTCATTTTTATAATTGCATTAAGAGAATGGAAACATGAAGTTATTTCAAAATTATATTGCCATGTATTCTCTAAACTCATTTATTATGTTCATAAAATATTTCTTCCAAAATGTATCAATTCTGATATTTATGAGATAAAATCTCAAATGAGTATGTACAAAAGAACCCATATAATAAAAAAATCCTTTTCTAATTGGGATTTCGGGAGAGGGGGTAGACCCCCAAATCTTCCCCTTCCTCCCCAGGATACGTCTTGGCAAAATGTAATATATAATAAAGAATGTGTGAATTTTTTCTTTCAATGGTTTTTCTCTACCAATTACAAAATTCAACATAAAATCATACAATATAAAGTGAAAGTTTAAACACGCATTATTATAAACACCAAAGTATTCATATTCCTTTAATAATGCAGTATTTTCACTGATGTATTGTACATATTTAACTATAGTTATTTTAAAGCAATACATTTACAAAGCAGTATAGAAATGTGATAAAATAAATTTAATTTATTTTAAGATTAACTTTGTTTCAAGATTAAGATATCTAAAAATAATGACGCATTAGCGCTGATTACAAAACTTGCTTCTTGCACTTTCTTTAAAGTAATATAGACTATTACATCAATGTGGGAAGCAAGTTCATACCTTCAAGGAAGGAGCGATTTAATCTACTTTGGTTCGTGCCATGCCAAACCAAACCAGTAGCAAGAAACTAGAATTTTTCCTTTCTACAGCTCTGCATTCAGCCATTCTTTGATTCAGTGGGACCAAAGAGAGTCCAACACCTTGTTTAAAGTATCTTGGGGCACCGTATGGACAAAGAATTTCTAACCGTATGGTATGGATACCCCGTCGCGTTAATTGGTTTACGAGGAGGGAAGATTAGATCGCCCCTTCCCATCCCTATCATTTTACAAAAGAAACCTGTTGACAAGGGTCGCTTTAGTAATAGATGGATACGTTTCGCCCTGGATGTGATTGACATGAGCTGTAAACTTGAATGAATGAAACTTACCCGCGAGTGTTATGAACGTAGCTATTTTAGCAGTGCAATTCTAGAAAATTGCTCCCTGCTTCCCTGTAGAGATCCCGTTTTTTTTTTGTTTTTGTTTTTCCTTGTCGACATCGCCTTTCTTAACAACAAATCATGACAAATTCTGCCGTTAAACACAAAGACATTGTGAAGCTATCGTTACCCAGACGACTTGTATTAAACCAAGGAGACCTTCTTTCAGCCTTTTTTTACTATTTCGGAAATCGGACATCTTCAAGTAATTTAGGAAAAAAATTATGAATTCATACACAGATGTTCTATAATATTTTATCTTCACCAATGTTCACGGGCCACTAACAGTCACCGGGCTCCAGTAACGTGGTCCCAACTGACGCCCCTCCCCCCCTTTGTGGGGGCCCTATAGGTGTACAAACAAAAAACATATATCATGCATGATTTACACGATGCAAAGAAATAGGATTAAAAACTCATTGCATGCGTTTTGTTTAGTTATAGACCGGAGTTTCAGATTGCGTGCGCATTTCGAACAAACTAAATGCATATCGCGTACAAAAATTTTCGGATTGCCAAAGTAGTTTTATTTGTTTAGATATGCATAATAACATATTTTGTTTCGTAATAAATAAAAAAATAAGAATAAATCGTATACAAGGAAGAATTTCTGGAATACGTTGCGAATATGAGGTGAGCGAGCCCGCAACTTATTCGAAAAGTACCACGTACCGTGTTCGCTAAAAAGAGGGCATCGGAGACTAAACTTTTGCGAGTTAAAGGCCCAACATCATTACATTATGCATTGTTATTCCATTTTCACCTTGAGAAACAATAACTTACGAAACTATATTCATAATGTCTGATAAAATGATGAGAGAAAAGTGATAGGAATATCTCGATCGAAATGATTGAAAAAGTTATGCAATATGTAATAAAAAAATATAAATTTTAAAAAATCGAGAATTATTAGCAGTAAATATTAATTTAAACAGAAATTTTAGTAGTCAAAAACTGACGGTTTTACTCTTAAAAATACTAATAGCGAATGATAGAATAAAAATTAAACACCAATATGTAATGGCATTCTGTCTAAATGATGTGATGTTCTATGGATGCATCAATGCGATGTGCAAAGAACATCACATGCGACGTCTCGAAAGGCGGACATTCGGCTGTTGCTGGGACATACATGGAACATCGCCGTAACATAACGCGACATTCCTGGGACATGATCAATAAACTGTATTGCAATTGTTTTGGGATGTCGTATGCATGTTTCTTTTATTTTTGAAAGAAGAAACTTGAATATATTTAAAAGGTTCATATGCATTGGCGTAGTCTGAAAGTGTGTTGAGGAAGGGAGAATGACCATAACTCCTCCATTGTCTCACAATAAGCTCTCCATACAATCCCTCTTTCGGTCATCGCCCCCCCCCCCTTTTCGAGATCCATTTCACTTTATTGTTTCGGTGACCTGAGGAAATAATTCAATTTTAGTAGTTTATAACTGGCGATTTTACTCTTAAAAATACTGATAGGGAATGATAGAATAAAAATTAAACACGAATATGTAATGACATTCTGTCTAAATGAAATATGTTTTGTGTAATGTTCCAAAAGAAGAAGAATTCCATATTTTGACAATGTATAAAATAATTTTTTCCGTGAATGTAACAGAGCGATGTCCTGGCAATGACGTTTTGTGATGTTCTATGGATGCATCAATGCGATGTGCAAAGAACATCACATGCGACGTCTCGAAAGGCGGACATTCGGCTGTTGCTGGGACATACATAGAACATCGCCGTACCATAACGCGACATTCCTGGGACATGATCAATAAACTGTATTGTAATTGTTGTGGGATGTCGTATTCATGTTTCTTTTATTTTTGAAAGAAGAAACTTGAATATATTTAAAAGGTTCATATGCGTTGGCGTAGTCTGAAAGTGTGTTGAGGAGGGGAGAATGACCATAACTCCTCCATTGTCTCACAATAAGCTCTCCATACAATCCCTCTTTCGGTCATCGCCCCCCCCCCCCCTCTTTTCGAGATCCATTTCACTTTATTGTTTCGGTGACCTGAGGAAATAATTCAATTTTAGTAGTTTATAACTGGCGATTTTACTCTTAAAAATACTGATAGGGAATGATAGAATAAAAATTAAACACGAATATGTAATGACATTCTGTCTAAATGAAATATGTTTTGTGTAATGTTCCAAAAGAAGAAGAATTCCATATTTTGACAATGTATAAAATAATTTTTTCCGTGAATGTAACAGAGCGATGTCCTGGCAATGACGTTTTGTGATGTTCTATGGATGCATCAATGCGATGTGCAAAGAACATCACATGCGACGTCTCGAAAGGCGGACATTCGGCTGTTGCTGGGACATACATGGAACATCGCCGTACCATAACGCGACATTCCTGGGACATGATCAAAAAACTGTATTGTAATTGTTTTGGGATGTCGTATGCATGTTTCTTTTATTTTTGAAAGAAGAAACTTGAATATATTTAAAAGGTTCATATGCATTGGCGTTGTCTGAGGGTGTGTTGAGGAGGGGAGAATGACCATAACTCCTCCATTGTCTCACAATAAGCTCTCCATACAATCCCTTTTTCGGTCATCGCCCCCCCCCCCTTTTCGAGATCCATTTCACTTTATTGTTTCGGTGACCTGAGGAAATAATTCAATTTTAGTAGTTTATAACTGGCGATTTTACTCTTAAAAATACTGATAGGGAATGATAGAATAAAAATTAAACACGAATATGTAATGACATTCTGTCTAAATGAAATATGTTTTGTGTAATGTTCCAAAAGAAGAAGAATTCCATATTTTGACAATGTATAAAATAATTTTTTCCGTGAATGTAACAGAGCGATGTCCTGGCAATGACGTTTTGTGATGTTCTATGGATGCATCAATGCGATGTGCAAAGAACATCACATGCGACGTCTCGAAAGGCGGACATTCGGCTGTTGCTGGGACATACATATAACATCGCCGTACCATAACGCGACATTCTTGGGACATGATCAATAAACTGTATTGTAATTGTTGTGGGATGTCGTATTCATGTTTCTTTTATTTTTGAAAGAAGAAACTTGTCTTTGTGAATATTTTTATAAGGTTCATATGCATTGGCGTAGTCTGAAAGTGTGTTGAGGAGGGGAGAATGACCATAACTCCTCCATTGTCTCACAATAAGCTCTCCATACAATCCCTCTTTCGGTCATCGCCCCCCCCTTCCCTTTTCGAGATCCATTTCACTTTATTGTTTCGGTGACCTGAGGAAATAATTCAATTTTAGTAGTTTATAACTGGCGATTTTACTCTTAAAAATACTGATCGGGAAAGATAGAATAAAAATTAAACACGAATATGTAATGACATTCTGTCTAAATGAAATATGTTTTGTGTAATGTTCCAAAAGAAGAAGAGTTCCATATTTTGACAATGTATAAAATAATGTAACAAAAAGACAAACATGCAATATCGCAGCAGCACGAAAAAAATGTACGTCTCAATGGGACTATACTGTCACAGCCCATAAACATTCTAAATGTGACCGCCTGTTAATGTAACAAAGAGACAAACATGTGATACCGCAGCAGCACGAAAAAAATGTACGTCTCAATGGGACTATACCGCCACAGCCCATAAACGTTCCAAATGTGACCACCTTTTAATGTAACAAAGAGACAAACATGTGATATCGCAGCAGCACGAAAAAAATGTACGTCTCAATGGGACTATACGGCGACAGCCCATAAACGTTCCAAATGTGACCGCCCTTTAATGTACAAAGAGACAAACATGTGATATCGCAGCAGCACGAAAAAAATGTACGTCTCAATGGGACTATACTGCGACAGCCCATAAACGTTCCAAATGTGACCGCCCTTTAATGTAACAAAGAGACAAACATGCGATATCGCAGCAGCACGAAAAAAATGTACGTCTCAATGGGACTATACTGCGACAGCCCATAAACGTTCCAAATGTGACCGCCCTTTAATGTAACAAAGAGACAAACATGCGATATCGCAGCAGCACGAAAAAAATGTACGTCTCAATGGGACTATACTGCGACAGCCCATAAACGTTCCAAATGTGACCGCCCTTTAATGTAACAAAGAGACAAACATGTGATATCGCAGCAGCACGAAAAAAATGTACGTCTCAATGGGACTATACTGCGACAGCCCATAAACGTCCCAAATGTGACCGCCCTTTAATGTAACAAAGAGACAAACTTGCGATATCGCAGCAGCACGAAAAAAATGTACGTCTCAATGGGACTATACTGCGACAGCCCATAAACGTTCCAAATGTGACCGCCCTTTAATGTAACAAAGAGACAAACATGCGATATCGCAGCAGCACGAAAAAAATGTACGTCTCAATGGGACTATACTGCGACAGCCCATAAACGTTCCAAATGTGACCGCCCTTTAATGTAACAAAGAGACAAACATGCGATATCGCAGCAGCACGAAAAAAATGTACGTCTCAATGGGACTATACTGCGACAGCCCATAAACGTTCCAAATGTGACCGTCCTTTAATGTAACAAAGAGACAAACATGCGATATCGCAGCAGCACGAAAAAATGAACGTCTCAATGGGACTATACCGCCACAGCCCATAAACGTTCCAAATGTGACGGGACGTTAATGGATCATTGCGACGTCCACAGAACATTTGTGGTACCATGTGTGCTGTATGGGTTATGGGTCACCCTGGTGCCGTTTAGATTTTGGTACGATTCGCGGAAAAAAATAACCTGCCTTTTTTTGCAAAATGGCCTGCAAAAATCGTCAAAATCTGAAATAAAAAAACTACGTATGCTTAAATATATCCATTAAATGCTTGTTTTATACGTAATTTTAAACGAAGAAAAGAATAAGACCAACCCCATTACACTAGGACTAGCCTTTCCCGGCCGTCCAAACAGTTACCTTACACTTTTCTGGTAGGTTGGACGGTCTGGGTCTCAACAACAACACTAGGACTAGCCGTTCTCGAGATATTTTAGTTTTTTCGTATTTTCTCTACGCCACCTTTGAAAATATGTCCAGTTTCCAAATGAGAACGAAAATTGAATTAAAAGTGAATTACATTTAATTAAAATAAAGAGAACGTGTATATAAGTCTGCAGGAAAAGTCATGTGCTGCCCACATCAGATTTTTTACTTACACTCTGTAGTATCTTTAAATGATATTCACTACAAAACTATTCTATCAGAATGTAAATACATTTACTGGCGATCTTTCGCTTTTCAGAATATATCTCCGAGCAGATTCTATTGATAAAAGAATAAATAGCAAATCTGTTCGAGCGAATTCTATTCCTTTTTCAAAACCCCGGAAAATATTTTCCGTTCCCTATTCTGGAGACCTCATTGCAGTGTGTTCTTATCCCTCTAATTTTCTCCTCCTTCCGAGCAAACGAAGCAGCGCCATTTGTGTAGGGGCTAAAATAAATTTCGTTTAGTGTGGGATCGGCTTCGGAGTTTAAAACATTGTCATAGAAATGTCGATTTTCATGCGGAGATGCGAGAGTATTGTGTGGCTCATCAATGCTATTCTTCTGTTGTCGACAAAGTGGACTTCCTGCTGGGTAATTGTTATGGATGTTGTATTACGGTACAGTTCTTTTCTCTGAATAAAATGTCTCTTGCCGTGAAATTTTTTACTTTCCTTATATACATAATGTATAAGGAAAGTATTGTGACGGGGTCGAAAATTCGAATTCGAGTTTTCGACGGGAGAGCACTTTTCAAGCATCCCTGATCACGAATCGAACATTTTTGAGATTATGCAAGTGTGTGTGTATCAGTGAGTCTGTGCAGACGATATCTCACGAACGAATGGAGCAATTCGAATAAAATTTGGTACAAAAATCACAATCCGTGAATACTGGAAGCCTATTGTTTTTAAACGCAATAGAATGTTTAGAACCTCCGCTAAATTTTCTAGTGAAATTTTGAAAAAAATCAAAACCTTTAATAAAGTTACGCAAATAGATATTTCTTGTTGTTGTTGAAACCCAGACCATCCGACCTACCAGAAAGGTGTAAGGTAACTGTTTGGACGGTCGCGAAGTGCCACCCAATTTAGACCGGAACCCAGTGGGGGAGGCATCCACAGGGACCGTACCCTCCTTCCCCTACCACCAACCTCTCGGAAGGACTTTCGGACCCACATGTTTAACGTGATCGTACTCCGCATGAACACGGCGGCAGTTTTGGCAGTGGCTGGAATCGAACCCGGGCCTACCGAGTGCAACTCCAGCGCGCTAACCAATGGGCTACCACGCCCAGATATTTCTTGTGTAATTTTCCCTTAGAAAACGATGGACATAAACTTTAGAACGCTAGCATGAACCATTCTCGAGATATTGCACATTTTTCAAATAAATTTATCAAAAAATCCCATAAATTAAAATAAATATATTAACTGTTGAGAAACATGTTCACTTTTCATATGTAATATCATACGATAAATTGGATGACACCATTCTCGTGTATCTAGCTCGTTCCATTCATGAGAAAAGTTACTTTGAGTAATACTTTTGTATTTGAACGCCAATAGTCATTTATCTGCTATAAGAATAACTTATTTCCCCGTCCATAACGCTTGGCGAGATTTTGACGACGGATTTAGCGGAATGTCGGCGACTTTTTAAATGTTTCCAAATTAACAAAATCTCGCCAAATGGATAAAAATCACGCTAAATCAACGAAAATGGCGACTCATTGATGAAAATTTAACATCTTGGAAAGAATATAAGTATCTACTATAAGAATAACCTATTTTTGTTTACTGTAAAAGTAATAAATTCATTACATTATATAAGGAAAGTCATCTGCTGCTCACATCAGATTTTTTACTTTCCTTACCATATATAGTAATAAAGTTTATGCCAATCATTTTCTAAGGGAAAATTACATAAGGAATGTCTATTTGCGTAATTTTATTAAATGCTTTTATTTTTTGATGATTTTTTCAAAATTTCACTCGAAAATTTAGGGGGTTCTGAACATTCGATTACGTTTAAAAACAACAGGCTTCCAGTTTTCACGGATTGTGATTTTTGTACCAAATTTTATTCGAATCGCTCTGCTTGTTCGTGAGATATCGTCTCTACAGACTCACTGGCACACACACACACAGACATCACCTCAAAAATGTTCGATTCGTGATCAGGGATGCTTGAAACGCGCTCTCCTGTCGAAAACTCGAATTCGAATTTTCGACCCCATCACAACACTTTCCTTATACATTATGTATATTACATTATGTATATAAGGAAAGTAAAAAAATCTGATGTGGGCAGCACATGACTTTCCTTATATAATGCAATGAATTTACTACTGTTACAGTAAAAAAATAAATAGGTTATTCTTATAGTAGATACTTATATTCTTCCCAAGACATTGAATTTTCGTCAATTAGTCGTCATTTTCATTGATTTAGCATCATTCTTATCCATTTGGCGAGATTTTCGTTAATTTGGCCACATTTAAAAAAAATTGCCAAGTTGCCGACATTCCGCCAAATTCGTCGCCAAAATCTTGCCAAGCGTTATGGACGGAGAAATAAGTTGCTCTTATAGCAGAAAAATTACTATTGTCGTTTCAATACAAAAGTATTACTCAAAGTATCTTTTCTCATGAATGGAACGAGCTAGATCCCAGAGAGTGGTGTCACCAAATTTATCACATGATATTACATATGAAAAGTAAACATGTTTCTTAACAGTTAATATTTTTTTTTAATTTATGGGATTTTTTGATAAATTTATTTGAAAAATGTGCAATATCTGGAGAACGCTTCATGCTAGTGTTCTAAAATTTGTCAATCGTTTTCTAATGAAAAATTACAAAAAAAATGATTATTTACGTAACTTTATTAAAGGCTTTAATACTTTTATGATTTTTTCAAAATTTCACTCGAAAATTTAGGGAGGTTTTGAACATCCGATTGCGTATAAAAACAATAGGCTTCCAGTGTTTACGGATTGTAATTTTTGTACCAAATTTCGTTCGAATCGGTCCATTCGTTTGTCAGTTATCGTCTCCACAGACTCACTGACACAGACACACACACACACACTTTCACACACACACACACACACACAGACATCACTTCCAAAATTCATGGATTGTAATTTTTATACCAAATTTTGTTCGAATCGCTCCATTCGTTCGTTAGTTATCGTCTCCACACCCACACTTTCACACCCACCCGCACACATGCATACTTTCACCCCCCCCCCACACACACACATACTTTTACACACACACCCCCCCACACACACACGCAGACATCATCTCAAAAACACCTGATTCGTGTTCAGGGATGCTTGAAACGTGCTCTCCCGTCGAAAACTCGCATTCAAATATTCGACCCCGTCACAATAGTTTCGTTATACATTATACGTATATAAGGAAAGTAATAATGTATAAGATGTACGGTAGTGTGTTTTTATCATTGAATTGTAAATTTTTCGATTTTCCGGATGACAATATGTAAAACTATTTCAAAGTATCAATTTAACTTATATTTCGAGGACTTATATTTTGCGCAACTCTAAGTAAGAAATTATCAATATTGATAGCATCCTGAATAAGCGATATAGTCCATATATTAAAATATTTTAATAATTAATTCATCAATTAGGCGTCATTTTCATTAATGCAATTTTGACGATATTTTTGTCAATCTGGGGCAAAATATGGCCAAGTTGGCGATACAAATGCATCACCAATGCATGGCCAAATGCATCACCAAGTGTTACAGACAAACTGAGAGAAGTGCATTTCTTATATACTAGAAGGTATGTCCGTCATATGACGGAAATCAGAATTTACGAAACATTACTTCCCATATGACGTTATTTTTATGAATTTGGCGACTTTTTTGTCACTTTTGCAACATTTTAATAGTCGCCAAGTTGGCGACGTCCTGCTAAATGTCTCGCCAAGCTTTACGGACGGAGAAATGGGTTATTCTTAGAGTCTAATCGTATGGTCTTTCCAAGATATTGAACTTTCATTTAGTCTTCATTTTCATTGATTTAGCGTCATTTTTATCAATTAGGCAGCATTTAAAAAATTCGCCAAGTTGGCGACATTCCGCCAAATTCGTCGCCAAAATCTCGCCAAGCGTTATGAACGGAGAAATAAGTTCTTATAGCAGATAAAGACTATTGGCGTTCAAATGCAAAAGTATTACCCTAAATATATTTTCTCATGAAGGGAACGAGCTAGATCCACGAAAATGTTACCAAATTCATCACATGATATTACATATGAAATTGAACATATTTCAGAATAGTTATTTTTTTTATTTTATGGGATTTTTTGATACATTTATTTGAGATATCTGCAATATCTCGAGAACTGTTCATGCTAGCGTTCTAAAGTTTATGTTTATCGTTTTCTAAGGAAAAATTACATAAGAAATGGTTGTTTGGGTAACTTTAATAAAGGTTTTGATTTTTTCAAAATTTCACTCGAAATTTTAAGGGATTCTGAACATTCGATTACGTTTAAAAACAATAGGCTTTCAGTATTCATGGATTGTGATTTTTATACCAAATTTTATTCGAATCGCTCTATTTGTTCGAGAGATATCGTCTCCACAGAGTCACTGACATACACACACCGAGAGACATCATCTCAAAAGCCTTTGTTCATGGATGCTTGAAACGTGCTCTCCCGTCGAAAACTGGAATTCGAATTTTCGACCCTGGCACAATACTTTCCTTATACATTATACTATGTATATAAGGAAAGTAATAAAATTGACTCAATGGATGGCTTAGCTTGAGAATAATCCCGTTATATGTAAAACAGATACTAAATACCCCTCGTTCCCTGTTCCACATATAAGGTAAGCATTTGAAATTAATATATATATATATATATATATATATACACTCAAACCTGTTTTTGTACGGTGGATAGGGACCGCATAAAAAAAATCGCACAAAACTTCACGAGTAACTATAAAAAATAGTTTTCGCAACATAATTAAAAAGTATTTTTTTTATGCGGTGAATAGGGACCGCATAAAAAAAGTCTCACGTAGAAAATAACTCAAAACCTTACGAAATAGCTAGGAATTTACGCTTTGATATGAATCTTATCTTAATGGTCCAGGAATGTGAAAGCACTTTGAAGGACGTCAATTAATATTAGATTTAAAAATTAAAACACACGTAATATTCTTTTTTATTAAATCACTTTATTTAGCGGACTTGTCACTTGCGCAGATCAGAGACGAATAAAAAAAAGCAACTCTTTGCTCCCTTCAAGTAAACTTCTTCCACCTACTCGCTAAAACAAACAAAACAAAGCATGAGACTATTCGCCAACTATCTCATCAGCAAAACGCCAACTCAGCGACCTAACGAGACACGCAGTCCGTTTCAGGAAAACCCGAACTAACACGATGCAGATGTCCTTCAATGTTTATTTGCGATCAATGCATTTCTGCTTTGCTACGCAAGAATTCCATCGCAATATGCTATTGCACATTTCATTTATTTACATGGAAATTCTAGTGCGTTCAACAATTAAATTATGCGATTATAGAATTCAATACATATGTAATGTAATTGGCTGACGCAATACTTATGTAATGTGATGAAATACATATCAAAAATCGAAAAAAACTAAATGGCTGATCAAACCTACAAACTTTTTTTATTGATAACTTCGTCAATTATGTTCCAATTTGATTGAAATTTTCATATACCGCACAAAAAAAATCGCACAAAAACAGGTTTGAGTGTGGTGTATATATATATATATATATATATGGTGAAGTATATATATAATATATAATGAATGAAATATATATATATAATATATATAATGAAATATATATATCGAATATATATATATATGGTGAAATATATATATAATATATATATATATATATAGTATGTGTTATATATTAATATATATAATATATATATATATGTGTTATAAATTAATATATATAATATATATATATATATATATATATAGAGAGAGAGAGAGAGAGAGAGAATGTGTTATCCCCCTAGGTTTTACATTGTTAAGTATAGTATCAATCGAACAAATTTTTCAAGCCCTTTAAAGTGAAGGGCAACACACTATAATTGTAATTATTGGGTTCACGATACCGATTTTTCAACTTTTTTCTTGTAAAATTTTAAAGAAAAAAAAGCTATTAAAAACGGATTCTAGTATGAAAAATTCAAAACGAGCCACACGCTAGTTAACTTAGGTAATCGTAAGTACGACTTCGCCGAAACTACAATAAATTTATTATAAATCCTTTGTCTTTGATCTTTACGAATTTATAAAAATTGCGCTTTATATCCCGAAAATTTTGAGAAACATGCGTTTGGAAGTTTTACCGGAATACTTTTTTTTTTTCTCAAAAGAAAAATGCAAGCGTTGTAACATCCACTAATGGCGGGTAACATCGAACGTAAAATAGGTAGGTGCCATATGCGCTGTATCGTTAATGGCGTCATTTCTGAAAGAGCTATCCAATATTATGATCAAAGTTAATTAACCATAATGAAAGGAAAAAGTCACGGCTTACCTGATATAGTTCAATATTTAGTAGTTACTAAATTACCCTCAATCTTTCATTGAAAATTTTGCGCTCAATTTTTGTTGTTTCTTCGTTAATGCACACACACACAAAAAAATGTGGAACTTAGAAAAATATGTGTTTGAACCATCGCTAATATGTATGTTTACATGTTTGAAAATTGGATTTTTTCTTTTTATACTTTCTCTCTAAAAGGAAAGCGTTTTTTTTTTTCCTGTCGTGTCAGAAAGACTTTTCAGCTAAATTTGAAATCCAGACGTTTTCGAGAATGCTGGTTATGTACTAATTGAACTATTTTTACTTTCCTTATATACAATAATGTATAAGGAAAGTATTGTGATGGGGTGGAAAATTCGAATTTAAATTTTCGACGGGAGAGCACGTTTCAGGCATCTCTGATCACGAATCGAACATTTTTGAGGTGATTTTTTTTTTTTTTTTTGTGTGTGTGTGTGTGTGTGTGTGTGTGTGTGTGTGTGTGTGTGTGTGTGTGCGTGCGTGCGTGCGTGCGTGCGTGTGTGCGTGAGAGTGAAAGTATGTATGTGTGTAAGTGAAAGTATGTATGTGTGTGTCAGTGAGTCTATGGAGACGATAACTGATGAACGAATGGACCGATTCAAATGCAATTTGGTACAGAAATTACAATCCGTGAATATTAGAAGCTTATTATTTATATACGCAATCGAATGTTCAGAACCCCCCTAAATTTTCGAGTGAAATTTTGAAAAAATCATCAAAAAATCAAAACCTCTAATAAAGTTACGCAGATAGACATTTCTTATGTAATTTTTCATTAGAAAACGATTAACATAAATTTTAGAAAGCTAGCATGAACCGTTCTCGAGATATTGCACATTTAAAAAAAAAAGTTATCAAAAAATTATATAAAATACAAAAAAAAATTCCTATTGAGAAACATCTTCACTTTTCATATGTAATATCATGCGAAAAATTCGGTGACAGCAGCTCGTTCCATTCATGAAGAAAGATACTTTGAGTAATATTTTTGTATTTGAATGCCAATAGTCATTTATCTGCTATAATAATAATTTATTTCTCCGTCCATAGCGCTTGGCGAGATTTTGGCGGCGAATTTGGATTAATGGCACTAACTTGGCGACTTTTTAAATGTTATCAAAATGATTGTTATATGAATATAAAAAATGTCGCATTCATTTAAACTTGTATCATTCGCATTTTGTGTTATATTTCAACAACTCAGTCAAATGGAATTGAATGCAAAATTTACATCGATGTAAAACGGCGTCGTGATTTTTCTGATGTGCCTTGATTTTGTTTGACATTGGCAAAAAGGAAATATAATGCAATATTTTATTTTTATTTCTATAATATAAATTATTTGAAAACTAACGAGCAACTAGTTCGTCATGAATAGTGAAAACGCTAATTACACATTTTCTTTTTATACATTGTGTTGAAACTTGCTATAGAGGACCACAACAGTACCTGTTACATAGTCTTTAAGACAGCATTTAATACATGCCAGGTTGTTGAAAAATTAAATATATTGGAATTATGCCGCCACATGCCACTTCCAATATTAAAATATTGGAATAATGCTACCGAGTACAAAATTTAAATATAGTTACAATGTACCACCTTTTAAAATGTTTTTAAATTTTATATCCAAAAGCATCACTTCATTCGAATGTTTTAACAATTTCTGCCTGATTTTTCAACAACGTGGACTAGGCACTATGATTATTAGTACTCAAATTTTGGCAGTTACCGAAAAAATCCTTTATCTATATGTAGACAGGGTATTTATTTTATATTAATGTCTTTTATTTTTTTGTTTTCTTAATATCTTTCTATATTCTATTTAATCAAATAAGCACATATGTTTTCAAATCTGTTATTTTATTACGACGATATGTGCTTTTTAGTCGTAAGAAATATCTTAATGTATTTAATTATTTTTATCCGAATTAAATTAAAAACAGAGTAGTAGCACATGCTAACATACTCTCAGTTTTTTTAATTACTGCTCAGCAAACCGCAAAAAACTGCTTGGTCGTACATTTTTACTATTAAATGTACTATAGAAGCGGTGTTGCATTAAGAATTGGATAGTCGTAAAAATGCGGCTATGCATGAAGATGCATTCACTTTTTAACGTGTTTGGATGCTAAAATTTTTTATTCTAAAAAGAAAAAAAAACATTTAAAACCAGAAATAAGTCCCTTTTACTCTCTTTCTCTTATATCCGTTTTTTTTTAACTTGAGTTTAAAGTGAGTGTGGAAATTAAATTATTTTAGTTCCTGTGGATAAACATTCCGGTTGAAATAAAGATTATGTAAATAAATTTTTACTACGCTTTTTGTTTGGTTGATGTCTGTGCAGAGTAAGCAGCATAAACACAACTTTTTGTATATTTGTATAATGCTTTTTCATATGGTTACTGTGTTAGCAAAAAAAAACCTATATACTAAAAATGGAACTTTTTATATATTTATATTTAAAAATTTAATCTAATTTCTTTTAAAATGGTTACTGGGGAGAAAATGGCTATAGATATATATTTTTCGATACTCTTACTCGGTACTAGTTTTTACAATGTTTTGACTTTTCTGGAAATATATGTATAAAGTATTGTAACAGGTTTAAAAATAGAATTCGGGTATGTTGTGGAAATTTCGAAATTTTTGTGTAAGCTAAGTGCGCCATTGTATAAAACCAGCAAAGTTCGCGCGCTTCATATGCTACACCCACCCAAGATCTCGACCATGCCCGAGAAACAGTAACGGGTGGACACTCCTCTGCTAAACCTCCCATTACCTCCTAAAATCCACAAACACGTGCGAGCCATACACCCATTCCATTCAATATTGCTATTTCTTATATACGACTTCCTATCAAAACATACATAATATTCCAACCCCTAACATGACACAATTAATTTACTCTCCCCTAGATCTTCTAGCAAGCTAATTTGTCAAGTTTAATACCTCAAACTTTTTATCTCAAGTTTTCAATTTCTGGTCATACCATGAAGTCTCTAACTTTATGAGTCATACAATTCAGTTTCAACCAATCTATTTGTAAACAAAGATTGCATTAATTGCATTATTTAAAACGCGAATTTCAAGATGTCTTTCTAACTCCATGGTTTAAATATTCATATTCCGAATTTTTAAATTGGGATGACCTACCTCTCAATATTAACTTTCCTATTCAGCTGAATCATGGAGGTGCTCTCATGTCTAACTGCATGGTTTAAATATTCATATTCTGAATTTTTAAATTGGGATGACCTTTCAATATTAACTTTCCTATTCAGCTGAACCATGGAGGTGCTCTCATCTCTAACTCCATAAGCTGAATGCAGTTTTTCTTTTATTTCTTTAAGCATTTAATTTTCACGATCAAGCAATTGCATTCAGCTGCGCTGGTGCAATAGCAAACGAGGACGCCAATGCCTGCAAAGGGGGATCGAACTGTTTGGGATAGGGTATGTCAAATACCTGTCTTTTTGAGAGGTTCTTCTTTTGGGATGGACGCTGTCCCACCCGTAAGCAAAAGGTTAAACAATTACAAAAAGTATGCAAGTAGATCCACCAGGATGGTGTTAACAGATATTCAGAATATTGCATAGGAAAAGTGAACATATTGGATGATAATTATTACTTCTTAATTTTTTGATAGATTTATTTTATAAACGCTCAATATCCCGATTCATGCCAGCGCTCTAACTGGTGTGCCCTTCGTGTTCTAATTAAAAATCGCGTATGAAATGGTTATTTATTTAACAGTTTTGAAGGTTCTGATCTTTTAATGATTTTTAACATTTTCTAACATAATTGAAAAGTGTTTATGACTTTGTTCATTCTGTCTGTCCATTCGCACGATAACTGCCATAAAAATGACTTTATCACAATGAAATCTTAGTATGTTGTTGAGACGGTCTGTGGAACATATGGAAATGTGAATGAATGATATCACCCAATTAGTTTTGGATTGAACCCGTTTGAAAGAGTGAAATGCATTAAACCCTATGGGACCTAATTTTTCAAACATATTTTAAACGAAGTTAAAATTCATAAATTGCTTCGAAAATTTTAGAAAATATTCAAAATATCCCATAAAATATATAAAAAAAAAAAATTTGAGCAAAATATGTTCGGTAGTTTTTTAAGTAAAAATTAAAACAATAAGTACACTCATACTATATGAAGAGATTACGTGACCCACCTCAATATAAAAAAATATGGCATCCATCTTTTTCTTCCCAGTGTAAAAATCATGATTTTTGTGCTTTTTAAATTTATATTTAGTGGTTCATCCATCCTAAAACTGCTTTATTTTTGCGTATTTTCTGTGAATCTGTATTCTGCGCCAACGCAATTACAATATTTTTTAGTTTAAATGATCATCAAACTTTAATTATTTCTACAACGAAGCCTAATTTTAATGGATGCAAAATGTAAACAAGTGATTGTAAGATGGGCTGTATCAGAATTGCTGAATTTTTTTTCACGCAAAATTATTTAGCTCTGAAGTCTGCAATAAAAATGATATAAATGAAATATTCATTGCTTTTACATAGAGTGCCAGACGATTTATATTTCGATGACGTCATTTGAATAAAGTTCATTTTTTTTCCAAGTTTTAAGTTTTCAAATATAATAAATTACTGTAGTACTGTGATAATTTAAAACATATCAGCGCTGAATGTATCGCATTTCAGAGATGTTTAAATGAAATTGCATTTCAGTTGGAAAGTGTTTCATAATCAATGCTTTATGCATGATTGATTTTTCTTGTTTGAAAATGTATTCAACCATTGTATAATATCTTGATGTTGTTCTTGAAGAATCGTTTTGAAGTTTGCATCATTTGTTTTCTAACAAATGATAATCTATATTTACCATTATTCAAGATCCTTATTTTGTATGACTTTTAAAAAATTCATCCCCAAATTGTGGGTTTTTTCAAACACTCGATTGTTTTTCAAATCAATAGAATTCCAGAATTCACTATAGTTGCTGTAATAATCGTATAAAATTAAACTTTCCATTCGTTCGTGAAATATCGTTTCCTCGTGTTCGTGAAATATCGCTCACTGACACATACTGAAAACGTACGCACTAACATACATGGGGCGCAGTAGTCCAGTGGTTAGCACGCGGGACTTGCATTCGGTAGGCCCGGGTTCGATTCTCTCCGCTGCCAAAACTGCCGCCGTGTTTACGCGGAGTACACTCACGTTAAACGTGTGGGTCCGTACGTCCTACCGAGAGATTGGTGGTAGGGAAAGGAGGGTACGGTCCCTGTGGATGCCTCCCGCACTGGGTTCCAGTTTAAATTGGGTGGCTCTTCCCACTCAAATTCTCGACCGTTCAAACAGTTACCTTACACCTTTCTGGTAGGTCGAACGGTCTGTGTTTCAACAACAACACTAACATACATACACATGCTAATATATACGTGCAAGCACGCATCCCCTTAAAAACGTTTCTATTCGAGTTCAGGAATTCTTGAAAGAAAATTTTCACTTCCGGTTCTTTTTCGATTTCCAATTCAAATATTTTCACTTTATTAGAAGCATCTATTTCTCGAGAGTGGCTATAGATAGAGCTTAGGGATATCGTCAAATTTGGCTATAGTTAGAGTCGGTCACGAAAAGGCACTTTTTTCATTAAAATCACTAAGTTTACAATTTTCGTTACTTTAAATGCAGTAAAATGGCAATAATTTCGAACTTTTCGCCCGTGATAGCTCGTGTGCGATTGTTGTTCAAGCATATCAATATAAGCCTAATGAGATTTCTGATTGGCGTCTAATTTCGTCGGTATTCGTGATAAGGAATTTGCTGTGAAATAATTTTAACCAAAGGGACCATTTGCCGAGCTTATAATGTGATTTATGGAAGTTTATTTTCTGAAAAAGAAGTGTTTTTTGATTGGAGAATAAAAATTCACAGTGTTTCTAAATGTTCAATAGGAGTAAATTTGGCGGGAAATAAGCAAGTCGTCATTGCCGAGATATCCATCTGTGGATCTTGGTGGAGTCGGTGGTAGTGTTTCATATGGCGATATTTTGTTCTTCAGGGTTATAATACTGATGATGAGTTCTTTTGTGCTGTATATGTTGCTCCTATAAAGGTTATCAAGCTGTCATTCAGTATTATACAGTCAAAAAATACATGCAAAATATGAAAAACAAATTGTACATTTCACAATGTTATTTCTAGTACTTAGCTAAATCCCTCTCCTCCATCAGTACCAACGCCTGCCTCTGACGGGAGGCTTTGTTTCAGTTCAAAATCGCACACATACAGGTATATTCCCGGGACTCAAGTTCCTCCAGTGACTCAACAAGGAGTGCTTCAATTTTCGGCTCCAAGAATTCTTACAAGAGCCGAGATTATTTGGACAAAGTTGTTGGTACAAGAAACTTTTTGGCACAGTTTTATCGTGATCTTACTGCTAATTTTAAAGCAATGTGTCCAGGGTGAGCGCCAAAAGTATTTTCACTTTCTCCCAAAAAATTTCGTATGACAGATGCGCTTCTATACTTCAGCATATATGCCCAACTTACTTCAAAATATGCCCAACAGGGGCAACAGGAATGTTTTTTCTCTGCACTCTAGTGAAACCACGAATAGTACGGGGAATAAAAACTCCGGCTTGATGTAAAATTCTGATTTAATGCCAAAAATGAAATTGTAATTCATAATTTTGAAACAATCTTCATAGGAGGTGCAAAGGCAGAAGTCTTGTCTACTCCTATTCATTCGGATTTGAATAAAAGGTCTTTGAGCCTGAGATAATTGGTGTGATAGATTTAGAAGTGATAGTCCATCTGCGAATGACATAATTTTTCGCTTACCAAATGAGAAGATGGTAGATGTGATAGGGAAAGGTCTTCTATCTTTTGGGACATGCAATTTGCATAACGGTAATAATGTTTCTTTCAAAGGCTTAGAAGCTTTCAGTAAGGATAAGCCAATTGGTGATAGCCGTCTTTTCATGCCGTCCCGTCAAGAAGAATATGTTATATCACAAGAATGGAAAAGGTACTCCTCATTGCTGTTATTCAGCATGCACTTACCCGATGGCTCTCTCTTAAAGTCTTCTCTCTCTTAAAGTCTCCATGGCTCTCTCTTAAATTATCTATGTCGTCTTCTGGAACAGTGAATTTCAACATTAATTTTTTTAATTTCCACTTCTACTTAACCTTTTGCTTACGGGTGGGACAGCGTCCCTCCCAAATGAAGAACCTCTCAAAAAGACAGGTATTTGACATACCCTATCCCAAACAGTTCGATCCCCCTTTGCAAGCATTGGCGTCCCTAGAAAGGGGGATCGAATTGTTTGGGATAGGGTATGTCAAATACCTGTCTTTTTGAGAGGTTCTTCGTTAGGGATGGACGCTGTACCACCCTTAAACAAAAGGTTAAATCACTTTCATCCATATTTTTTACAGTAAAATGTATTTACTTCTAGATTAGAAGACAATGAGGGCTGAGTTGTAGTTTGCGTAATCAAGTTCAAAATTTTTTGTTAAATTCAGTATTATTTTTTGAGAAAGAAGAGCCATTTATTAATTATTAATTCATGTTCTACAACTGGAATTTAATGCACTTCTTCTGACTTCGGTGGCCCATATTTGCAAAGGGGGAAATGACCAGCGAGATATTGTAGTAAATGTTTTGACAGCAAAAAGATTCTGGCTTAAACGAGGTAGACTGTGGCAATTGGTCAAAAAAAAAATTAAACACTTACTGAGGACGCAACAGACCAGTAGTTAGCGCGCGAGGATTACACTCGGACGACTCGAAATCGCTTCCCGCCTCTGCCCAAAACTGTCGCCGTGTTCACGCGGAGTACGATCACGTTAAACATGTAAGTCCGTAAGTCCTTCCGAGAGGTTGGTGGTAGGGCAAGGAGGATACGGTCGATGTGGATACCTCCCCCCGCTGGGTTCCGGTTTAAATTGTGTGGCACTTCTCGACCGTTCAAACAGATACCTTACACCTTCTGGTAGGTCGGTTGATCTGGATCGAAGAAGAAGAAACACTTACTGGGCGTGACCAATGAGATGTTAGTATTCTGGTTTAAAAACACTATGAAGCTTGTGGAAAATACTTTATTAAAAATTAGACAAAATACTAAAGCTTTTTTTTTCTCGTTTGTCCGTGTCTACGCGGACTATGAGCATGTTAAATCTGTAGGTTCGAAAGTCCATTCAAGATGTAACGGGCTAAGGGACGGATGGTACGGTCGCTTTGAGTGACGCTATTCCAGCTGTCCGAACATTTGCCTTACATCGTCTCTTCGGGTAGATCGGACAGTCTGGGTAAGGGAAATAAAAATAAAAGCATTTTTCTTATTTACAGCCACCAGAAAGTATAAATCCTCATAGCCTCTGTAAATGCATTACTGAAATTACTAGAGTACTACTAGGCGAATTCGTGATCGATGTTCAATTAGGTGAGTGAAAATTACTGCAGACAAGAGTGCGTTGTAAGAAACTCAACTTGGCCCTTTCTGGAGGGAGATTTTTAAAATTAAAAACTGCGTTGGTCGTGAAAAATGTCCTATAGTACAAAAAGAAGTGAAAATGCGACTCACAGTGTATCCTGTCAGTGCGTATGATGAAAGAGGATTTTCTCGCTCAGAAAGAATTCTCACAGAAGAATGAGCTGCAGTGAATGAGCGAAAACTAAATACAATGCTGAATGTTATTATGTTGGATTTAAGTTATTTAATAGTGACCCTGCGCAAAATGCTCATCACAGCTATATACTGTATTGTAAAGAACAAAAAGAAATAGAAGAAAGTGAAAAAAAAAAATGATATAGCAGAGCAGGAGAAAACGAAATTAAAATGAAGACGGGAAAGGTGAAAGCAGATAGTGAAAGTATGAAAAATGATGTGAAAAAAAATCGAAATAAGTACAAGGTAAAAATAGAAGCTACAGAAAATACTATTTAAAAAAGGAGGGGAAATAAATAAATTATATTAAAATAAAAAATTTAAAAATATGTCAATTTAGCTTAAAAATAGTCACTTTTTTGTAAAATTGGTCTCTAGATCGATCACCTTTCCTTTTAAAGAAAAAATAACTTTGATCCAAGGAGATCTTATAGTCTGTTACAAAAGTATAGGAACACGAGACTTTTTGTTATTTAGTTAATTAATGAAATATTTTTTTATTCAAAATCAAAACTACTCCATGTCAGAACAAGTTTTAAATAAAATTTAGCAACTTACATGTACGAAATTCATTTAGAAAAAAATAGAACAGCAATATAACAAAATGTGGCACAAATACCTGTTGCAAAATTATAAGAACACATATGGAAAAATTAAGTTTTAGCAAATTTAGTAAGTTGTTGCTCCACTATTTTTCTGAAGAACTTGAAACACACAATTTGGCATCGATTTAATTAAAGTTTTAAAGACAGATTCCGGAATATTGTCCAATTTCTCCATAATGGCGACTTCCAATTCATATGCCGAATGATACTGTTTGTTGTTTTCGTATACTTGGCGAGCCAAATAACCCCACAGGTTTTCTATAAGGTTTAGATCAGGGCTAAGGCTAGGCCAAGATATAACATCAATCTTTCCTCTTTTGAGTGATGCTTTTGTTGATTCAGATGCATGACGGAGAGCATTATCTTGTTGGAACTTCCATTTAGGCCCTTCTAAAAGTGGCCCAAAGGCTATCAGACTTCCGTATAACATTTGTTGATAACTGTCCGAGTTCATTTGCCATAAACTCTTTACAGATCGCATTTTCCTGCATATGAGAAAGCGGCCCACACCATAACGGAATCGCCTCCCATCTGCCTACTGAAGAACTTACGAGATTCTTGCCTTCAGTCATGCCAATAGTAGTTATTGCTGTCTGGACCGTCTAAGTTAAATTTTTTCTCGTCCGAAAATATTGTATTTTTCCATGTAGAGTTCCAGGACATGACATTCTTTGCCCACTTCAGACGTGCTTCTTTATGATACTTAAGAAGTTGTGGTTTGCTTCTTAGTTTCCAAAGTTTAACATCAACATTCGACTTCAAACTTCGCCACACAGTTACATGAGACACTTGTTTACTTGTCTGCTGTGCTATTTTATAAGTGGACTGGTCGTTTTTCGTTGCAAGCTGGAAAATTTGTCTATTATCACGAGCTGATAACTGCTTTTTGCGACCAGATCTTTTCTGTTTTCCATATAATTCTTTTTTACTCAAAAAATTGTGAATAGCCGTTTTAGAACGATTAAGAATCTTACTTATTTCACGTCCCGACTTTCCTTTTCCATTGTAGAACCAAACTTTTCGCACTTCTTCAGCCAAATCATTTCCATGAGACATTTTAATAATCCAACGAATCAAACAGTTCAATTCTGAATTTCTGCCTTTTCCCAACCTTTCTAGATGGTTTAGGTTACAGTTAAACTCCGAAGTTAAAAAAAATCGTCTGCATTATTAGAAAATCTAAAGTGGTCATATATTTATGAAACACCTTGATTTCGAAAAATCGTTTGGCACGAAAATAATATTCGATCTTTTTTAGCACTTTACAACAAAGTTGAAAAGTGTTTAACTTTGTTCATTCTGTCTGTCTGTCTGTCTGTCCGTTAGCACGATAACTGCCGTAAAAATGACTTAATCAAAATGAAATTTTAGTATGTTGTTGAGACGGTCTGTTGAACCTATGGGAATATAAATGTATAATTTTACCCAATTAGTTTTGGATTGAACCCGGGTCGAAAAAATGAAATACATTGAGCCGTATGGGACCTAATTTTTCAAACATTTTTTAAGCGGATTTAAAATTCACAAATTGCTTTGAAAATTTTAGGTAATATTCAAATTGTTCCATAAAATATATAAAAAAAAATTCAGCGAAATATATTCAGTAGTTTTTTAAATAAATATTAAAATAATAATTACACCTCTTATATGAAACGATCACGTGACCATGATATGAAACGATCACATGACCCACTTCAAAATGATATATGGCATCCATCTTGTTTCAAAATCATGATTTTTTTAAGTTCTTTTTAATTTATATTGAGTGTTGTATCCGTCCTAAAACTACTTTATTTTTGCTTAAATTCTGTGCATCTACATACTGAAACAACGCAATGACAATATATTTGAGTTTAAATGCTCATCTAAATTTGATTATTTCTACAACTAAGCCTATTTTTCACCTATGTAAAATGTAAACAGCAAAATATATAGAATGAGTTGTATTAGAATTCCTGTATTTTTTTAACACAAAATAATTTAGTCTATGGAGTCTGCATGGCTGATATGAATGAAATATTAGTTGATTTCATAAAGAGAAGGACGATTTTTTTCGATGAAGTTTCAAGCATAGAGTTTAATTTTTTGTAGCTCCATGGTCTTAAACAAAATGTTTAAATAAAATAAATTATTATAGTATTGTGATGAATGAAATGAATGGGAGAAAGTTATGAATGCAATCCTGTTTTCATAGAGAGATCCAGGCGTGTTATTTTTTCTATGACGTCATTTGAATTAATTTCAGTTGTTTTCGATGAAGTTTTCAAATATAATAAATTATCGTAGTATTATGATAATTCTAAAACTATTACCGAGGAATGTATAACATTTTAGAGATGTTTAAACCAGGCAATTTATATTTCAATGCCGTCATTTGAATGAAGTTCAATTTTTTCGATGAAGGTTTAAGTTTTCAAATATAATAAATTAATGCAGTTTCAAAATATTACCGAGGAATGTGTTGCATTTTAGACTTGTTTAAATAAAATTTCATTGAAGTTGGAAAGTGTCAAAAGCCCAGACCATTCGGCTCGTCCAAGGACTTAGAGCAGCAAGATGAATGGCCGGAAAGTTGGAAAGTGTTTCATAATCAATGCTATAAGCATGATTGATCTTTCTTGTTTTTTCTAATCTGAATCAACACAGCAAAATTGTTTCGTTTCATACACCTTCTTTGAAATTCACATTCAATGTTTTCTTTCTTGAGAAAGGGTGGAATTTTGAGTGTTCTTATCATTTTGAAACTGACTGTAGATGTTGACTGATATGAAGGATATAGGGGGTGAAAATCACGACAGATTTTCACTGCCCGTTTCTTTTCCACTACTGGTTCAAAAAATTTCACTGAAACATTTATTTCTCAAGATTGACCATAGGTAGAGCTTCGATGATGATTGATGTAAATTCAGTATCAAATTCCAGAGGAGATAGGGTGTTCACTAAGGATTTCTATTTCTGACTAGAATATAACCCTGATGCTCGTGGCGTGTGTTTTAAAAGAAATACATTATTTTAATTTTATTTAAGCCTACCTTTAACTGTGAGCTTGAGATTACTAAGCAAGAAAAATTGAA
This sequence comes from Amaurobius ferox, assembly GCA_951213105.1. NCBI lineage: Eukaryota > Metazoa > Arthropoda > Arachnida > Araneae > Amaurobiidae > Amaurobius > Amaurobius ferox. The sequence continues at coordinate 80,871,224 of OX578149.1, read as the reverse complement.
AATAATTTGCAAGTAGGAAATATTTACATTTATTGTTATCGACAATGCGATCACTCTGATGTGAAAAGGTTTAACAGAACAATAATTTACATTTGAAACATTTCTTTGAAAATATAACCCTGATTTGGCACATAATGTAAATTTGGCATGATATAAATTATTGTTCTGTTAAACCTTTTCGTATCAGAGTGATCGCATTGCGAAAACAAAAAATGTAAGTATTTTCTCCTTTCAAATTAATTTCAATTTTTCTTCCTTAGTAATCTCAAGTTCACAGTTATTACTTTTCCTTATATACAATAAGGTATAAGGAAAGTATTGTGACGGGCTCGAAAATTCGAATTCGAGTTTTGGACAGGAGAGCACGTTTCAAGCATCCGTGATCACGAATCGAACATTTTTGAAGTGATGGCTGTGTGTGTGTGTGTGTGTGTTTGTGTATGTGTGTGTGTGTGTTGTGTGTGTTTGTGTATGTGTGTGTGTGTCAGTGAGTCTGTGGAGACGATAATTGACGAACGAATGGACCGATTCGAACGAAATTTGGTACAAAAATTACAATCCGTAAACACTGGAAGCATATTGTTTTTATACGCAATCGAATGTTCAGAACCCCCCCCCCCCTAAATTTTCGAATGAAAAAATCAATTTCGTCAAAAAATCAAAACCTCTAATAAAGTTACGCAAATAGACATTTCTGATGTAATTTTTCATTAGGAAACGATTGACATAAATTTTAGAACACTAACATGAACAGTTCTCGCACATTTGCACATTTTTCAAAAAAATTATCAAAAGTCATATAAAATAAAAAAATATATTTCCTATTGAGAAACATGTTCACTTTTCATATGTAACACCATGCGATAAATTTGATGACATCATTCTCGTGGATCTAGCTCGTTCCATTCATGAACAAAGATACTTTGAGTAATACTTTTGTATTTGAACGCCAATAGTCATTTATCTGCGTTTTGAATAACTTATTTTTCCGTCCTTACGCTTGGCGAGATTTTGGCGATGAATATGGTGGAATGTTGCCAACTTGGCGACTTTTTTAAATGTTGCTAAATTAACGAAAAACTCGCCAAATGGATAAAAATAACGCTAAATCAATGAAAATGACGACTCATTGACGAGAATTCAATATCTTGGAAAGAATATAAATATCTACTATAAAAATAATCTATTTGTTTTACTGTAAAAGCAGTAAATTCATCGCATTATATAAGGAAAGTCATATGCTGCCCACATCAGATTTTTTTTATTCCAAAGGCTTAGATAAAATTAAAAATAATTTATTTATTTCAAAACGGACACCTCGGGCGTCAGGATTATATTCTAGTCAATTCAAAGGGCGTCAGGGTTATATTACAGTATTTGTGCGTATTAAATATGCTGACACCACTCAAAGGAGAAGAAGAAAAAAGAAAAAAAAAAAAAAAACGAACCGCTTTCAAGCAAAAATTTAATTAGCTAAGAAGAACGCTCGGTTTTTAATATGAACAATGAATTCAAGCAGCAGTGAACGTGAAAAGTCAATGGGTAATCTGAAAAATTAAGTGTTCACGTGGAGGGTTATAAAATGCTGATGGTCTGGGTTAGTATCTAACTTGAAATGTTTATCCGTGATTAAAACACATTTGGCAACATTTTGTAACAGCATTATCCTGAGATAGATAGATAAACAGACAGATAAATCAAGGTGTTTATATTAATACCGGATATGTTATATCCGCTTTTTCCGAACGTACGTATGACGGTATGAAATAAGTATACAAAAGATAATAAAAATACTCAACAGTTCCATCAAAAATGAAGTATACACTCTATATGATGGCTCCTTCATAAATTTCTTGTTATAAATGCGTTACAGATTTTATTTTCGATTTTTAAACTTCGGGAGTTCATGATTAAGTTCTCGTGAAGCGATTTCGTTCCGCACAAAAACTTCTTCTGATTTATTATTCTTTTCAGCCCCTTTTTATACACTTTAAACATTTTCAGGAAGCGCTCCGTCAGACCTTCGCTTAAATTAGCAGTTTGTTATTTCTTGCAGAATTTATTTTTCCCGGGTCAAGTTGAGGTTCTTTGTTCGTCTAAGTGCTTTTTTAGTTTGTTTGTTCCTTCCGTTACAGAGAAGACGTTTTTTGTACAAATCGTTCTTACTGACAGAAATCTTTTTAGGAGAAAGTGGGTTTTTAAATCAAGAAAAATCACTGGTATGTGTTTGATTTAAAATGTCACTTTAATCGCCTTTGGTGGTGCACGATGTTTTGCAATTGAACGGAAGCTGTTGTTTATCTCTGATGGATTTGTCAGTCTTTTACCGACATTTTTTTTTTGTGTGTGTGTAGTTTAATGTTAGTTTATCGCTATAAGTGCATGTGTATATCATACAGTTAAGTGACACTGACTAAGAGAAGAGTTAAACAGTCCAAATTGCTGAAAATTGACTTGGACTAAGATGGTATACGTGTGATTTGAAGGAGGGTTAAGATCCTTCAACAGGATACCCTAGATTTAAAACTACAGCTCAGGTCCTGCGCAAAACATTTTGGAATTTCATAAATTTCTTGGAAGGAGGATTTTGTTCTTTGTACTTGGCGAGGAGTTTTGTACCGTAAAGTGATAATTTTGTGAGATTTCAATACCTGTTATAGGAATGTTTATTAACACGATAATTGATTACGCAACAGTGATATAGCAGGCATTGCAAATTTCACTTCATCACCAAGCAACGTATGCGTATGGGTTTTTTTTTCTTTTAAACTGAAAAACTAAAGTACCAAAGTTGATTGTGAACGTCCAATAAAAAATTAAATCACTTGTTTAGTTGTTCATAAAAGCCTATTTAAATTTTAAAAAACCAGGACAAGATTGTCAATAAGACACACTTGAAATTGAAACGGGAATAAATATTGGCCACCTTATAGCTAACCGATGACTAAATTGGTAAAATGATAGAACTACGTGCGCAAACTTTTTGATGTTATTCCAACTTAACTCTATCCTCCCAGAAAAGTTTATTTTCTAAAGCCTGAAACCATAGTTCTAGTGCAAATAGTTAATCTGGAGTTTCAAGTCTTATGTAGTTTGAGCTCAATCTTTGATAATTCTACTTCAATTTCTTTTTGTGGCTGAATTTTGTTTAATCACCGCAGAGTGTAGCAGAAAGAGCAAAACCAGTCCCATAGATGTTTTTTTACGGTGTATAATTAGCATAAGTATCGCAAAATATGTATTCATTAAAAATTCCTTCTATTGCATGCCTACAAAAGTCAACCAGACTCTTCGTACCCCGACGACGAAAACTAGAAACTAGTTGTACCCTTCTGTTCTTTCCTCATAATATGTTCTTTCCTCATAATATGTTCTTTCCTCATAATATGTTTAGATATCTTGGATGTAAAATCAAACAATATATTTTGTTAGAAACAAAACAAAAGTTCACTTTTCGTTTCCAGTAAATTTTTGAAGAGACTTAAGTCGTACTTGGCATCATTTAATTAGCTTTTGTTCGAGCCTGGTTTATTTCCAGACAATAAGCTGCGGGTGAGATTTGAATAATTCTTACGGAAATACTAATAATTTTTGTGCGTATTTCGGTTAAATCAGCCATTTGTTGTGTATTTAATTTAAAAATTAATTTATTTCATTTCGTATTTTGGTTAAATCAGTCATTTGTAATGTATCTAATTATAAAACTAACTTTTTTTCATTTGTATCCCTTGAAATTTTCAGTTTCTCTGTGTTTTTGGTTAATTTTATGTTACATAATATGAGAAATAAAATACTTTATTAGTATAAGGCAGTTCATATTTAATAATAAAAATTAATATTAGCATAAGACAGTTAATTAAATGTATCCACTAGTTTTAAAGACAATGTAAAGCAATATATATATATATACTAATTAAAACTAGGAACAACTTAAATCATAAAGGTTGTTTCTAATTTTTCATTTTGAAGAGAAGCATTCTCTTGAGTTTTATCTAGTAATCAATTGCATTCTTTTGTATTGGGTGCTTTATATCTCTTCAATTTTTCTGCTTTAAGTCTTAAATATTTTTCAACTGATTGTCTCCATGTCTTGATCTTTAATCTTGAGCTAATTATTATTGCCTTTTCTCATTTTTACCGTTTTTGCTTTCCAATTTTATATATATTTATATAGTATATACCTATTTAATTGTGATTTATGCATACTAATATTCCTTTCATCCCCATACCATTATAGTGATAAGTTACCTACTATTTTTATCCTTAGTCTTAGTCTATAGTTATTTATTTGTAACAGATATGCTAGAGATGGGTTTTTTTGTACTTACCGTAGTTTATGCATAGTTTCCGATTAAAAAATTTTCAATATATATATATATATGTGTGTGTGTGTGTATACTCTTAAGACAAAAAAATCGGCGCACCCTGCAAAATAATCCGATAGTAATGAAACAGTACATGCAAACACCTGTCGACCAAATATGCAAATGATCAAAAATTCGCATCCAATGAATGAATAGTCGGAACTACAGCGCATTGAAACTGAGCGCCATGATGGTGTATATAAGGAGCGAACATTGCTTTCAGGAACAAAACGTGCAGTGGATTTCGATTACGTTTACGTACCTTAATTGTAACAATGCCTCGCCCGCGAATTCGCGGCCACTTCGCGCATGTGAAGGAGTTTGAAAGAGGGCGTGCGGTCGGACTGCATAAGGCTAGATAGGCACATCGGCGAATCGATTGATATTTGGGTAGGAGCGATGCAGCACTTAGACGATGTTAGCAGGAATGGATCCGGAATGGCAGATTTCAGCGGCAAGCGAGCAGCGGACGGCCTAGAGCGACGACAGAACGGGAAGATAGAGCGATTGTCAGAGCAGCTGTGATAGCACGAGATTCGTCGCTATCAACCATCTAACGTGTGACAAACACGGAAGTGACCACCCGGACCATTAATAGAAGACTACGGGAGCGGAATCTCGCGGCGCCCATTGCGCCTACTACCACTGACCAATATGCACCGTCAACAGCGATTGCAATGGCGCCGGGCCCGATCAACGTAGCATTGTTCGTATTGTGAAGTAATTGTCTTCACTGATGAGTCCCGTTTCGAACTGAGTCCCGACGACCGGCGCAGATGTGTCTGAAAACAGCCTGGACATCGTCAGGATCCTGCTCTTACTGTCACACGCCACACGGCTCGACAACAGGGAATTATGGTGTGGGGTGCCATTTCGTGTGATAGCCGGGCTCCTTTGATACTCCTCCTTGGCACCATCTGCACAGAGGTACGTTGCCGACATTCTATGACCCGTTGTTCTGCCATTCCTTTCGCGACACGCGGGGCTAACTTTTCAGCAAAACAATGCCAAGCCACACACAACACGCCTCTCTATTGATTGTCTGCGTGCTTACGACACACTTCCTTTACCCCTCGTTCCCGGCTGTCCAAACAGCTGCTCATGTCTTAGGACGGTCTGGGTTTTCGACACTTCCTTGGCCAGCCAGATCCCCAGATCTCTCGCTATTGAGCACATTTGGGCTGAGATGGGGCGTCGCTTGTGACCATCCCAGAATGTAGACGAATTAGATCGTCAATTGGTGGCCATTTGGAACGACATCCCTCAGAACACCATCGGGCAACTTTATGCATCAATGCCACGTCGGGTAACAGCTTGTATCAAGACCAGAGGTGGACCAACGCCATATTAATGTGTTCACTTTGTATAGATCTTTCAGTGCAATAAATCATCCAATTGTTCTGAAATTCTAATCATTTCTTTTTCTATACATCCACATTACACGTACCAAATTTTGTCTCATTTGGATAATTCTTTCTTGGTGCGTTGATTTTTTTGTCTTACAGTATATATATATATATATATATATATATATATATATATATATATATATATATATATATATATATATATATATATGTTTGAAGGTCCAATGAATGAAAAGTGAGAAGCTGTAACTCGAAAAACTTAACTATGTAACAGGCTTACAAAATAAAAGTATATATCAACTAATTTTCAAGCAAATGGGAAAAAAATAAATTTTGAATCAAAAAGTCAAAGAAAAGTATCAAAAAACAAAGGTATGGAATTGATAAAAGAAAAACAGACGAAATCCAAGCACAAACGCTATACACGTGGACAAGGCTCTAAGCCTAAATCAGGATATGTTCACTTCTACAAAACTCGTAAGCATGTCCAAGTGTCTTGTAGAAGCAAAAATGTATGTTTGTGAAGAAATAGATAGATTATATCTATAAACTATTTCTACTTGGACTACATACATAAGAAGAAATAATAAATGGAAAATTGGATATCGGGAATCTGATTGAAAAAATTCACTAACCTAAAGATCACGGGAACACAGAAAGAAGTGACAAGTGTTGCTATTCACTAAGGAATAAGATATAAGATATGAACTACTGTTGCCACTCGTAAGAAATAGATAACAGTAATGCGAAAAGACATGTACAAGAGATAATATACAGATAAGAAGGGCAATAATAGAAAGGCTAAAGAGTAAGTGGATGTAAAAATAAAATATAAGAGAAGAGTGATGTCAGGCTAATATATAAAACACCATAAAAGAATTCATGAAAATCCAGCTAATCTAAATATTTTAACTATACCATTTACAAAATAAGAGGGCTATAAATTGTTGGTAATTTTTAGATTATCAATATGTAAAGCATAAAATTTTTTTATCAGATAATCTATATATTCCAAAAAGCTGATTAAGAATAATATTTCTAAACAATAGAAAAGAGTTGCAGGAATTAAATGGTAAGATTTTATTAATGTTAAAATTAAGAGTCTTTTTTATCATATAAATTAATAACAATTCTATTAAAAGGTTCAATAAAAAGATTTAAATCTAAAAAATTAATATTTTTACTAATAGTAGCTTCATTAGGAATTAATTCCAAATGATCAGGATTGAAATGTATATGAATGACACAATTTTCAGTATATACTATGCAAATCAGATCATCAACATATCTGTATAATGTATAATCTATAGAAGTAAAAGACTGTTCATAATTATAAAGATATAAATTAGCTAACATACTGCTACTGCAGCCACCCTGTGGAACTCCTGAGACTTGTAGGTATAATTTTCTTCCTTGAAAAATATAATTATTGAAAATAACAAAGTGAAGAAGTTTAAGAAAATTTACAAAACTGGTATGAGTTGAATGATTAGTAATATAAGCATTGTATAGAGTTAAAATTACATCATACAGGTGTATATATATATATATATATATATATATATTAAAATGAAACCATGGACCTACGACCAATCAATCGTTCAAGAGATTATATTAGAGATATACCATGATGGTCAATCTATGGCAATCATTAGCATGGAAAACAAATTCCCAGAAGATCTTTAATTTCGACATACACTGACGTGTCCAAATAGCTGCTTTAAACTATTGAATTTGAAAATTTTTGGAAAATTAATTCTTTCTCCATTTCTCCATACAATAGCAAGAAAAAGTAAATATTTGTGTTTTATTAGAAAATTATAAACAAGAATGGGATATAAAATTTTCAGGATTAAAAAAACCCACAATTTTTTGTGTCAAGAATCTCAGGTTTCCGATCCATATTCTACACAAAACTAATTTCCAAACAATGTATCATCAAAATGCAAGATTGCATTTTTTATGAGGCAGAACTGTGTGCTGTTGTAAGATAAGATTTTTTATTGTCATTATTGATTTCACCTAAACCACGGGGAACTAACTCATCCTTTGGTAGTAAAATGTATCTTTTTTGCGGGAGTTCAGGCAAATTCGAAGCTTTTTCGTTTGGCTTTAACTATGTTGAAACTAGAGTTGGGCAAAATAAATTGAAAATGTATTTCGCCCTTTCGATACAAAATACATAGGTTTTAGGGCATAAAATACAAAATATTTTACAAATTCAAAAAATTCAATATACAAAATGCATGTATTTTCAAAATCCAAAGTATGATTTTAAAGTTTTGAAATCTTTTTGAATCGAAAGTTTTAAGAAACAGTTTTGAACCAAAAGTGAAAAAGAAACTAGAAGTAAAAATTCTTAGTGAAACACTCTACCTCTTCCGAATTTAATTTTGAATCCATTTAAGGTATCATCTAAGCTTTATCTATGGCCAATTTTTAAATGTAGACATTTCAAGTAAAATAAATATTGTTTGAACAGGAAAATAAAAAAAAGAACCGGAAATGGAAATCCTTAGTGAACCACCTGGCCCCTCCCGTATATGATGATAACTCTAAATCAGTCGTCATCTGAGCTTTATCCATAGCAGATTCCGAGAAATACATATTTCAAGGAAACATTTTTCTGAAAATAATATCGTAAAAAAAAAATTTTACCAATGAAATGTATTACATAATATTGCACAACCACTATTGAACGAAAGCCAAGAGACTAGCAAAAATGTTCGTTAAATTGAAGTACTACTGCATAAAACTAAAATCTTGCCTTTAGATGCTTTTTAAAAGTTGATCCATTTATAACCGCACATTTTGGTTTGTATAATTAGCATTTCCTCTCAACTTTTCTATTATCATCATATCTCTATAAAGTATTTTCGATCTAATACTGCACACCGTGCATATCATAATCCATTAATTTCCATTGATACATTTTCATCGCGAACAGAAGCATCCTCCATCTTTACTTATGTTTTTGTAATAACTAACTGCATTGTTTGCTTCTGCATTGTTTGTAGCTTCCTGTATTTGGAGATGTTACTTCCGGTGTTTCCGAAAATTTATAACTGTACGAAATAAGTATGCAAAAAGAATAATAATATTTAATATTTTCTCAAAAAAGAAGTGTACACCATTTACCACCATATAAAGGTTCCTTCATAAATTTTTTGTTATTTTTTTAGGATTAGCAACACCTGTCTTCCCGGGTTACTTCAGAATTTTTCTGTTGATAGAAAATTCCTTATTTTTAGCTATAATGACTGCTCTGTCTTATTTATCCCGACTAAGATTCTCCCTTTTGTCATTGAAACCGATACATTTAATCAGCTGATTATAGTGTTATTGACGATTTTATTTTCAGATACCATAAGAATTCATTGAAATATTCTAATCATTCCTTTCCCATAATGCAATTGCGTTTTATTGTTTTCTCCGGAAAATTACATCGACCCGATCTTTCCTACCAAATATATGCCACATCCATTGTATCCGTTGTTACATATATCTTCATTGACGTCACCTCCCCGAGCTAGCAGCTGTTTATCTTCATGTCCTCTCCTAGCTGATTGGCCTCCTATCATCGAATTCACTTCGCTAACAAGATGCCAGTAAAATATGAGGCAACTTATTTTTATACGTATTCTGCATCGCTACGAAGGTTATTGTCTGTTAAAACAATGTTATTGCTTTGAGAGTTTTTGCGCCGCCGCATTGGTTTTAATGATTTATTTTAAAGCTTATTTTTATTAAATTAACCCTTTGAGTTATTAGTTGTAGGCAAAAATGCAATTATTAGAAAATGTTTGAATGTATATGTTGTTGTTGTTGTTGTCGTGTCCCTAACATTACATTTAAGGAAGAATGTGTGCACTGCTTCTGTTTAGTCTAATGACCCGGGGCACCCGAAGGTAGAAGTCTGACTTCTGCCCCAAATAAGACATTACGACATCCATGCCCGCAGGCATGACTCGAACCCGCAATCTGGCAGCCGAGCCATCACGAGGAAACGCCTGCCTTTTGAATGTATATAAAAATAAAATTGAAAATCCATGTGTCTGTCTTATCGTCATGGAAGAACGACTGTACCTAATTGTATAAAATTTGTATGGGTCTTGATAGGATCCCATTTAAAATTGAGGCATCTTTCTGTCTGTCTGTATATCCTTCTTAGAGTTTTTCCCCCATTGAGCGTGACCAAATCATGAGCTTCCAAACAAACGGTACTCAATTGTTATTTCAATCACTAATCTAGCTTGACCTAATCGATTTTTGAGCTTCCATACAATAAATACAATTAAAAATCCGATAACGCGACCCGATTGTTGTTTGTGCCTTTACTCAAAAATTATGGCAGCTTTATAAATTCACGAAATAAGAAATAACCCTTTTTATTTGTAGACAATATTAAAAGAATAAAAATTTTGTTTCTTTCATTTGAGTTTATTATCGTCTGTCATATAGTATTACTATATAATTGCATGTTTTTTTAGCAACAGCAAAATTTTAATTATTTGTTATTTTACCGAGTGGCAACATTAAGTTATTTGTTACTACCGACGACTTTGTTTAGAATATTTAAAATAGCAAGATTTTTTTCAGACAGTTTCGTTTAGAATATTCTATACATAAAATCGTAAGGGTTTTTTATTTTATTTTTTATTTATTTATTTTTTTAGAATTATTTTTATATATATATAATTTTAAATTTTATTGTAATATTGATATATTTTGTCTAATAAGCATTTCAGAATTCACATTTTTATATCGTTACAAATATTTTGTTTACTTGATTTAATGGAATATTGATAGAATATTCTATCCATCGCTGCTTATAGAACGATAAGTTTTATTATAAATTGTGCTTTTGTCATTCTGTTTATTGTCTCAGCACGGATGGGCTCACTTTTTTCTTTTTTATAAAAATTATAAAATTTCTAAAAGAAAACTCCAAATATGCATCAACTCTCAGCGCAAATTGTGAATTGAGTTTCTTTACATCATATAGTTCGTGCGAAGAACACGTATATATCTAGTTTATTATAAATTTACTTTTTACATTTAGCTCCGTTAATTTATTTACGTTTATTAATTATTATTACGTTTAATTTATTTACGTTATTACGTTAATTTATATACGTTTCTCTATTTATTTCTATGTGTTTCTACGTCTATAAATATATTCGAAGTATGTCTCTATTTGACGTTCTGGGTCTACTTACATCATAGTCTGTATCAAATTTTTTTATCAATTTCCTTCCGGGTTATTCTTCTATTTATTACTTTTCTCGTATACATAATGTATAAGGAAAGTATTGTGACGGGGTCGAAAATTGGAATTAGAGTTTTCGACGGGAAAGCACGTTTCAAGCATCCCTGATCACGAATCGAACACTTTTGAAGTGATGTGTGTGTGTGTGAAAGTGTGCGTGTGTGTGTGTCAGTGAGTCTGTGGAGACGATGTCTCACGAACTAATGGAGCGCTTCGAATAAAATTTGGTACAAAAGTCACAATCCGTGAATACTGGAAGCCTATTGTTTTAAAACACAATCAAATGTTCAGAACCCCTCTAAATTTTCGAGTGAAATTTTGAAAAAATCATCAAAAAATAAAAACCTTTAATAAAGTTACGCACATAGACATTTCTTATGTAATTTTTCCTTAGAAAACGATTGACATAAACTTTAGACCGCTAGCATGAACCGTTCTCGAGATATTGCACATTTTTCAAATAAATTTATCAAAAAATCCCATAAATTAAAAAAAATATATTAACTGTTGAGAAACATGTTCACTTTTCATATGTAATATCATACGATAAATTGGATGACATCATTCTCGTGGATCTAGCTCGTTCCATTCATGAGAAAAGTTACTTTGAGTAATACTTTTGTATTTGAACGCCAATAGTCATTTATCTGCTATAAGAATAACTTATTTCCCCGTCCATAACGCTTGGCGAGATTTTGACGACAGATTTAGCGGAATGTCGGCGACTTTTTAAATGTTTCCAAATTAACGAAAATCTCGCCAAATGGATAAAAATGACGCTAAATCAACGAAAATGGCGACTCATTGATGAAAATTTAACATCTTGGAAAGTATCTACTATAAGAATAACGGTTTTTTAGCTGTGAAAGTAGTAAATTCATTAGATTATATAAGGAAAGTCATGTGTTGCCCACATCAGATTTTTTTAAATTACTTAGGAGCAGAATGCCCACGGGCCTCGCTATTTAAATGGGAAAATGTTATCAATTTCTTCGGTTCACCAGAATTTTAACAGAACTTCACGTGCTCTTGGTCTCGATAGATTTCTGATATCACACTCTATCTGTTTTCTCCCAGACAAAATTGCATTACTTTAAACTGCTTTTAAAAAATCCATTTCCTTATATCTGACTTCAAGCGCACGCTGCTTTTCTCTGAGGTACCGAAAAAAAATGGTTTTAGTATCACATTTCAGCTTTCGCCCATTCATCGCGGACACATTCTTTATGATGCCATTTGAATCGTGTGTAATTCCGGTACATTTATTACGAGTTATGTATCTGGATGGTTTTCTCCTTATGCTGTGGTTAAAAAAAAAGATCTTGTATGGAGCACATTTCTTTACCTTCCCCGAGGTATTCAACACGCTTTAATTTTTTTTTTTTCCAAATAATTTTCATGAGAATATAGATTCATAAAAAAAGTGGAAGTGCTGATTGGTGAAATCGAAGAAAGTTTTGTGAATTCTTTTAAAAGAATTTGGATGAAAATTGGGTTGCAGTCGAACTATTTTTTACTTTCTCGTACGCAGTATTGAAAAAGTATTGTTTTCACGGAAGTTTTCTATTTCGAGATTTTGATGCCAATGTATGGTTTTAAGACCTCCTGAACATTGTTTGACTATATTTGGAGTGATGTCCCCTCTGATGTCTGTGGTCGATTTCTTGTGTGTGCATGATAGTAGTCACAAATATTCATGAATTTTCACAAAACTTTATATATGGCTTTGTTGACAAAAAATCTAGACCCAGATAGAATTTTTTAAAATTCGAGCGAAATTTTATATTTTTTTTAATATGGCAGCATAAGGCAAAATTTGCCATGGCCGTGCATAAAAGGGTTTATTTATGGCTTAATCATCACGAGACTTAATAGTTTCAATTATTGTTGTGAAAAATAGCCGTGATACAATTGTCTTTGTACAGGACTTCATTAGTCTCCCTTGGGTGCAAGTTACCGCCCCCGGGGGGATGGGGGCACATCGTCAAGTATGGCATCAATCAAAAGATTGTTTCAAACCCGCTAAAGTGAAGGGTAACCCGCTATAGTTGTAATAATTTGGACCCATGATACCGATTTTTCAAAAATTTTCTTGTAAAATTAAAAAAATAATAAATTTTAGTATGAAAAAGTCAAGTTGAGTCACAATCCCGTTAATTTAAATAAGTGAAGAACGTGGCTTTGCGCACAATCAATAATAAAATGGATTACAACATAAAATGCAGTATAGATAAAGAGAAGTAAGCATACGTACGTTTAGAAAATCATTGAATTCCCTTTAGTGCAACAAGCCTGGACCAAAACGCCCAAATAAGCGAAGACTAAGCCGGCCAAACAGAAAATGCTTAAAGAACAGGACACAGTATAGTAGTGTCACCTAGTGTGACGAAAAGGAAGTAAAACCAGAAAAAAAAATTTAGGAATATGATCTTAAAAAACAAATAAGAAAAAAAGAAATAAAATTCCTAGTACATGAATTCAAAGTGCGGAAAAATACCGAAAGAAGAAATAAAAATTTCTTCAGGATTTGGTATGTCTGTGTCTAATTTAACGTTCAATTATTGTCTGAGAATCGAGAAATTCATGCATCTTCATCAAATACCGTCGGAAACATTCAATTATTGCTTTGTAATATTCAAAATATATGCATCATAAAATATAATCGAAAACATCCTGGCGAAAATAAATAGAAAAATCTGATGTGGGCAGCACATGACTTTCCTTATATAATGCAATGAATTTACTACTTTTACAGTAAAAAAAATAGGTTATTCTTATAATAGATAATTTTATTCTTTCTAATATATTGAATTTTCGTCAATGAGTCGTCATTTTCATTGATGTAGCGTCATTTTTATCCATTTGGTGAGATTTTTGTTAATTTGGTAACATTAAAAAAGTCGCCGAGTTGGTGACATTCCACCATATTCATCGCCAAAATCTCGCCAAGCTTTATGGACGGAAAAATAAGTTATTCTTATAGCAGATGAATGATTATTGGCTTTCAAATACAAAAGTATTACTGAAAGTATTTTTTCTCATGAATGAAAAGAGCTAGATCCACGAGAATGATGTCGCCAAATTTATCGCATGATATTACACATGAAAAGTAAACATGTTTCTTAACAGTTAATATTTTTTTTAATTTATGGGATGTTTTAATAAATTTATCTGACAAATGTGCAATATCTCGAGAACGGTTCATGCTAAAGTTCTAATGTTGATCTCAGTCGTTTTCTAAAGAAAAATTACATAAGAAATGTCTATTTGCGTAACTCTATTAAAGGTTTTTATTTTTTGATGATTTTTTCGAAATTTCAGTCGAAAATTTAGGGGGGTTTTGAACATTCGATTTTGTTTAAAAACAATAGGCTTCCAGTATTCACGGATTGTAGTTTTTGTACCAGATTTCATTCGAATCGCTCCATTCGTTCGTGAGATATTGTCTCCACAATCTCACTGACACACACACACACATCACACACATACTTTCACTCACACATACGCACACACACACACACACACACATACATCACCTCAAAAGTGTTCGATTCGTGATCAGAGATGCTTGAAACGTACTCTCCCGTCAAAAACTGGAATTCGAATTTTCGACCCCGTCACAATACTTTCCTTATGCATTATACTATATATAAAAGGAAAGTAATTACAGAGAAAAATAAATATTCGAACCCTTGTAAAAAGAGATATATAGCAAAATATGCGAAATAGAAACTAAATAAAAGCGAAATGGGATAATAGCATGAGAAGCATAAAAATAAGAGTATCTACACACAGGCACACGTTCGCATTAAAAAAAAAATCTGATGTGGGCAGCACATGACTTTCCTTATACAGTGCAATGAATTTACTACTTTTACAGTAAAAAAAAATAGGTTATTCTTATAATAGATACTTCAATTCTATCCAAGATATTGAATTTTCGTCAATGAGTCGTCATTTTCATTGATTTAGCGTCATTTTTATTCATTTGGCGGGATTTTCGTTAATTTGGCAACATTTAAAAATGTCGCCAAGTTGACGAAATTTCGCCAAATTAGTCGCCAAAATCTCGCCAAGCGTTATGGATGGAGAAATAAGTTATTCTTATAGCAGATAAATGACTATTGTCGTTCAAATACAAATGTATTACTCAAAGTATCTTTTCTCATAAATGGAACGAGCTAGATCCACAAGAATGATGCCACCAAATTTATCGCATGATATTACATATGAAAAGTGAACACGTTTCTCAACAGTTAATATATTTTTTTTAATTTATGGGATTTTATGATAAATTTATTTAAAAAATGTACAATATCTCGAGAACGGTTTATGCTAGCGTTTTAAAGTTTATGTCAATCGTTTTCTAAGGGAAAATTACATAAAAAATTTGCGTAACTTTATTAAAGGTTTTGATTTTTTGATGATTTTTTCCAAAATTTCTCTAGAAAATTTAGGGGGGTTTTGGATATTCGATTGCGTTTAAAAACAATAGGCTTCCAGTATTCATGGATTGTGATTTTTGTACCAAATTTCATTCGAATCGCTCCATTCGTTCGTGAGATATCGTCTCCACAGATTCACTGACATACACACGCAGACATCACTTCAAAAATGTTTGATTCGTGATCAGAGATGCTTGAAACGTGCTCTTCCGTCGAAAACTCGAATTCGAATTTTTGACCCCGTCGCAATACTTTCCTTATACATTATGTATATAAGGAAAGTAAAAATAGGGTATTCTTATAGTAGAGTATTATTGTATATTCTTATAGTGGAGTATTATATTAAAGTATTATAGTACAGTATCGTATAGTTGAGTAGTATTCTTAGAGGTTATTCTTATAGTACAACTGAAACAACACCTGCCGCAGGGGCAGAGTTTCTGTTGGCGAGGACTCCACTGTCTGCAAAGGGGGATTGAACTGTTTGTGATAGGGTATGTCAAATACCTGTCTTTTTGGGAGGTTCTTCGTTTGGGATGGACGCTGTCCCATCCGTAAGCAAAATGCCGTCTGCCCGTTCAATTAGCGAGGGTTGATATGAATCTTGTCCAAATGTACCGCATAAACTATCGTCCTCGTGCGGTGATTGGAATGGTTCAAGAAGTTCATAATTTCAACAATATAAAAACGAGCGCTAAATTTTTGCTAATGTTTTTTTTTTATTTTGTTACAACTTTTTGCTAGCAATTAGCAAAATTACTACAAAAATTTTGAAGCCAGCTTAAACCCTGGGAAGTAATAACATTCAACCATAGCGCCCATGAAGCAATAGCAGTCAACCAATTTCCATATGTCTGCTTCTATCAAGAAAGTCCAAGGAATTTGTATTCTCACGAGCGGCATATTTGCATTCTTATGCAAGATGTGTTTGTTTAAATTGAATCACACGACTTCCCAATAAAATCACCTCCCTTTGCCACTAATAAGGCATAAGAATTACGCAGCCAAATTCCAGGTGAAAATATAACGCAGTCATTTTACTTCCAATCGATTCCCCGCAACGAAAATTTATTTCCTATATTTAAAAGAAAAGACAGCACATGAAAAAGTTATTTTGTATTTTAGAGGCTTTTGAAGGGGGGGGGGGGGGGGAGGTGAAAAAGGATTTTGGACATACTTTGAACAGAATTCGAGTTATTTCCTGCTTGAAGTCACTATCGACAGGTCTATAGAATTCAATTTTAAAGAGAGACTAAAAAAATCTGATGTGGACAGCACATGGCTTTCCTTACAGACTCAAATTCATGTTCTCTTTATTTCTTTAACAATTCAATTTAACAATTTTCTTTTCATTTGGTAACTGGACATTTTTTTTCAAACGCGTAACAAAAATATGAAAAACTATAATATCTAGAGAACTGTTAGTCCTAAAGTAATTGGGTTGGTTTTGTTCTTTTTCCTCGTCAAAAATGACGTATATAAAAGCATTTAATTGATACATTTGAGCATATGTAGTCTTTTATTTTAGATTTTGGCGATTTTTGCGTTTCTTTTTGTAAAAACAAAAAGAGGTTTTGCTTTTCTAAATCTAATCAGCACTAAGGTATCCCGCAAGTGACTTATCTACCAAATTTTGTAAAATTTGGTCAATTGGCTTTTAGCTAGAATGGATACATACGATTTCTGCGGGCCATTTCGCAAAAAAAAAAAAAAAAAAAAAAAAAAAAACAGGGTTTTTTTCCCCCCGAATAATACCAAAATCTAATCAGCACCAGGGTTACGGGTTACCCACAAGTGACTTATCTATAAAATTTAATGAAATTCGGGCCATTAGTTTTTGAGTTAGAGTGGATACATATGGTGCACAGACACACACACACAGTGATATCACGCTAAAAATAGTTTTTCGTGTTCCAGAGGTCTCAAAACGGGTAAATCCGTCGAAAGTTCGAGTTACTATCTATGGCACGATTCCAACACCTTCCTTATACATTATGTATTGTAAGATTTTCTCCTATACCTATGTATTGTAGGGAAAGTAACATTAACGGTATCAATTAGTCACGAAAGCAAATTGAGTTTTTTTTCTTCAGGGTAAGAAAGGTGCAGTAATTACATCAGCAAAGGTAAAAAAAAAAAAAAAAAAACCACATTTCCAACAGATGGTTTTCTGCCTCTCTTTTGTGTGTGTGTGTGTATAATTTCGCAGCCTTCCTTGTATTGATAAAGACAAATGATTTATATTTTTTTCTAACATCTATGTACTTTTGTAATGAGTGCATTACTTGTTCACTCTACTAATGGATGCCCGTCTCCTTTCCGATATAAATCGTAAATAGCTCTTTTTAAATTATATTACGTTAAAATCTTCAAAAAAGTTTAGCTCATTAATTCAGAAGAATAAAACAATTTGGTTAATGACGTCAGTTTGTTTTCGTGAGTAGCATATCTCAGAGACAATCTAAAGCACCCTGTTAAAGTTGTTTTATACTATTTCATGCTTTTAACTATTTAACAATGCAAGAGACATGTCCATATTTAAAATTCAGCCAATCGATCGAAGCCCTTAATATCTTCATATCTGCTCATGACAGCCCTGCGGCGCTGAATTCTCAAGATGAGTTTAAGTTTAATCCATTCGTTGTGTTGGTTCAGGTATTTCAATATTAACAGAGAAATGGTCTTTCTTCTAAATTGAATGGTTATGTAAAGGAAATATAGGGTTGCATATAATTAATTATTTGGGTTTAATTGTGCACCATGACATGACTTTCTCTGTGTGCTAATGGTATGTATTTAACTCATACAGGCTGATCGTAAAGTTGTGCATACAATAAACGCTATTTGAATAGCATATGCGACGAGACAACCTTGAAAAAGAAAACATTAAAATCTGACAAATAATTCAAGAAGATAAACAAAGTTTGCGCCATGGATAATAACATTTTTGAAACCAGTGATAAAATAATAGAAATTCAGTAAAATGTTTGCCTTGCCAGAATGCTTTTCCTTGATCGTGTACGCAACTTACTTTGTGTGACTAATTTAGCTATGGAAAATGTTTTTATAAGGGAATATATTTTCTAGCCTGTATAAAAAATTAAATTTTGTACTTTTATGTAAAGGTGTCACATGATAAAATATGAATATGATGATAGTCTGCATTAATTAAAGCATTGCTTAAATTAGCACTGTGAATCTACGACCAATCTTTCAAAAAATATCTACGGCCAATCTTTCAAGAAAGAAATATCTACGGCCAATCTCAAGAACTATCTATGACCAAGCTTTCAAGAAATATCTGCGACCAATCAAGAAATATCTGCGACCAATCAAGAAATATCTACAACCAATCTTTCAAGAAAGAAATAGCTACGGCCAATCTCAAGAAATATGTATGACCAATCTTTCAAGAAATATCTACGACCAATCTTTCAAGAAATATCTACGGCCAATCTTTCAAGAAATATCTACGGCCAATCTTTCAAGAAAGAAATATCTACTGCCAATCTTTCAAGAAATATCTACGACCAATCTTTCAAGAAACATCTATGGCCAATCTCAAGAAATATCTATGACCAATCTTTCAGGAAATATCTACGGTCAATCTTTCAGGAAATATCTACGGGCAATCTTTCAGGAAATATCTACGGCCAATCTTTCAAGAATTATCTACGACCAATCTTTCAAGAAATATCTACGGCCAATCTCAAGAAATATCTATGACCAATCTTTGAAACCAGTGATAAAATAATAGAAATTCAGTAAAATGTTTGCCTTGCCAGAATGTTTTTCCTTGATTGTGTACGCAACTTACTTTGTGTGACTAATTTAGCTATGGAAAATGTTTTTATAAGGGAATATAATTTCTAGCCTGTATAAAAAATTAAATTTTGTACTTTTATGTAAAGGTGTCACATGATAAAATATGCATATGATGATAGTCTACATTAATTAAAGCATTTCTTAAATTAGCACTGTGAATCTACGACCAATCTTTCAAAAAATATCTACGGCCAATTATTCAAGAAATATCTACGGCCAATCTCAAGAAATATCTATGACCAATCTTTCAAGAAATATCTACGACCAATCTTTCAAAAAATATCTACGGCCAATTATTCAAGAAATATCTACGGCCAATCTCAAGAAATATCTATGACCAATCTTTCAGGAAATATCTACTGCCAATCTTTCAAGAAACAGCTATGGCCAATCTCAAGAAATATCTATGGCCAATCTTTCAGGAAATATCTACGACCAATCTTTCAGGAAATATCTACAGGCAATCTTTCAGGAAATATCTCCGGCCAATCTTTCAAGAAGTATCTACGACCAATCTTTCAGGAAATATCTACGGTCAATCTTTCAGGAAATATCTACGGGTAATCTTTCAGGAAATATCTTCGGCCAATCTTTCAAGAATTATCTACGACCAATCTTTCAAGAAATATCTACGGCCAATCTTTCAAGAAATATCTACGGCCAATCTTTCAAGAAAGAAATATCTACTGCCAATCTTTCAAGAAATATCTACGACCAATCTTTCAAGAAACATCTATGGCCAATCTCAAGAAATATCTATTACCAATCTTTCAGGAAATATCTACGGTCAATCTTTCAGGAAATATCTACGGCCAATCTTTCAAGAATTATCTACGACCAATCTTTCAAGAAATATCTACGTCCAATCTCAAGAAATATCTATGCCCAATCTCTCAAGAAATATCTACGACCAATCTTTCAAGAAATATCTATGACCAATCTTTCAGGAAATATCTACTGCCAATCTTTCAAGAAACATCTATGGCCAATCTCAAAAAATATCTATGACCAATCTTTCAGGAAATATCTACGGTCAATCTTTCAGGAAATATCTACGGGCAATCTTTCAGGAAATATCTTCGGCCAATCTTTCAAGAATTATCTACGACCAATCTTTCAAGAAATATCTACGGCCAATCTCAAGAAATATCTATGACCAATCTTTGAAACCAGTGACAAATTTTTTGAAACCAGTGATAAAATAATAGATATTCAGTAAAATGTTTGCCTTGCCAGAATGCTTTTCCTTGATCGTGTACGCAACTTACTTTGTGTGACTAATTTAGCTATGGAAAATGTTTTTATAAGGGAATATATTTTCTAGCCTGTATAAAAAATTAAATTTTGTACTTTTATGTAAAGGTGTCACATGATAAAATATGCATATGATGATAGTCTGCATTAATTAAAGCATTGCTTAAATTAGCACTGTGAATCTACGACCAATCTTTCAAAAAATATCTACGGCCAATTATTCAAGAAATATCTACGGCCAAACTTTCAAGAAAGAAATATCTACGGCCAATCTCAAGAAATATCTATGACCAATCTTTCAAGAAATATCTACGACCAATCTTTCAAGAAATATCTATGACCAATCTTTCAGGAAATATCTACTGCCAATCTTTCAAGAAATAGCTACGACCAATCTTTCAAGAAACATCTATGGCCAATCTCAAGAAATATCTATGACCAATCTTTCAGGAAATATCTACGGGCAATCTTTCAGGAAATATCTACGGCCAATCTTTCAAGAAGTATCTACGACCAATCTTTTAAGAAATATCTACGGCCAATCTCAAGAAATATCTATGACCAGTCTTTCAGGAAATATCTACGGCCAATCTTTTAAGAAATATCTACGACCAATCTTTCAAGAAATATCTCCGACCAATATTTCAAGAAATATCTACGACCAATCTTTCCAGAAATATTTATTCCAGCAATCCTTTTTTTAGCACCCTGTATAATGGAGACATCATAATCAAAACTTTGGAACAATTTTTGGGCTCCTTGTCCAGAACGATCAGGCAATTTACAGGAAAATGATTACTATTCAATGCATTTTTATTTTCCAATTATCGCCAAAAGCATATACGCACAAACAAAAGAAGCGTTTATCTGCCGGCATATTCTACGAATAAGTAAAGAAATATAAAACCGTCCTAACTTCACATTTTACGATGCAAATTCTTATCACCCGAGTCTGAATGCTTTAGAAATGCGAATCGAAAATGTTAATAGCCTTCTGATCCGAAACTATTCTAAGAATGGCCTCGAGATTGTGAACATTCACTTTTTAATTCAACACATATGTGGGAAAATCGGAGATTTTCTATGTTGAGCACGTTTATGCAATCCATGCTTCGCAGTAGTTGCAATCCCTAAAGCTTTTAATTACAGTGTTCGATTTTATTAGATTTCAGTATTTGGTAAAACGTCTCGTTCTTTGATATTCTTTCGAACTGCAATCTTCATTTGAGCACTTGTGCTCCATTTGTTTAATTAAAATTGCATTTCTGTGCTGATTGCATTAAAGGAATCCAGCTTTCATGTTGGCAGGTGCTTCATGGAAGATGTTGATTAAAGCAGATGCTCATTAAGAACATCTTTGGTATTAACTAAGATAAAGTAACGGCTTTATAAGTAGCGGTTTCTTTGCTTGTTACTGAATTTCTTGTGATGTATCCAATACATGTTCACAGATTAAAATTAACTGTAACTTTCTCATACCAGAATCCATTTTTAGTACCCTTTTTTTTCAAATTTTTTAAGAAAAATTTTGAAAAATCGGTAACATGGGTCCAAATAATTACAATTATAGCGTGTTACCCTTCACTTTAATAATGGTGTACAAGATCCACGCACAATGTTTCTGAAATCGAATTAACACCCCGTAAATTAAAAAAAAATCTCTTTTGGCAAATAAGTCCAAACAGAATTTCTTACTCATGCATACTCACGCGTAGAATCCACAAATATGGATTCTGCATCATTTTCCAGAAGAATTTATCATCTAAGCTCTAGTTCTTTGGCATTCTTTAGAACTGCAATGTGCTCCATGTGTCTAATTAGGTTTGTAGTTTTGTACTGATTGCATTAACGGAATGCTCTATCTGTAACTGATCTTAAAAGAAATAGATATTACGAGGCAAATATAATTTTTTGAATAGAAAGTGACAGCTTCAGAACCGGAAGTGGAAATCCTAGTGAGTCTCCCGACCCTTTCCGAAATTGGATACTGAATTCATATCGGTCATTGTTGAAGGTCTATCTATACCCAATCCTGAGAAATAGATGTTTCAGGAAAAAATGTCAACCCTGAAGTGCAAAAGTAACCAGACCTAGAAATTATTAGTTAACCACTCTACCATCCCTGAAATTTAAATCTGAATCCATATCAGTCATTACCTAAGCTCTATTTATAACTAATCTTGTTCAAGGAAATTGTATTTTTTCAACCGGAAATGGAAAAGAAACTGGTGTTAGAAATCCTTAGTTAACCCCCTACACCCTCCGCAATTTGATGCTGAATCCACATCAATCATTATCTAAATTCTATCTATAACAGATACTTAGAGTATATGCTTCAAAAAATATCTGTAAAAGTATAGATGGCAAATTTAATTACCTCCAACAACTTTATCTATATTTCAAACTATATAAAAAAAATCTTGCTGTGTATATATGTTTCGATATTCATCTGGCCAATGATGCCCAATTTGGAGCCAATTCCAGTATTTCGAAAGTTTACCAAAGCATTCTGCGGATGGTTAAAGGCATTCCTAACTATTATGATAACTTCTGAATAGTAAACGGTCGAGAATCACGCCTCGATTTTCATTGGACCGTAATACAAATTAAATGTGGTAAAAATGCTTGCATCCTTGTTCTGTTTCTATAGGATCAGACGAGATACAATATTTTATTATATAGCAATATATATATATATATCGTCAAATTATATATATATATATATATATATATATATATATATTTGACGATATTTCGGCCATGTGGCTGTATCGTTGAGCGAAACACATTTGGAACCTCTGTGGATGCAAAGATCCTTGAAAAGCTGGATCTACAGAGCTTCTATCCAATTTCATATTTTCGGATTGTATCTTTTCTCTTATTTTGTTATTTTAATATTTTGAGCCTCCAGATTTTGATAATCCTTTGATGTTTGAACTTGATTTGTATGCATCGCTCTTGAATGTTGATAAATTCATGTGTATTATTGATATTTAAAATTAAGATCATTTTGTCTTTTATGGTAACATTATCTTCCTTTTGTCTGATATTTCCTTTCATATCATATTTACTTAATTTTCCTCCGTATTGTTTTTGAACCAGGGTATATGACACTGATCATGTTTTAAATTAGTCTAACTATTTTTATTTTATTTTTAATTTTATCTTTTTATTATATAATAATAATAAAAACAAGTAATATTAACATCACCAAAGAAGCAAATTCACGGTTATAATGCCGATAAAAGAAGAGAACAAACAGCACCAGCCCAAATTCGATGATTAGTCAGAATTAAATTCTTCCTCAGGTCTGAATATTTAACTCTAACTAACCCAAACACATGCCTGTTTCAGATATATTATGTTCTGCTATTCGCGAAAGAATGTTTTGTTTCTTTTATTTTTTTGGAATAGTAAGTTTTATCGAAACCGTTAGCAGAAGAAAATTGAGCTTAGAATTGTTTTAAATACATCGCATATAATATGAACTTATATGAAGTTTTCATTTTTTATGTATTGATCAGTCTCTTTATTACTCTGTTTTATTAACTCTTTCCAGCATAGTTGTAAAGTGTTTATGACTTTGTTTATATTTAAGTTGGTTTTTGGATCAAATCTTGAAATCAATTTTTGACCCACTTCGCTACCAAGATGATTTTCTTGAAATTTTACACACATACGTATTTTGGGCGCGGTAGCCCATTGGTTAGCGCGCTGGAGTTGCACTCGGTAGGCCCGGGTTCGATTCCAGCCACTGCCAAAACTGCCGCCGTGTTCACGCGGAGTACGATCACGTTAAACATGTGGGTCCGTAAGTCCTTCCGAGAGGTTGGTGGTAGGGGAAGGAGGGTACGGTCCCTGTGGATGCCTCCCCCACTGGGTTCCGGTCCAAATTGGGTGGCACTTCCCGGCCGTCCAAACAGTTACCTTACACCTTTCTGGTAGGTCGGACGGTCTGGGTCTCAACAACAACACATACGTATTTGCGATGACAGTGCAACATTTAATTGCTTTTGAGTTGATCCCCTCCCTGGATTCTGACCCCCCCCCCTCCGCCCTAATCCCAGAATCATGACCAGAATAGCCCGTAAAATATCACATTGCCTTAAGATAGTTTTTAAAAAAATGTTCTCTTATATATATATATATATATATATATATATATAACTTTGTAAATACAAAAGTACGAAACGTACCCGATTGTAAACTAATAGAAATTGCCAAGTCATATAGGCGTAATGCAGCTCTATTAATGTCTTGTATATAAGAAGATCAAAAAAGAACGAGATGTAATATAAGTGCCAACAGGGAAATAACAAGTGGCCAAGGGGGATTGTGACCCCTTGTTCCCGGTTATAACCAGCTATTACTCCTAAGGAAACACTCCCGGAGCCGTTACGTGCCTGTGGCCATAAGGCCACAGGCACATAATGGCCACAACCATGTAACGGCTCCGGGAGTGTTTCCTTAGGAGTAATAGCTGGTTATAACCGGGAACAAGGGGTCACAATCCCCCTTGGCCACTTGTTATTTCCCTGTTGGCACTTATATTACATCTCGTTCTTTTTTGATCTTCTTATATATATATATATATATATATACATATATATATATATATATATATATAAGCGGGATGCCGGTCCGTAAATTACGTTATCTGCAATGAGAACACAACCCATAGCATTTTTCCCTCTAACATTATCGGTCATACACTACGCTGTCTGATGGAAGTCTATCATCTAGCTTACATATTCATCTAGCTCACTTATTTATCTAGCTCACTTATTCATCTAGCTCACTCATTTGACGGCCCAAAATGAGTCCCATTTTTATCAATATGTCGCCCTTAATGTTTTCTACCAGCATTAATGGACGCAAAAAATTCAGTGGAACATGAAAATAACTGCTGCATGAGAATGGTAGGTAATGGAATTGGTGTGTTCTGATTGAATTTGATTATTATGAATCCATTTCGAAGTGAATTATCTTTCGAATTCACTTTGATTCGGTGCCGTTTCATTTAAATTGAATGTATTTTTTTCTTCATGTCATAATTCGAAATGGAAAGAAACCTATTAACTAAATATTTATTAGAAAATACATTTCTGGTAATACCCTGATAGAGAAGAACTACAGTACTTAAAAATGACAAATGAAAATTTTTACCTGCAGATTTATCACCAGAAAAGAAAACTCAGATGTAGCAAGAATTAAACGTGACGACACACATATATATGCTATAATTAAATATGTTTGTTTACTTGTTTGTCTGTTTAGTATAGAAATAACTAAACGTAATATACTTAACGTGCATATATTACACTCAAGGACTTTTTATTTCCATTGACCATTTTAGGATCCATGTTTTACATTTCTCTTCAAATTAATCAAAATAAATATGCATTTTACTTTCTAGTTACGAACACATTTTGAACATGGTTTTGTTATTTATAACATCATTTTACATTGGATGAACTCCATAAAGAGGAAAGATTAAAGGAAAAATAATCCAGGAGCTGAGCTGAATAGCAACGTTTCTAGGCAGGTTTATCGTTAATAATAAAAATCTGATGTGGGCAACACATGACTTTCCTTATATAATGTAATGAATTTACTACTTTTACATTAAAAAGATAGGTTGTTCTTATAGTAGATACTAAATATTCTTTCCAAGATATTGAATTTTCAACAATTAGTCAACATTTTCATTGATTTAGCGTCATTTTTATCCATTTGGCGAGATTTTCGTTAATTTGGCAGCACTTCAAAAACTCTCCAAGTTGGCGACATTCAGCCAAATTCGTCGCCAAAATCTCGCCAAGCGTTATGGACGAAGAAATAAGTTATTCTTACAGCAGATAAATGACTATTGGCGTTCAAATACAAGAGTATTACACAAAGTATCTTTTTTCATGAATGGAACGAGCTAGATCCACGAGAATGATGTCATCTAATTTATCGCATGGTACTACATATGAAAAGTGAACATGTTTCTCAAGAGGAAATATTTTTTTTATTTTATATGACTTTTTGATAATTTTTTTGAAAAATGTGCAATATCTCAAGAACGGTTCATGTTAGCGTTCTAAAATTTATGTCAATCGTTTTCTAATGAAAAATTACATAAGAAATGTCTAATTTCGTAACTTTATTAGTGGTTTCGATTTTTTTACGATTTTTTCAAAATTTCATTCGAAAATTTAGGGGGTTCTGGACATTCGATTGCATATAAAAACAATAGGCTTCCAGTGTTTACGGATTGTGATTTTTGTACCAAATTTGGTTCGAATCGGTCCATTCGTTCGGCAGTTATCGTCTCCACAGACTCACTGACACACACACACACACACAGACATCACTTCATAAATGTTTGATTCGTGATCAGGGATGCTTGAAACGTGCTCTCCCGTCGAAAACTCGAATTCGAATTTTCGACCCCGTCACAATACTTTCCTTATACATTATGTATATAAGGAAAGTAAAAATGTTGGAAAATCCGGGTTGGTTTCAGTCCGTCCGACCCTGTTAACACGCCTTAATTACTGCAAACGTTGAATACTTTCTGACAGCAGAATTCATTGTTTAGGAACTTCTAACTCATTTATTCGTCTGAAATTTTGTTTATTCGCCTGCGCCAAATCCATTCCATTTTAATCCTTAATGTCTCTTTAAACACTCTTTCCATTGTTATTGGACGAGAAATGTCCTGCGGAACACGAAAATAAATATTTCATGTGTTTGTGTTGGGTGAGGGGGGTGGGTGCGTATGGTTGGATATTAATTACTGCAAGTCGAAATGAGTTGTATATTATGACATTTATATTAAACCAGTTTTGTGTGCACATGAGGAAAGAACTTTTTCTTTTACTTTCCCTACAATACATATTAATATATAGGAAAAGCACTGGAATAGGGTGGATTAACCCTGGTCAATTGTTCATTAGGATAACAGATATTAATAGCGTTACGCATCATATGATTTAATTTTAATGAGTGTGATATAATTTTAATGAGTGCGGTATAATTTTATTTTTGTATATATTTTATATATTACCACTAAGGCGTATTACTCACTTCAGAGTTCTTTTATGTAAGTAATATTAATTTTTGTGTGCATTATATATATAGGTTGCTTTGAGGATAAGTGATGCTTGAGTTTAATCATGTTTATGCAAATATGCATATAACTATATTTACATTTAGAAATTAGTTTTTATAGACATATGCCATTTAAAATATTTAACATATTATTTTGTTTTGATTGACCTAAACATATCAGTAGATCTATGCTTTGAATGTTATTGTACACTAGCTGCCTTCGGGGACCAGCCTGTTCGCTACCCTTGAAAATTCTAACCGTGGCAAACTCGCTGGCGCGACCTACCAGAAAGGTGTAAGATAACTATTTGGACGGCCAGGAAGTGCCACTCAATTTAGACCGGAACCCAGTGGGGGAGGCATCCACAGGGACCGTACCCTCCTTCCCCTACCATCAACCTCTCGGAAGGACTTACGGACCCACATGTTTAACGTGATCGTACTTCGCGTGAACACGGCGACAGTTTTGGCAGTGGCGGGAATAAAACCCGGGCCTGCCGAATGCAATTCCCGCGCGCTAACCACTGGGCTACCGCGCCCTCCCCAACAATCTCCATAACTTTCTTTTATTCACTCAATTTAGACCAGAACCCAGTGGGGAAGGCATCCACAGGGACCGTACCCTCCTTCCCTTACCACCAACCTTTCGGAAGGACTTACGGACCCACATGTTTAACGTGATCGTACTCCGCGTGAACACGGCGGCAGTTTTGGCAGTGGCGGAAATCGAACCCGGACCTACCGAGTGCAATTCCCGCTTTTAAAATATAACGTAATATCACCGCAGCAATATCCATAACTTTCTTTTATTTATTTTTTATTTCTTCCGTTTCATCGTTCCATCATTTAAAATATCCATTTAAAAATCCATATCGTTCCACCATTTAAAATATCGCATAAAACATTAAATAACAATAATAATTTCACCCTCATAATATCTCCATGGAAACAGCGTGACGTCCCCGGCTGCGCGCGAATGTGGTAGAAAAATCGGATCTTCGCCATGAAGTCGTCGAGAAATTTAAAATCATTACTTCTTTAAAATCAGGATCGGGCTGCTATTTATAATTATTTCTTGACCAGATTGGGCTTATAAGAAAGCCTGATGTTTGAGCTTTCTAAAAATTTAAATTATTAGTCGACATTCTCGATACTTTTTCGGATGTGAGGATTTAAAAACGAAAGTTCGTTTTTTTGAGCCGAAAATGACTTTTGTTTTAAAATCTTTAAAAAATATTAGAAATTGAGATTTGAAATTCATATATTTTTACTCGCAATTATCTGCTCTTTCCGGTCGTGAGATTTGTTTTTTTCTACGACGTCTGGATGGTGGAGGAAAAAGGAGAAAAAACGATCGAAATCGCATAAAACATTAAATAACAAAAAAAAAATTCAAATTTTAAAAATCGGTTTTCACGTGTCACCTCCCCACCCCACCCCTCGGGTCTCCGATTGTCAAATTTCGTAGCTCTGCGACGCTCGGTCACTGAGCCTATAGTGTATAAGACACATACACAAACAGACATTGCCTTTTATTATATAGATTGTACTGTAGCAGATGCAAGATAGTTAACTGTTATAATTGACAACTTACTTACAGTATCTGTAGTATCTTACATTTTTAAAATATAGGTTTTTTTTAGTATCTTCGAATTTCAAATTCCGTGTCGAGGCATGGTCAGGTTGTAAATCCAATGGGTCGGCTCCTCGCTCATGGTGTTTGATTGATTGATTGGACAGGGCAATCTGCTAGGATTTTGGTTTTCACTGTTTGAGAAATACTTTGGTGTAGCCGCGCTGCACTATAGAAGCTTTATTCACACTTTATTATTTAACGAGGTAGCGCGCCAAGGTATATGGAATCTTTCTTCGTCCTCTTTCGGCATTTTGCTTATTCTAGTTATAAGTGGAAAACGTTGAGTGTACATTCCCAGCTGGATGGAATTATACTTTGCGCCAAAATATGTTATTTCATTTCTTATTTTGACTGTCATTTTTCGTTACTTGCGGATTCTTTTTACAATACAGTTGCTTTTGTTTAGAGATATTACATCTTTTTCTGGTAAATATTTTTTTTTCGTTAAAACGATTGCATGCTCTGTTATGTACTTAACTTTAATTTGCGCCTATGTTTAAATTTTCAGGAATGTAACATTTTTCACAGAATCTAATAGATAAAATTGTTAACAATGTCTGCTTGTTTTGTCGGAAATGGGATGCCATTTATGAATATACAAAAATAATTTCAATGTTTTAATATTTTAAATTCATTTTATTGAAGAAACTAAAAATATTTTATCCGAGCGAGTTTGTGCCTCGCGTTGCTTACTTTCACTCGAAATATCTTCTAAACTACAAAAAATAGATATGAATAGTAAAATAGATATAATAGAAGATCCAGTTTCTAGGATTTTTTATGAAGCTTTTATAGTTTTCTACGAGTCGCCTTGTCAAGTTGAAGAAGATTGAAAATGTTCAGTTAATAAAGTTTGTAAATAATGCTTATATCTCGAAAACTAAGAGCTCTAACTATGAACAACAAGGAAGTAATTTGTAGACCATTGAATGCCCTACAAGAATATATAATCAAGTTTTAAGTTTTCGGAATACAGTAGCTATAACTTGGATATTTTAATATTTTAAACTGCTTTGAAAATGTCTAAAGAGGTCAAACTACCCACAAAGAAAGATGTTTATCACGCAAAACCTTCTCGGCTGTATCGAAATGGAGCCACTTCCGATTTTTCGATAGATAAATTTATTTAAAGACTGCAATTTTATATATTAGTACATTTCCCTTCACGCCCCCCCCCCCCTCCCTCCCATCACCTCAAAATAAAAAAAAATTCTTGTGACCCTCTCCTTCAGGAACCTTCCTTGAATTCAGCCCCTTTTGCATTTCCATTCTGGTCACTGCGCTGAGTTAAGAATGCAAAACAAAGCCCATCAGCATTAGAGACGTGTCCGCTATTATGAGGAACGCGTTATTTAGAAGTACCCATTAACAGAAATTTCACCGCGTATCATTTGCGCTAAATCGCGTTAAATTGTGATAATAATAGGGGAATAACTTCTCACCACGTATGTCGCCGGTCGGAAACTGTTAACCATCTTATTTATTCTTTCGCGATTCCATTTCAATCTTTATCTCTTGAAACATTTCTCCAGTGCGAATGGACGTACCAGAAAGTTTGCAATACGTAGAAATAAACGCCTCGCAAGTGTTGATATGTAATGAGTAATGATGCTTATGTAGTTTAGCTATTGTCATAAAGGAATTCTACCTCAGGAATTATGTGTTATATTGCTTCAAAGATCCATTTCACGGGGAAAAGTTTTTTCTTCTGTTTTGGAATGGGTTTTATTGAATTGGTAATAGTTCTGTAATGTCCTTGCTTAGCCCGTTATGACTAAAGTAATTATATTGATGTCGCCATAAGTCTGAATATTCGTTCTCGTTATTGAAAGCATTCAGTTATTAATTACGAGCAGATATTCCTGACGTTGCTTGTGATTTGAAATATGTTCACATTTCAGTAGTGTTCTAAATGTTATTGTTCTTTAAAATATTCTCATAAAATATTTAATTTTATTAATTTAAAAAGAAATATAAGAATTTATCTTCTCTCGATACAAAATTATTTGCTCATGTGAAGATATACCATTTTTATTCTATTTCAACGGTTGCATAAACACAATGGAATATATAAGAATTTAAAAAAAATTTGCCAAAACAAAACAAATGCCTTGAAATTCAAAATATCAATAATTCTCGTAATTTTATCTTTCAAAGGACGTAAAAGAACCCAATCAAAGATATAATATCATTTATTTTTATATTTTTATCAATTTCTTTATTATTTTAATTGTATAAATAGGATAAAAATCGTCTGCTATATAAACAAATGTAATTAAATTCCTTTGCTAAGCCATATGATATAATTTTTTCCAAATAAATTTTCAGAAAGAAAAGTCGTCTGCGTAATTCTATTTCTATGGAGGGTTTAATTTGGCGTTTTCTTAAATTAATATCTCGACAACCTCCGGTTGTAGAAACTCGAAACATAGACATGTTACCCGCAGTAAAGTAGAGAATATATCCATACCAAATTTGAAATAAAACTCCATCATAAACTATGGCTTTGTATGCTTTACAGACAAACAGGTAAGTTAGACTTTCAATTTTATGTATGTTATGGACCAAGTGATTAATGAGGTCACTATACATAATGCCCGAGCATTATATATAATGACCAGAGAAGTCAAGCAGAGTAATGAATGTTCGTTAATTTATCCCTTTAACAGGCAGTATATGCTTATTGCCTGTTAAAGGGATAAATCCTTTCCGGTCAATAATGATATCCTGTCAAGTGTCTTCTACTTCTCAAGCGTCTGACGAGATTTAGCAATAGGTTCTGAAAGGTATATAGATTTTATTTTAAAGAGGTTTGATTATAAAAGGAATGTAAATATAACCAGCTGTTTCTAAATTTGAAGATGTTTCATTAGTTTTTTTTAAGTTACTATTACAGAAGAAAATGATTTCCTTTTATATAGACTTAAGTAAACAACTAAAACTGATTTTGTTGTGAAACATTATTAGAGTCAAATGTTTTATTTTACCAAAGTGTTTACGTACAATTTAATTTTACTACCATACTATTATTTTTTTATATATATATGAGGAAAAAAATGCATGGGTTAATTTTAAAGAAAAGCGGGTATATCTCAGCTGTTGAATGCTGTACCAATAAACGGTTTTAATTAGGAGCAAGTTTTATCATGTTAATGTATCATGTTAATGTAACGGGATTATGTACACATGAAGAAATTACGTAAATAAATAGTTGTATGTATGTACGAGAAATTAACGTTCTATTTTTATTTGCTTTTATTACCGTTAACTATTGAAGAAATGTGGTACAATTTGCGATAATTTTTAAAATATGTGTCGATTTAATGTTTATGAAAATAATTGAGTTTGCAACTGAGCAAGTAAAAGGAAAAAACATAGTTTTTTGAAGTATCCCCATTTATTATTTGTATATAACTTCAATGTATGAAGAATGTCTGTATTAAAATGTATGCAACTGAGTTGTATGAAAGACAACGACATACCAAATGTGAATTTTATAGCTGCTCTGGTTATTCCTAAAAATCGATCACATTCCTATGGCGTGCCTAAAACATGCTAGCCGATAAGGTTTTGAATCCAAAGAATTATAATATACCACAAAAGATAACAACATACTATATTCTGACTTTCTAGCTGCTCCGGTTCTCGAGTTATTCCTTAAAACAAGTACATTCCTATGGCAGGCCCAAGACGGGCTAGCCCGATAAGGTTCAAAATCTAAATACGGATACATGCAATTTCTGCTGACCGTTTCGCAAAAAAAAAAAAAAAGAAAAAAAAAGCAGTTCTTTCATCCCGAATCGTACCAAAATCTAATCAGCACTAGGGTGAACCACACATGACTTACCTATCAAATTTTATGAAATTTGATCCGTTAGTTATTGAATTAGAGTGGATACATACACAGACAGACACAGATACGCATACATAGAGACAGGCACACAAACAGATGTCATGCTAAAAATAGTTTTTATGTATTCTAGACGTCTCAAAACGTGTAGATCCGTCGAAAACTCGAGTTGCGATTTTTTACATGATTCCAATATTTTCCCAATACATTATCATGTACTCGTATTGTAATACATTACCATGTATTGTCGGAGAAATAATAGTGAGAATAAGTTGAAGCATTTTGCACCGGAATTTACAAGGTGGGGTGTTATAGCTTTGTTCCAAATTTTTATTTTTATTATTTTCTTTACTTTTATTCTCTTATATCTCGTTTGCACTGGCAGTTTGGATCTCGGACATCTATATATCCTCTTCTCTCGCTACTGACTCTTCAGATTTCATGCATCTTTTCTTTGGTAGACCATCTATCTCTTCACCACCCTTTTCCAGACACGTGTTAATGTGTTTGAACCATTTTGTTATGGCTCATAAACTCCGTGTATTGCCGCTTTTATTGACAGTCTCGGATCAAGATCCGGATTACATAAATATGCATGCTCCACGTCGAAGGCATTTTTCCTTCCCGAAGATATCGAGTGCCCACATTGAAATTACCCCCTGATATCCAAAACCAATTCTACCACAGGACAGTGATAAAACGAGGGATTTTCCAAGGGGGGGGGGGGGGGGAATCGGAGAAATGTGACTTTAACTTTCCGTGGTATATTTTTTGTGGCATTTTTTCGTATATTGCGATGTCCTGTGATAGAGTAAAGTGTTTTAAAGTGCCAGTTAGGTATTTTGCTTTTGCAGTGGTTGTATAACATGTATCTCTTAATTGGTTGTTTTCCTTAAAATTTATTGTTGGAGAGTGAGGGGTAATTTCATGATAAAGATAATTTAAAATTTGGTTTACAAAGATACAATATTAACATGTAATCAATTTTTACACGTAGTAGGAATACTTGAGCAGGTACAAGTCTAAAAATCTGATGCGGGCAGCATATGACTTTTTACTACAAACTCACATTAATTTTCTCTTTATTTCTTTATTAATTCATTAAATTCACATTAAATTTCACTAAATAACACGCACAATTATTTGAAACGACACTGAATGTGTACTTTTAATTCAATTTTCGTTTTCATTGGGTAACTGAACGTATTTTCAAAGGCCGCGTAGTAACAAGACAAGAAAGATCAATCATGCTTAAAGCATTGATTATGAAACACTTTCCAACTTCAATGCAAATTTATTTAAACATGTCTAAAATGCAATACATTCTTCGGTAATATTTTAAAATTTATCACAATACTACACTAATTTATTATATTTGAAAACTTAAACCTTCATCGAAAAAAATGAACTTCATTCAAATGACGGCATTGAAATATAAATTGCCTGATTTAAACATCTCTAAAATGTGATACATTCCTCTGTAATAATTTTAGAATTATCATAATACTACGATAATTTATTATATTTGAAAGCTTCATCGAAAACAACTGAAATTCATTCAAATGACGTCATAGAAAAAATAACGCGCCTGGCTCTCTCTATAAAAGCAGCATTTCATTCATAAATAATTTCCCATTCATATCATTCATCACAATACTATAATAATTTATTTTATTTAAAAATTAAGACCATGGAGCTATAAGTAGTTAAACTCTATGCGTAAAACTTCATCGAAAATATCGTCCTTCTCTTTGTAAAATCAATGAATATTTGATTCATATCAGCTATGCAGACTCCATAAACTAAATGATTTTGTGTTAAAGAAATACAGCAATTCTAATACAACTCATTCTACATATTTTGCTGTTTACATTTTACATAGGTGAAAAATAGGCTTCGTAGTAGAAATAATCAAATTTGGATGAGCATTTAAACTCAAATATATTGTAATTGCGTTGTTTCAGTATGTAGATGACAGAATTTAAGCAAAAATAGAGTGGTTTTAGGACGAACACAGCACTCAATATGAATTAAAAAGAACTTTAAAAATCACGATTTTGAGACAAGATGGATGCCATATATCATTTTGAAGTGGGTCACGTGATCTCTTCATATCATGGTCACGTGATCGCTTCATATAATAGGTGTTATTATTATTTTAAATTGTATTTAAAAAACTACTGAATATATTTCGCTGAATTTTTTTTTATATATTTTATGGAACAATTTGAATATTACCTAACATTTTCGAAGCAATTTGTGAATTTTAAATCCGCTTAAAAAATGTTTGAAAAATTAGGTCCCATAGGGCTCAGTGTATTTCATTTTTTCAACCCGGGTTCAATCCAAAACTAATTGGGTGATATTATTCATTTATATTCCCATAGGTCCCACAGACCGTCTGAACAACATACTAAAATTTCATTTTGATTAAGTCATTTTTACGGCAGTTATCGTGCTAACGGACAGACAGACAGAATGAACAAAGTCATAAACACTTTTCAACTTTGTTGTATAGTGTTAAAAACTAAAATATCTCGAGAACGGCAGTTCCTAGAGTAATGGGGATAGTCATATTTTTTCATTATGAAAAATTACGTGTAAAACGAACATTTAATTCATATTTTTGAGCATAAGTAGTATTTTATTTTATATTTTGACGATTTGTGCGGGGCATTTGGCAAATAACGTCAGATTCTCTTTTCCCGAATTGAACCTAAATCTAATCAGCACTAGGGTAATCTATAAGTAACATATTTGCTAAATTTTGTGACATTTGGTGTATTAGTTTTTTTTCCAGCTAGAGTGGATACAAACGATTTTTGCGGGCCATTTTCCAAAAAGGGCAGGGTCTTTTAATCCGAATCGTACCAAAATGTAATCATAATTAAACAAGAAAGATCAATCATGCTTAAAGCATTGATTATGAAACACTTTCCAACTTCAATGCAATTTTATTTAAAAAAGTCGAAAATGCAATACATTCCTCTATTTTAAAACTTATCACAATACTACATTGATTTATTATATTTGAAAACTTAAACCTTCATTGAAAAAAATGAACTTCATTCAAGTGACGGCATTGAAATATAAATTGCGTGGTTAAAATATCTCTAAAATGCAATACATTCCAATAATATTTCCGGTAATATTTTTAAATCTATCATAATACTACGATAATTTATTATATTTGAAAAGTTCATTGAAAACAACTGAAATTAATTCAAATGACGTCATAGAAAAAATAACACGCCTGGATCTCTTTATAAAAGCAGGATTTCATTCATAACTTTCTCCATTTCATTCGTCACAATACTATAATAATTTATTTTATTTAAAAATTAAGACCATGGAGCTACAATTCATAAACTTTATGCTTAAAACTTCATCGAAAAAAATCGTCCTTCTGTTTATAAAATCAATTAATATTTCATTCATATCAACCATGCAGACTCAGACTCCATGGACTGAATTATTTTGTGTTAAAGAAATACAGCAATTCTAATACAACTCATTCTACATATTTTGCTGTTTACATTTTACATAGGTGAAAAATAGGCTTAATTGTAGAAATAATCAAATTTGAATGAGAATTTAAACTAAAATATATTGTCATTGTGTTGTTTTAGTATGTAGATGCACAGAATTTAAGCAGAAATAAAGTAGTTTTAGGATATGGATACAACATTCAATATGAATTAAAAAGAACTTTAAAAAATCACGAATTTGAAACAAGATGGATGCCATATATCATTTTGAAGTGGGTCATGTGATCGTTTCATATCATGGTCACGTGATCGTTTCATATAAGATGTGTAATTATTATTTTAATTTTTATTTAAAAAACTACTGGATATATTTAGCTGAATTTTTTTCTATATATTTTATGGAACAATTTGACTATTACCTAAAATTTTCGAAGCAATTTGTGAATTTTAAGTCCGCTTAAAAAATGTTAGAAAAATTAGGTCCCATAGGGCTCAATGTATTTCATTTTTTCAACCCGGGTTCAATCCAAAACTAATTGTGGGATATTATTCATTTATATTCCCATAGGTCCTACAGACCGTCTGAACAACATACTAAAATTTCATTTTGATTAAGTCATTTTTACGGCAGTTATCGTGCTAACGGACAGACAGACAGACAGACAAACAGACAGAATGAACAAAGTCATAAACACTTTTCAACTTTGTTGTAAAGTGTTAAAAAAAACTGTGCCTTGAAACATCTATTTTTCGAGATCTGTTATAGATAGAGCTTAGATAATGAGTGATATGGATTCAACCTCAAATTCTGGAGGGGACTAGGGGATTTACTAAGAATTTCCAATTCTGGGTCTATTTCTATTTCCGATTTTTAAAAAAAAGTCATTTTATTTTAAACATTTATTTCTTGAGATTGGCTAGAAATATAGCCTGGATAATAACTTTTACAGATTCAGCATCAAATTCCTGTGGAGATAAAGTAGTTCAAAAAATTTTCACTTTCTGTTTAAAAATTGTCCTTGAAACATCTATTTCTCAGGATTGGTTATAGATAGATAATAACTGCAATGGATTCAGCATTAAATTTTGAAGAGGGGGGGGGGAGGATTAACTAAGAATTTTGGTTTCCTGTTCTGAAGATGCCACTCCCGATTCAGAAATTTACATTTTCCTTGAAACGTCTATTCTATTTCTGACTAATATGATTCAATATTAAATTTTGGATGGGGTTGGGGTGTCACTAAGTGCTTGTTATTAAGTTAAGATTAGCTATATATATATATATATAGTGCTTAGACAATGACTCTTCTGAATAGCATTAAATTATGAAGTAGATCAAGATTCACCAAAGATTTCCATTTCGGAATTTCTTTCATTTCCAGTACAAAAAAATTTCTGAAATTGAAAATTTATTCTTAGGATTGGCTATAGCTTAGATGATGACTGATATGAATTCAGCGTCAAATTCTGGAAAAAGTAGAATGGCTTACCAAGAATTTTTCATTTCATGTTTCTTTTCGACTTTTGGTTTAAAAGTTGTCCCTGAAAGATCAATTTCTCAGGATTGGTTATAGATAGAGCTTAGATAACGGCTGATATGGATTCAACAAGAGGTAGAGGATTCACTAAAGATTTCCATTATCGATACTTTATAGTATTCAAGGTATTCGAGTATTTACGGACAGTATTCGCCCATCGCTTGCGGAATGAGCGGTATGATGAAAACACCCTAGTTTCCCGCGTAATGGAGATCATTTATTTAGGGAACGGAGTTATTTTGTGAAAGTTAATTTAGTGTCATTTTTATTGGTGTCAGTGTAGATATTTTATATAAATGTATTTTTAATGCATTAGTAAAATTACTAAAACATTATTTCCCCTTCTAGGTGAGTTCTGTTCCATTTTATTATTGAATCTCGAGATCACGTAAGTTGCATTCATTTTAAAGTTAGACATTGCCAACTCATCATTTATAAATTATATATATATATATATATATATATATATATATATATATATATATATATATATATAAACTACTCTACACAGAAGATGCAGCACCATGAAAAAGCAAATAGAGGGTGATGATAAAGGACACATAGAGATGGCGTATATAAATAAGTGATGTTAATTCCAGAAGGATAATGCAATACAGTAATGGCATAGACAGGGTGATCAGTAAGCAGTTGGACTGCCTGTTGTGGCGATACAAGCAGAAACACTTCGAGGAACAAATGTAATGAGCGTCCGGATAGTTTCCTGAGGGATGGATCACCATATGTCTTCAATCATCCTCCGCAGGTCTTCTTCTGTTTGAGGCGGGGGCAGGGCAATTAAACGACGGCCAATGCTCGATGGTTGAGAGATCTGGAAACAGCGAAGGCCAAGGAAGCACCTGAATACCTTGTAAGGCTTGTCTGCTGATGGTTGCCGTGTGCGATCGCACGTTATCTTGCTGGAAAACAGCATCTTGCAACCGCTGAAGGTAAAGCAATGCAACGGGACGCAGCACCTCTTCCACATGTCATCGTACCGTCATTGTGCCTCTGATACGAACCAGAGGTAACCGGCTACCGAAGCCGATGGCACCCTAAACCATGATGCCGCGTTGTCGAACAGCATGGCGTTCAACAGGCACAGCAGGATTGGATCTGTTTCCACGTCGCTTCCAGTCTCTCACACGGCCACAGTCAGTCGACAAACGCTTCATGGTGTTGCATTTTCTATGTCGGGTGTATATATATACAGGGTTATTAGGAAAGAATCATCTGATTACAAAATTTAATATTTTCCATAATTACAAACAGAAAACTATAATTAATATGTCATTGTAAAGGAAAAATGTTATATTTTTAGTTTATAACATTTTCTTTTCTTATTACCTACCTCGATATGTTGGAAATTTGGTTTTTCCCTCAGTTTCCCACTATTGGATTGGTCGCAGTACAGCCGATGATTTGGTCCTACACAGCTACCCTCTTAGGTCACCTGACTTAACCCTATGCGACTTCTTCCTTTGGGGATATGTCAAAAATCTTGTGTTTATACCACCTTTGCCTACAAGCTTGCCCGAACTTAAACAACGTATTTCTGATGCTTTACAAACAGTTAATAGTGAAACATTACAACGTGTTTGGCAAGAAATGGCATATCGCAATGATATTATACAGGTGACTAAAGGAAGTCATTTTGAACACTTGTAAAATTGTGGAAATATTCAATTTTTGTAAATTTTTCCTTTACAGTGACATATTAATTATAATTTTCTGTTTGTAATTATGGAAAATATTAAATTTTGTAATCGGATGATTCTTTCCTGATAACCCTGTATATATATAACTCTTACTGACTTGACTGACTCATGCAACTTATATAGAGCCTAAATTTGTACAGGGAAGTTCATTGTGGGTTATGGATACACACCAAGAAAGACTATTTCTGTACAGCCATTAAGGACATTAAAAAATGGTTGAAATGAACAAGGCACTTGTATGAAATCCTCCTCTACTCCTTAACTCTCTGAGCTAGGAATCTGCAATTTTACAAACATGTTCCTTATGAGTAATAGAAAAACACATAGATGTGATATATTCGTAACTCGATATTAAATTGGTGGGAGGTCAACAAGAGGTATCATCCTAGTATCTCTCAAAGCTATCGAGGTAATAACATGAAAATGTTCAATTATGTTTATCCAGAGTCATACGTAAGTAGTAAGAAATGATATATATCTGCGACACTAATGGGGTGAGAAAGAGTTGGGTTGTATGACCGTGTTTTTCAAACTCCTCGACCTAGCAATCTGAAAATTTTCTGGTATATTCCTCTTAGATCAACACTAAAAAATTTTTTTTGTTTTTAATAGCCCACCTTTAATAGGCCGAGAACTGGAGATGTACGCTGTCCCACCCGTAAGCTAAAAGTTAAATAATAGCCGGAAGTTTCTCAAAGGTCATAGATAAACACTAAGGAGATACATTTCTGTAAGCTATTCCTGGCTGATAAGGTTTGGAATGTCTGAGTGGTCTCTGTATTATCTCCAGGACCAGAATCGTGATTTTTTACAGTGATATTCAGGTGAACAGTGACATGGGCAACGCAATGTATATAAGAAAGGGTGAGATGGCCGAGTGGTGCGTTCACTGTATGTACCTCGTGTTATACTATTTGTTGTTTGGGAAAATATGCAGTTAAAATCGCTACGACTGAAATTCTGTTCTTCTCGTTCAAAGAAAGGATATGCAGCGAAGTAATTTATGTTTACAGCTAAATTAGGCGTCTATTTATACTTTAGCCGTGATATTTTAAATTCAAAAGATATACTATATTCAAAATGGGAAAAATGTTTAGAAAATGTATATTACCTTATAAGAATGTGGGTTTAATGTTACCTACTATGTTGCAGGAATATTAAAAACTTCTGAATATTTTATCACGAGTACAAGGATTAGATTTGGTAGTTTTTAATTATTTTACTTTACAAGCAATGTTTTCCTATAGATTATTAAAATTATTTCTGAGGCAATCCAATGGGGAAATATGTATTGAAACCATTGAGTTAGAAAGAAAGAAATAAAACTCCTATGGATGAAACACTTGAAAATGCCATAATTCTTTGAGAATTACATCTCGGTGTCGCTATTGTTAGTTGACACAACAGAAAAGCGTAATATTTCATTTATATATGTATTCTTGATTATTTTTAAATTAAGAATTCCCTAATTATGAGTATAATTAACCAGTATTTTTTCATAGTTGTAGGATAGAGTACAGAATATAGGGAGATAAAAATAAATTGAAAAATAAAATAATTTTAAACACGTAGAAATATTTTTCAGTTCTACTTTGCATTCCGCTAATAATTTATATTTACAAAATGGACAGTTTAAATAAATATTTTAGGCTTTTCGCCATAGAAATGCATACAATGCAGGTCTACTTATCTTATCTCAGCGCCGACTGAATTATTTATTGTCTCAAACGATTTGGCGTTTTCTTAATTTGAAGTTTTAACTTGTTACTTTTGCATCCATGATTGAAACTATTATGGATACTTTCAAACATAGTTGAAAAGTGTTCATGACTTTGTTCATTTTGTCTGTCTGTCCGTAAAAATGACGTTATCAAAATGAAATTTTAGTACGTTGTTGAGACGGTCTGTGGGACATATAGGAATGTAAATGAATAATATCACCCAATTAGTTTTGGATTGAACCCGGGTTGAAAAAATGAAATACATTGACATTGGACCCTAAGGGACCTAATTTTTCAAACATTTTTTAAGCAAATTTGAAGTTCACAAATTGCTTCGAAAGTTTTAGAAAATATTCAAATTATTCCATAAAATATATAAAAAAAATTTCAGCAAAATATGTTCAGTAGTTTTGTAAATAAAAATTAAAATAATAATTACACCCATATGATATGAAGAGATCACGATCCACTTCAAAATAAAATATGGCATCCATCGTTTTTTCCTAGTGTAAAAATAGTTTTCATAGTTCTTTTAAATTTATATTTAGTGTAGCATCCGTCCTAAAACCGCCTGATTTTTGCGTATTTTCCGTGCATCTATATTCTGCGCCAACACAATTACAATATTTTTGAGTTTAAATAATCATCAAACTTTGATTTTTTCTACAACGAAGCCTAATTTTAATGGATGCAGAATGTAAACAACTCGTTGTAAAATGAGTTGTATAAGAATTGGTGAATTTTCTTTCTCGCAAAATTATTTAGTTCTGGAGTCTGGAATATAAGTGATATGAATGAAATATTCATTGATTTTACATAAATAAGCAAGCGATTTTAAATCATTGCCTGTTTTGATGAAGTTTTAAGTTTCCAAGTAAAATAAATTATTGTACTGTGATAATTTTAAAAATATCAGCGCTGAATGTATCGCATTTTAGAGATGTTTAAATAAAATTGCATTTCAATTGGAAAGTGTTTTATAATCAATGTTTTATGCATGATTGATCTTTCTTGTTTTTTGTATGAATTTTTGTATGTTGTCCATTTTTGTATGTTTTTTGTATGTTGTCCAAAATTTATATATATATATATATAATTGGGGGTCGAAGATTAAAATTCAAAAACTAAGAAACAGAATGAAATACGTTAAATGGTGTATATTGTTAATAAATTGAAACAATTTTGGAGTCCTACATTCACCCCATGAAATAGGGATGAATGGAGGTGTTCATAATAGTTGGAAAAATAAATTAATCCTCGTTTGACTCTAGTTAACTGTATGTGTATTTTAAGTTGTATGGTTTTAGAATGAATTTCCAAATCGTGTAATTTCAAACTTGTGAAAATCAAAGCTGTATATAAATTGATGCTGGTGAGAGTGAAACTGTTGAATACTTCATGCGTAATTTGACTGCTTTATAGTACGTACATACATTTATTTCTAAGCCATTTTAATACAATTAAAGAATCTAAGAACATACCTTAGCTTGTCTATTCCGCTTTGTTACGTTCCTTAGATACATCGTATAAATGCATAAGAAAAGTATTGTGGCGGGCTCGAAAATTCGAATTTGAGTTTTCGATGGGAGAGCACGTTTCAAGCATCTCTGAACACGAATAAAAAGTTTTTGAGGTGATGTGTGTGTGGGGGGGGGGGGGAGGATATCTCACGAACGAATGGAGCAATCCGAACGAAATTTTGTGTGCAAGAATTGCAATATGTTAATGCTGAAAGCCTATTGTCTTTAAACGCAATCGAATGTTCAGAACTTCACTGAATTTTCGAGTGAAATTTTTAAAAGAATCATTAAAACATCAAAACCTTTAATAAAGTTACTCAAATCATCATATGTAATTTTTCATTAGAAAACGATTGGCACAAACTTTAGAACGCTAGCACGAACCTTTCTCGAGATATTGCAAATTTTCCGAATAAATTTATCAAAACATCACATAAAATAATAAAAAAAAATTCTTAACTGTTTTGAAATTT
This sequence comes from Amaurobius ferox, assembly GCA_951213105.1. NCBI lineage: Eukaryota > Metazoa > Arthropoda > Arachnida > Araneae > Amaurobiidae > Amaurobius > Amaurobius ferox. The sequence goes on along the minus strand of OX578149.1, from coordinate 80,827,661 downwards.
GTTCACTTTTCATATGTTATATAATGCGATAAATTTGTTGGCATTATTCTCGTGAACCTAGCGCGTTCCATTCATGAGAAAAGATACTTTGGGTAAAATTTTTATATTTGGACGCCAATAGTCATTTATCGACTATAAGAATAACCTATTTCTCCGTCCATAACTCTTGGCGATATTTTGGTGACAAATTTGACGGAATGTCGCCACTTGGCGACTTTTTTAAATGTTGCCAAATTAACGAAAATTTGCCAAATTAATAAAAATGACGCTAAATCAATGAAAATGACGCTAATTGATGAAAATTCGATATCTTTAACGGGATGTCGCCAACCTGGCGATTTTTTGAATATTGTAAAATAAACGAAAGTGCCGCAAAACTGATAAAATTATTGCCAAATTGATAAAAATGACGATAAATAGGAGATCATGTTTTGCAAATTTTTAATTCAGTCTGATATGACGGGCATACCTCCTAATAGAAAGTTCTTCTCCTATTCGTCTGCAACACTTGGCTATACATTTAACGAACTTGGTGAATAATCTAATAACATATCGCCAACTTATCAATATTTAGCCCCAGATTGACGAACATATCATCAAAATTGTAAAAATGACGCCAAGTTAATGAAAATAACCCCTAATTGATGAATTTATTATTTGCATATTTTAATATATGGACTATACTGTTTATTGAGAATGAAAAGAATATTGATAATTATTAATTTAGAGTTGCGCGAAATATAATTTAATTGGGTACGAAAAAGTTTTGCATGTTGTCATCCGGAGAAGTCACACATGTAACAATTCAACGTTAAATACAGTGTGTCATGGATTTTATACATCCATTTGGACAGTAAGAACTTGCCATTTCGTCTCCAGTAGCTCAACGATAGATGGTTGCCTGAACAGTTCGTAGATCAAGGTTCTATTCCCTGTTGGGGCAAGGTTCTTGACAATCTTATACATCATTTTTTCAGTATTGAAGAAGTAAATTCATTGCATTATATAAGGAAAGTCATGTGCTGCCCATATCAGATTTTTGAATCTGTTTTGAAATAGCGGAAAACATGAATATGTTCCGGCATATTCTGTTCCGATAACAACTGCCTTTCGAAAAGCTTCCTGGAAGAGAAAATTACGAGGTATTTTAGTTCGAGGAAATCACCCATCCTTTCGCCATTTTTACATAAATTCATATATGAATCTTTATTAACTTCGAAGTGCGCCCTTCTTGCATGTTTTCCGATAGGAGAGAATGCATGCACTTTTACGATGCACTTAAACGTTCGGCTGGGGATTTAGTGTCTTAATACCCGCGTCAGCTGAATGGCCGAAGAAGCAACTTATACTTTAAATTAGCCTTTTTTGGAATTCGGAGATTCAATATACTATTTTGTGTTAACCAGTTGTGTCATCTTACATAATAACAAACTATGTATGTATGTCTGTCTGTGTGTGTTTTCTTTAGCCGAAAATCTGAGCTCGTGCAGCCACGAAATTCGGTACAGAGTTAACTGAACTTCCGATGCGACAGACCTTGTTGATCTTTGTTTTAAATTCAAATTAGTTTAAAATTTATGAACTTTTTAAAACTAGCCGGAGATACCCGTTTTCTTCCATTTCGTAAAATTAACTTATCCATCGCAGCTGTTGCAGACGATTTTTTCTGTGCTCGCGTTACAGACTCAGTTGGTCTTCGAATGATATTTCAGACATTCGTCTAGACATGGACCGCAATAATTTTTGTAATTTTCTAAATTCGCGAATTTAATGGATAAATTTTCAATTTTTAGAACACGGAATTATTTTAATATTATGCTCTTGAATATGTAACTTACATCGGAGGAAATTCGTTGAGATAGCAATGGATTTTTCAAATTTTACTTCTGGGATAAAGGAAAGGCATGTTAAAAGAGCTTATTTAGGGCGTGTTCAAAGCGTATCGGTATTATTTAAGTAGCAGACGCTTATTATGGACCCGGGCAGCGTCGGATAATTCGTTCCAAGTATTGTATAAAGCATACACCTAACTGTCCTGTAGGATAAAAATATTAATTGTCCTGTAGAATTAAGAATCCTAACTGTTCTGTAGAATAAAAATCCGTAAAATAAAGCATTCTAGCTGTTCTGTAGGATAAAAATCTGTAGAATAAAGAATCCCAGCGTTTCTGCAAAATAAAGAATCCTAACTCATCTACTCAATAGAGAATTTCAGTGCCATGAGATAAGAAAAAAATAATCCTTAAATAAAAAAAATGTACACTTTGGTCAGTGACTTACTCTCTAATTTAACAAGAGTATATTATTTTGGCCTTCTACGGGTTTTTTTTTTCTTTAAGGATTTGAGGACTATTTTGAGAGAGACTTATATTTTAAAGCGAATTTTGAATCACTGAGCATATATGCATATTTAGGACTTCGCAGTCGTGCTCGAACCGGCGCCTATATGGATCGGAATGTAAGGGCTGGCTGTAGGTGTGCCTTGCAGTTTGCTAAACACCTATTATGGGTAGAGTGGTCTGTGTTAGCTGCTGTACAAAATAATCTCTTATTAAGAATTTCAGAGTTTGAAAAGCTGTGTTTTCTGTTAACTGTATTTCCTGAAAACAGCATGAAAACATTTATTTTTTTGTAATAAAGATATGATAAGAACATTTTATATAGTGTATGGTTAAGATGATTTTAGAAACTAAACGTCGATCATTCTTACGAAATTGAAAATTTGTAGTGTTTTGATTGTAAACTTGAATATAAAATCCTTTATACGTGTCATGTATTTTTACAAACGATTCTCCTTCCATTTATTTGCGATTCTGAAATGCCCGGACGGGGATGGAAATTATCAAAGAAATTAAATTAAATTTTCAGAGATATTGAAAAATTGCCAAATGCATTGAATATTGGATTATCGTCAAATTAAGTTATCGCATGGCGATACTTCCCAACAGTTGCCATGTTGGCGATATTGCGCCAAGGTTGTTATCAGGTTCTCCAAACCTCTTATCAAGCGTGACAGACATAGATTTTGGCTTTTCTTGTGTATCGATTATCATGCACGTTTCTGCATAAGAAAGAATGCTGTGAAAATCTTTTGAAGTTCATATCATTCCTGCGATTCATGGCAATTACTAAAAAATATCTATCTTGTCTAGTTTTTCACATTATATATCTGCATACAAAATTTCATAGCAGTGCGTTCTATTCGTACTTGAGTTATCGTGTTACTCCACACACACACACAAACAAATGGATATTCCCAAAAGTGTTCTAAATCTGTTTAAGAGGTTTCTGATGCGCATCCTATTCTATTGAAATTTCGAATTCGGAAAGGTAAATTCTTTTATACGAAAAAGTACAAAAGAACGATCTAGAAAAAAGCAGCGAAATCTCCCAGTAACAATCACACTTGGCAGCTATTGAACCCATAATACTAATCCACAGCACTATAACATCTGAAATTCAGACGACTGGGTAAAGGAACTGTCAATAGCAAACGGTTCGTATCAAAGAAGAAAAAGACTCTGTCGCCTCCAATCGTGTGGGGTGCACAAATGTAGTTGCACGGTTAGAAATCTCGCGGACTTATAAAGTGGACGAGAGAAAGTTGAGTTAGTTTTATATTAAAAGTGTTTCAGGCCGTAAGGGTAATTTTATTGTTCGTACTAGTATAGTTATGAAATTATTTAAAGTAGTTTACTTCATATATCGATTGTGGTATATTTGAATTCGATGAGGCGTGTTATGTAGTTCGAATTAACGAAAAACAGTCAAATGAAATGAAGTGAAATTACCTGTACCATGTCAATATACCAATTTCTTTGCTATGTATTATTACATTTAAAAAAAAAATCTGATGTGGGCAGCACATGACTTTTCTTACAGACATAAATTTATTTTTTCTTACATAATCATTTAAATTGAGTTTAATTGCACAGAATAACACAGATAATTATTTGAAATTAAACAGAATTCCCAGATTTATTTAATTTTCAGATTCATTTGGCGATTGGAAGTATTTTCAAAGAGGCGACGTGGCAAGGGGGAAAAAAAAAACTAAAATGTTTCTAAAACGGTTGTTAGTCTTTGAATTATGGGGTTAATCTTATTATTTTCGTCGTCAAAAATTAAGTTTATAAAACAAGCATTTAGTTGCTACATGATACATTTGAGCATATGTAATCTTTTATTTTAGGTTTTGGCGATAGTTTCGGCCCAATTCACAAAAAAAAAAAAAAGCAGGTTATTTTCTTCCAAATCATACAAAAATATAATCAGCACTAGAGTAAGCCACGTGTGACACATCTACCAAATTTTGTGAAATTGGGTCCATTCGTTTTTCAGATAAAGTGGATACATACGATTTTTACGGGTCATTTCGTAAAAAAAAGGCAGGCTTTTTTTATCCGAATCGTATCAAAACCTAATCAGCACCAGGGTATCCCACAAGTGACTCGTGCTCAAAATGTGTGGATCCCTCGAAAACTCGAGTTGCGATTTTCGACATTATTCCAATACTTTTCGTATGCATTACCATGTATTTGTAAAGAAAGTAATAAAATAATACTTTATTGTACAATTATTATAGTATTTTCTTTTTACTTTCCCAACAATGCATATTAATGCATAGGGAAAGTATTGAAATCGTCTCGAAAATCGCAACTCGGGTTTTCGACTCATCTATACGTTTTAGGACATCTAGAACACGAAAACACTATTTTTAGCGTGTAGCGTGACGACTGTGTATTGGGCGGGGAAGGGGGGGGGGATACCTTGGTGCTGATTAGTATTTCGTAAGATTCGGGGGGGGGGGATGTGCTTTTTTTTTTTTGCTAAATGGTCCTCAAGAATCGTATGTTCCACGATAGCTAAATAGCTAATTGACCAAATTTCACGAAATTTACTAAATAAAGCAGTTGTGAGTTACTAAGTAAATTAATTTCTGGTGCTGATTGATTCAGAGAAAAACATGGTTTTTTTTCCTTGCAAAATGGCCCCCAAATGTCGTTAAAATCTAACGTAAGAAACTACGTATGCTTAAATGTAGACTAGTATGCTCTACATATGCTTGTTTTATAAGTAATTTTTGACGATGAAAAAAGAATCATTACTCTATAGAATTATCCCTTTTCGAGATATTTTAGTTCTCTCGCTACGCCGCCTTCGAATATTACGTCCAGTTACCAAATGAAAACGAAAATTGAATTAAAAGTGCGAATTCGGTATCGTTTCAAATAATGATGCGTGTTGTTTTGTGCGATTCAATTCAACTTAATGAATTATGAAAGAAATAAAGAGAAAATGAATTTGAGTCTGAAGAGAAAGTTGTGTGCTGGCCACATCAGATTTTTATTTCGCAATATATAGTAATGTATGGGGAAAATATTAGAATCGTGTTGAAATTCGTGACTCGAATTTTTGACAGATCTGCACGTTTTGGGTCCGCTAGAATGCAAAAATATCATATTTAGCGTGACGTCTGCATATGTGTGTGTGGACTAGTCACGTACTTATTACGCGCTCGTTAGCGGCCAATACCTGTAATAGCGGCAAGAACACCTGTTATGAGCCAACACTTTTGTGAATCTGTACGGATTCCGACAAATTCAGTCCTGCCACGTAGCCTGCTTCATATTTAAAAGAAAAAAAAAAGTGGCAACAGAGCCAAGTTTCTATAGCTACGTTGATTTTCCTCAGAGGTTCGCAAAATTGTGGCACCGAACAAGTTTTTTTGTTGCTATTGCAAGTATCAGCTGCTCCATACTGACGGGCGTATAGAAAAATTGTGAGTAACTCTGTTACTCATTATAGATCATAGGCGGCGCCACTAGGAGTGCTTCAGAACCCCCATTACAAATTGCGCAAACACTCCTTTTTACTTAACAACTGACCCTTATTCCAACAATTTTCAATCTCTCTTTCTCTCTTTTTTTTTAAGTCGTTATTTTATTTTATTTATTTATTTATTTATTTTTTACGACTTTATAAATTTGAGATCAGATATTTTTAGGGTTCATTTGGAATGTTAATATTTTTCATTAATTTACTAGCCGCCTTTGGCGACCAGCCTGTTCGCAACCCTTGAAAATGCTGATCGTGGCAAATTCCAACCGTGGCAAACTCGTTGGCGCGACCTACCAGAAAGGTGTAAGGTAACTGGTTGGACGGCCAGGATGTGCCACCCAATTTAGACCGGAACCCAGTGGGGGAGGCATCCACAGGGAACGTACCCTCCTTCCCCTACCACCAACCTCTCGGAAAAACATAGGGACCCATATGTTTAACGTGATCGTACTCCGTGTCAGTGGCGGAAATCGAATCCGGGCCTACCGCGTGCAATTAACGCGCGCTAACCACAGGGCTACTTCGCCCTCCGAGACAATCTCCATAACTTTCTTTTTATTCACCCAATTTAGACCGTACCCTCCTTCCCCTACCACCAACCTCTCGGAAGGACTCACGAACCCACATGTTTAACGTTATCGTACTCTGCGTGAACGTGGCGTAAGTTTTGGCAGTGGCGGGAATCGAACCCGGGCCTACTGAGTGCAATTCCCGCGCGCTAACCACTGGGCTGCCGCGCCCTCCGCGACAATCGCCATAACTTTCTATATATTCACCCAATTTAGACGAGAACCCAGTGAGGGAGGCATCCACAGGGGCCGTATCCTCCTTCTCCTACCACCAACCTCTCGGAAGAACTTACGGACCCACATATTTAACGTGATCGTATTCCACGTAAACACGGCGGCAGTTTTGGCAGTGGCGGGAATCGAACCCGGGCCTACCGCTAACTTCCCGCGCGCTAATTTGCAATTTAAAATGACCATATGCTTAATTCCATCATCCTCATTCCATTGTTTCATTGTTCCATCATTTAAAATATCCATAAAATTAAAATATCCATTTAAAATATCCAAAAGTTAAAATATACATTTGAAAAATCCATATCGTTCCATCATTTAAAATATAAATATAATAATTTATATGGAGTAAAGGAGCTCTATTCAGAACCGTGACGTCACCTTCACCTTGACGTCCCCACCCACCACCTTCCCTCCTTCTGCGGGGGAGAAACGCCGGTTAAAGAAGCGGCACGCCGAGCGGAACGCCGAGAAATTGAAATTCGGAAACTTTTAAAATCCCGATCCTGTGGGCAATACGGAATATTTCCTGACCAGATTGGACTTGTAAAAATGCCAGATGTTTGACCTTTCTAAAAATGTAAATTATTAGTCGAAATTCTGAGTACTTTTTACTATGCGAGAATTTAAAAACCAAAAATCGTTTTTTGAGTCAAAAGTGACTTTTGTTTTAAAATCATAAAAAAATATTAGAATTTGTCCCTGAGATTTGAAATTGATATATGTTTACTCGAAATTCTCTGCTCTTTCCGATGGTGTGATTTGTTTTTTTCTACAATGTCTGGATCGTGGAGAAAAAGGGGCAAAAATGTCAAAAAACGGTCGAAATCGCATAAAACATTAAATAACAAGAAAAATAATTAAAATTTTAAAAATCGGTTTTTATGTGTCCCCTTCCCACCCTCCCGGGTCTCCGATTGCCAAATTTCGTAGCTCTCCGACGCGCGGTCGCTGAACGTATAGTGTATAAGACAGACAGACAGACAGACGCACAGACAGACATTGCCTTTTATTATTAATTTATTACTTACTAGCCGCCTTTGGCGACCAGCCTGTTCGCTACCCTTGAAAATTCTGACCGTGGCAAACTCGTTGGCGCGACCTACCAGAAAGGTGTAAGGTAACTGCTTGGAAGGCCAGGAAGTGCCACACAATTTAGACCGGAACCCAATGGGGGAGGCATCCAAAGAGACCGTACCCTCCTTCCCCTACCACAAACCTCTCGGAAGGACTTGCAGTCCCACACGTTTAACGTGATCGTACTCCGCGTGAACACGGCTGCAGTTTTGGCAATGGCGGGAATCGAACCCGGGCCTACCGAGTGAAATTCCCGCGCGCTAACCACTGGGCTACCGTGCCATCCGCGACAATCTCCATAACTTTATTTTTATTCGGCAATTTTGGGAATCGAACCCGGGCCTACCAAGTGCAAATCCCGCGCACTAACCACTGGGGTACTTCACCCTCCGCTAGCCGCCTTTGGCGACCAGCCTGTTCGCAACCCTTGAAAATGCTGATCGTGGCAAATTCCAACCGTGGCAAACTCGTTGGCGCGACCTACCAGAAAGGTGTAAGGTAACTGGTTGGACGGCCAGGATGTGCCACCCAATTTAGACCGGAACCCAGTGGGGGAGGCATCCACAGGGAACGTACCCTCCTTCCCCTACCACCAACCTCTCGGAAAAACATACGGACCCATATGTTTAACGTGATCGTACTCCATGTCAGTGGCGGAAATCGAACCCGGGCCTACCGCGTGCAATTCCCGCGCGCTAACCACTGGGCTACTTCGCCCTCCGCGACAATCTCCATAACTTTCTTTTTATTCACCCAATTTAGACCGTACCCTCCTTCCCCTACCACCAACCTCTCGGAAGGACTCACGAACCCACATGTTTAACGTGATCGTACTCTGCGTGAACGTGGCGTAAGTTTTGGCAGTGGCGGGAATCGAACCCGGGCCTACTGAGTGCAATTCCCGCGCGCTAATCACTGGGCTGCCGCGCCCTCCGCGACAATCTCCATAACTTTCTACATATTCACCCAATTTAGACGGGAACCCAGTGGGGGAGGCATCCACAGGGGCCGTATCCTCCTTCCCCTACCACCAACCTCTCGGAAGGACTTACGGACCCACATATTTAACGTGATCGTATTCCACGTAAACACGGCGGCAGTTTTGGCAGTGGCGGGAATCGAACCCGGGCCTACCGCTAACTTCCCGCGCGCTAATTTGCAATTTAAAATGACCATATGCTTAATTCCATCATCCTCATTCCATTGTTTCATTGTTCCATCATTTAAAATATCCATAAAATTAAAATATCCATTTAAAATATCCAAAAGTTAAAATATACATTTAAAAAATCCAGATCGTCCCATCATATAAAATATAAATATAAATATAGAGCAAAGGAGCTCTATTCAGAACCGTGACGTCACCTCCACCTTGACGTCCCCACCCACCACCTTCACCGGAAGGACTTCCGGACCCACATGTTTATCGTGATCGTACTCCGCGTGAACACGGCGGCAGTTTTGGAAGTGGCGGGAATCGAACCCGGGCCTACCGAGTGCAATTCCTGAGCGCTAACCACTGGGCTGCCTCGCCCTCCGCAACTTTCTTTATATTCACCCAATTTAGACGGGAACCCTGTGAAGGAGGCATCCACAGGGACCGTACCCTCCTTCCCCTACCACCAACCTCTCGGAAGGACTTACGGGCCCACATGTTTAACGTGATCGTATTCAGCGTGAACACTTCGGCAGTTTTGGCAGTGGCGGGAATCGTACCCGGGCCTACCGCTAACTTCCCGCGCGCTAATTTACAATTTAAAATGACCATATGCTCTCTAAGCTCTTAATTCCATCATCCTCATTCCATTGTTCCATCATTTAAAATATCCATAAAATTTAAATATCCATCGTTCCATCATTTAAAATATCCATAAAATTAAAATATCCATCGTTCCATCATTTAAAATATCCATAAAATTAAAATATCCATTTAAAAAATCCATATCGTTCCATCATTTAAAATATAAATATAATAATTTCTACAGTGCATATGTTAAGCTCTTATTTCATTTAAAATCGGAAGCGCGGGAAACGGAAAGTAAAAACTAATTCGGATTCTTATTGTCCCACCCATCGCTATGCATATACAGAACCGTGACGTCACCTCCACCTTGACGTCCCCACCCACCACCTTCCCCACTTCAGCGGGGGAGAAATTAAGCGGCACGCCGAGCGGAACGCCAAGAAATTGAAATTCGGAAACTTTTAAAATCCCGATCCTGTGGGCAATACGGAATATTTCCTGACCAGATTGGACTTGTAAGAATGCCAGATGTTTGACCTTTCTAAAAATGTAAATTATTAGTCGAAATTATGAGTACTTTTTACTATGCGAGAATTTAAAAACCAAAAATCGTTTTTTTGAGCCAAAAGTGAGTTTTGTTTTAAAATCTTTAAAAAATATTAGAAATCGAAATTCAGATTTGAAATTGATATATTTTTACTCCCAATTGTCTGCTCTTTCCGATGGTGTGAGTTGTTTTTTTCTACGACGTCTGGATCGTGGAGAAAAAAGGGCAAAAAAAGGTCGAAATCGCATAAAACATTAAATAAATAAAAAAATAATTAAAATTTTAAAAATCGGTTTTCACGTGTCCCCTTCCCTCCCCCCCCGGGTCTCCGATTGCCAAATTTCGTAGCTCTCCGACGCGCGGTCGCGAAACGTATAGTGTATAAGACAGACAGACACACACACACACACAGACATTGCCTTTTATTATTTACTAGCCGCCTTTGGCGACCAGCCTGTTCGCTACCCTTAAAAATTCTGACCGTGGCAAATTCTAACCGTGGCACACTCGCTGGCGCGACCTACCAGAAGGAACGACCTACCAGGAAGTGCCACCCAATTTAGACAGGAACTCAGTGGGGGAGGCATCCACAGGGACCGTACCCTCCTTCCCCTACCACCAACCTCTCGGAAGGACTTACGGTCCCGCATGTTTAACGTGATCGTACTCCGCCTGAACACGGCGGCAGTTTTGGCAGTGGCGGGAATCGAACCCGGACCTACCTAGTGCAAATCCCGCGCGCTAACCACTGGGCTACCGCGCCCTCCGCGACAATCTCCATAACCTTCTTTTTATTCACCCAATTTAGACCGGAACCCAGTAGGGGAGGCATCCACAGGGTCCGTACCCTCCTTCCTCTACCAACAACCTCTCGGAAGGACTTACGGATCCACATGTTTAACGTGATCGTACTCCGCGTGAAAATGGCAGCAGTTTTGGCAGTGGCGGCAATCGAACCCTAGCCTACCGAGTGCAATTCCCGCGCGCCAACCACTGGGCTACCGCGCCCTCCGCGACAATCTCCATAACCTTCTTTTTATTCACCCAATTTAGACCGGAACCCAGTGGGAAAGTCATCCACAGGGTGCGTACCCTCCTTCCTCTACCACCAACCTCTCGGAAGGACTTACGGACCCACATGTTTAACGTGATCGTACTCCGCGTGAACACGGCAGCAGTTTTGTCAGTGGAGGGAATCGAACCCGGGCCTACCAAGTGCAAATCCCGCGCTCTAACCACTGGGTTACTTCGCCCTCCGCGACATTCTCCACAACTTTCTTTTTATTCACCCAATTTAGACCGGAACCCAGTGGGAGAGGTATCCACTGGGACCGTACCCTCCTTCCCCTACCAACAACCTCTCGGAAGGACTTACGGACCCACATGTTTAATGTGATCGTACACCGCCTGAACACGGAGGCAGTTTAGGCAGTGGCGGGAATCGAACCCGGATCTACCGAGTGCGATTCCCGTGCGCTAATTTTAATTTTATAATGACCATATGGTATTTAAAATATCCATAAAATTAAAATATCCATCGTTCCATCACTTAAAATATCCATAAAATTGAAATGTCCATTTAAAATATCCAGAAATTCAAATATTCATTTAAAATAACCATAAATTAAAATATCCATTTAAAAAATCCATATCATTCTATGAATCATCCATATCGTTCCACCAATCCATAAATATAATAATTTCAAATACATCACCAGAATTCTATCCACCATAATTCAATCATTTAAATAATTTAAAATATCCATTTAAAATATCATATAAATATAATAATTTCACCCGATGTATCTATCCAATACAAATGCTAAGCTCTTAATACATTTAAAACCCGAAGCCTGGTCTCCATGGAAACGGGGGAAAAACTACTGCGGGGGGGAAAATGTCGGGGAAGAATCGGTTCTTCGCCGAGTATTGGGCAAGAAATATAAAATCATCACGTCTTTAAAATTGCGATCCTGCAGGCAATTTTCAATATTTCTTAACCAGATTAGACTTGTAAGAATGCCAGATCTTTGGCCTTTCTAAAAATGTAAATTATTAGTCGAAATTATGAGTAGTTTTTACAATGGAAGGATTTAAAAACAAAAGTTGGTTTTTTTGAACCGAAAGTGACTTTTGTTTTAAAATCTTTAAAAAATATTAGAAATCGAAATTGAAATTTGAAATGTATATATTTTTACTCGCAATTGTCTGCTCTTTCCGATGGTGTGATTTGTTTATTTCTACGACGTCCCGATCGTGGAGAAAAAAGTACAAAAAGGGCAAAAAACGGTCGAAATCGCATAAAACATTAAATAAATAAAAAAATAATTAGAATTTTGAAAATCGGTTTTCACGTGTCCCCTTCCCTCCCCCCCGGGTGTCCGATTGCCAAATTTCGTAGCTCTCCGACGCGCGGTCGCGAAACGTATAGTGTATAAGACAGACAGACACACACACACAGACATTGCCTTTTATTATATAGATGAATTGACTGAGTGTAATTAATTTAATTAGTTTGCACTCTAGGTGAGAAATTTTAAAAACCCAAAACATTTCTGCACATTTAATTTTTACGCACACAGTTATTTTAAAAATGTGAAAACTTTTTTTCTTGTTTGTCCAAACATTCCGTCATCCGTTTCTTTTTTCCTTTATTGGTGATTTTTGGCATCATACCAAAATGGTATATCATAATATATGACAGGAACTTAGCTGACAGTCTACTGGGCCATTTGACCCCCTCCCCCTCAAAAGAAAATTAAAATTGTTTTTTCGGGCTACGTACCTGATTTATGATCTTATAGCACCTCCAATTGTGAATGTCTGGCGCCGCCTGTGTTGTAGATTGATGTGGAACATCACTCCCTTCGTATAATTCGAATGGGAAAAGGTGCGGACGTGTGTTGCGTGTGACTATAGGAAGGGTTTCATTATATTTTAGTTTAATGAAATGTTTATTTATTTGCTTTTTAAATTATACAGTTTTAATAGGTTAATAGAATGCAGTTTATTTCGTCCAAATCGGACTACAAATAACGAAGCCATCGAAGATGAAATTTTTGGATGTAACGTGCACAGTCACTTCACCGGGCAAACGTGGATAATCGCATATTGGCTTATAGATGCCAAGGCACAAATGTCGCAGATCTAAAATTTAATTTTCCTACACTTTTTAACCGGAATTGTTTTAATAATACAGTTTAAAGTGTATATATAACCAGAAGGAAAATTACATATTTGATTTTGTATTGGATTCAGCAGTCTCAGATACTCTTACTCGTATCAATTCAGCAACCCACCTGAATGATGGCAAACCTATGTCCTCGCTATTTATTTATTATCCAGACCGTCCAGCTCACGCAAAATGTAAACTGCCTTTGCTCACGCAAAAGCAGTTACAAGTGACAGCTGGAAAAAACACAGAAAACAAGATACATAGGCAATATGCGTAGACATGCAGTACCAACAGAAACACAATACACATGGACATACGGAATTTAGAAAGAGAAAGAGCAAAAAAGAGATGGAATTAAGAAACAGACAGGTTTACATTACTGTCATACTATTATTACATGTACTTCCAATTCGCAAAATTGGAAAATGAGAGTTAGGAAGAAGCCGGAAAATTATAAAAGGGAGAAAGATTAAAAGCATAAAAAGTAGAGAAATAAAAGAAAAAAGAAATAAAAGAAAAGAAAATTTGGAGAATTTGGAACAGCAGAAAATTTTTGACCAGTAGAAATTAATATCCGTAGAAGTTAGATCACAGTCAGGATTCTTTTAAACAATTAAATTATTAGCAATACAAAACCAATCACATTGTATCCACGCTGGTCAATAAAATAATATCCCCACATCCGTGTTCTAGCATTAAAGTTACCCAAAATGAGATAAGAAGAAGAAAATGAATTAAAAAAAGAAAATTCAGAAAAAAAAATGAAGGAATCATCGTTGAGAGGAGGAAAAAATATGTATTCTCTGTGGGAAAAGTTCTGGAAAAGCACGTAATTAATGAAGTTCTTAACCAATATATAAAAATCGAAAATCTTGCAGAACGCGTCAAAAGTTGCCAAGTTGCCGATATTTTGTCAAATGCGTCGCCAAGGTCAAGTGAACCAGAACTTTAAATTATAACAATGGTTTTTCTATTACAATGATTCCGTTACGTACTTTCATCCTCGTCACATGCCTTTCTTGATTTACTCCACGCCTATAGGATGCTTAACAGCAAAAGCATGAATTTAGAATCAAAAGAAATGTTCCTCAACATGGCATATTAGAAATTGCAATGTTAACAAGCAGTGAATATTGTACGGATTCTACTATTAATTCCTTTATTTTTATTCACCACTTCACCTTAAAATCGATCATAGAAGCTGTCGGTGACCTGTTTCTCGCCTTCATCCTCAAAATCGATTCAATTTCTTTAAAAACGAAAGACAGAAAACTATTAATTTTTTAAACTATTGTTGGAGAAAAAGAAAATAAATTTACCCCGAAGAATTGTTACAAAATGGTGACGACGCGAAAAAGAATCGATAAAAGTTTTCAGAAATTTTTATCGAAGCTTTCATTATTTTCATACGAAACATATAAAGGAGAAACTCTCTTTCGTGCAGTATTTAAATAATTTCAACCGTCATCGTGATTCTGGGATTGGAGATTAGAATAAATCGTTTTGCTGCATTCAATACGCGATTTTAATTCTAAAAGTATAGATTCGAATCTCTCTAATTCTTTACGTTTGGTACAGAAGCACTTTATTAGAATTATATTATGTAAAAATATATTTGCAAGTTCGTTTCTATTATTTTATTGTTTAAATATTCTTCGTTTAAGACATATATGTATTGGTACGATACATCCTCTGGAATCGTTGGTGTGCGCTCAGAATACAAGAATGAGTCCAAATTTCTGGATAACTAATACTTTATTCACAAGCACAACGTAAACAGGAACAATATACAGTAAAACAGCACTTAAATTCTCCACTAATTTCACAAAATAACTGATACTATTCTCGAAATATTGACGAATATTACAGTTCAATGTAGCTCGTATTATGTCAACTGCTCACCAACTAAATGTTGACTCCTTTTATAGACTCTCTATAGAAACTTCTGGAAATCTTTCGTATCTCGTAGAATATTGGTTATTTCAAGGTATTTCTTGAACCTTCGAAAAGTCGCCAAATGCCGACAAATATGCGATAAATCGCCAAATCTGGCAACCCTCCTCCTAGCTATAGCATCTGGAAACCCTATATTCACCTTATAGGAAAGGTTGCCTGTTCGGGTGTTTTTTCCGTCTGGTCTTCGAAAGAGATGAAAATGAGAAGTGTGGGGGGAGGGGGGAGAGACTCCCAAAACATTTTGTATTTTTGTAACAGTATAAAGTATTACTGTTGTTTTATTTTAGGTCGAGGCATATAACATCGAACAGTTTATACTTCGTTACTGTTAGTTTTTATGTTGTCAGAACACCATGTACTCTATTTACTAACTCTAATATATTATTTACTTTGGAGCTAGGATATTTAATTTTTTACCCGATCACACAAAAAGTATTGTTATACCTGTATTTCCTCGTTATTGAAAATTGATTGTGTCTTGATTGTTTGGTTTCCTGATGTAGAACTTTTTAATGTAGTATCTTAAATTTCTATATATTCTTTATATTTTTCTTTTTATTGTGTTTCTTCGTCTTTTTAAGTTACATGCAGTTAGCTGTGCTCTTGATAGTTAAGTTTGTATTATGAAATTTATTTTTTATATGTACCATATTCTCTGCTTAATATTTGTTTTTTCAGTCGATTTAAGATTTTCTTAAGACTAGAAAGATACCATGTATAAAAATGTTTTTCCTTTGTAGAATTTGGAATAAATTTTCTGTTCTATTCAAATATAAGATATTTGAAGTGTGAATCACCACTTGACTTTCTCATATATTCATATTCCGTACATTTTACGCGTTTGAATTACAATCTGTATTAAAATAAAAAAGAAATGTTGTTTTTTATAAGTTTTCATGTGCAAGTTGTTCTTTATTTAAAAATGTCCTGGAACTGGATTCAAAGAATTAAGAACATTGTTTTAGCTTCAGACACTGTTGGCAAAATTATAAGCGCTTGGGGTTCCAGTGAATCGATGTCTTCTCTATCGGGAAGTTTTGACAAAATCAAGAGAGTGCTCAATATTCGAATTAAATACTTCCTCTAGAAAAATTCTAAGGTTCCTTCTTTAAGTAATTTTGGGCTCACTGATCATCTCCTCACCCAAACGTGCTAACGAGCGACAATAACCTCGAAACTCTTGTCCACGTGTGGCTACGAAAGATCAGGTGAGCACTTTCTTGCTTTTACGTTAATATATACCAAGAATATCCATAACGTCGATGTAGAAAGCAGGTATAGTGCAATTAGGTAACTACAGTTGTTTCGATAGCATTTTGAACCCTCTTTTTTAAGTCAGAAAACAGTGTGTGCTATTAGCTACCTCTAAGAAACAACTGCGATTTGGCGGGTAAAAGAAGTACGAACAAAGCAACCTGAGGAAGAGGGGTCAAAACGCCCTCGAAACAACTGTAGACAACGAATTGTTCTATATAATATCTATTTTCTTCAAGGAAGCATTAGAAGAAAATTATATTCTCACATGTAACAATTTTATTTATTGTTATTATTTTATAGTTCCCGTCGGTTTGTAGGAATTATAAATTTATTATTATTAATTTAAAACGTTAATAAATTTATAATTCGTACAAAGGGACCTAATTTTATGCAACCTGCCATACTGTGAGTTTTGCATCTAGTATATTATGAAATATAAAACAACTAAAAAAAATCTCTGTGCAAAGAACAAAGTTACATAGCCAAGTCATATACTCCAACAACAACCATGACTGTAAAGTGCCACCGCAAATCAAAATATGATAAAAGTGGAAGAAACGGCAAACTTTTCAACACTACGTTGCCGATAAAATTGTTTGTATTTTGTTATTTCTTACCTTTATTCATTTGCATTATCTAATTTATACTTTCGAAAATATACCTTTAATGTAAACCACTTAATAACCTCTTCTGAAATCCTTTCATGTCCCTTTAAACTTTATGTTGTTGGTACGAGTAAAGTAAACGAATTTTCATGGATAATTAAAAACAGCAAACTTTTCAACACCATATTTCCGATGAAATTGTTTGTGTATCGTCATTTATTACTTTCATTCATTTACATTATCTAATTCACACTTCCGAGAATATACCTTTAATGTAAACCTCTTCAAAAGTTCTTTCATGTCCCTTTAAACTTTATGTTGTTGGTACGAGTAAAGTAAATGATTCTCACGAGTTAATGTACTTTTAACAAAAAACCTCTTTAACAACAAACTTTCTCCTGTGTTTGGTGTTTTCCTTTCACGGAATATTCCTCGTCGTGTTGTTACATTTGTCCGTCACACTCGAATGAAGGCGACAGCATCTTCCTATTCCCCTTAGATCGGATGCATTTGCTTTCGACAATTCTTTCCTCTGGAGTATGGAAACCTCTTCAAATATTGTAGTACTAGAGAAAAATTTGATTAGTTCAATAAATAAAGCTGTCAAGTTGATGGACAGTGTTGATTTCGCTGTATAGCTCGTAAGAGGGTATACTTTTCCTCCAGTCACTTGTTAAATTTTCTTTATGTTAATCTGTGAAAAATAGTTCTTAACCTCTAGGTCCTTTAATGTTTCAAAATCTTTTCTGATGTTTCCTGCTGAGCATAGATGCTGAGAATAGGAAGGTTTGTGCTGTTTTTAAGTTTTTAATCGATAAATTAGAAGTATTTTTAATATTTTTGTGAAACGACTGCAATACTTATCGACACATTATTAGTAGCCTCCCCCCTCAAATTTTACACACACATACACACCCGGCCGCCCACCTTGCTGCTCCATGTCTTCGGAGGAGTCGGACGGCACGGCCTGGGCTTTCGACACACATACACACAAAAACCACCTGAAAAATTGGTATCATGGATCCAAATGATTACAATTATAGCGTGGAAACCCCAGGCCGTCCGACTCATCCAGAGGACTTAGAGCAACTATTTGGACGACCGGTACAATTATAGCGTGTTACTCTTCACTTTAAAAAGGCTTGAAAAAAATATTTCTATTAATACCTTACTTGACCTTGTACCCCCCCGGGTGAGTAACTTGCCGCCGAGGGAGGGGGGGGGGGTTAATGAAGTAAAATGAAGTAAGAAGTAATGTTAAATGAAGTAAAAAGTTGTGCTAAATGAAGGAAACTAATGAAGTAAGTTTTTCAGAATCTCTTTGTATCGTCACCCCTAATTCAAATTTTCGATATTTTCGTTGTTCTGGACGCAGAGACTGATTGAATGAGACTAAAACCGAGATTCTGACTCGGAAGTGGAAGTGCTCGATTGTTTTGAAATGTGGTCTTAAATGTTTTAATTTTTTCTTTGCATCATCACTCCTAATTCGAATTTTCAAGATACCAGATTGTTTTAGCTGACCTGAAAGCTGAGACGGATCGAATGAGACCAAAACCAAAGCTCTAAGTAGAGTGGAAGTGCTCGATAATTTTGATACAACACCCCCTTCACCTACTCAGTGCATATTATATAGATACATGCATAACTTACATTCTCAAAAGTATTTGAACACTTTACCGAATTTGCATGTAGAGCTGAATGAGACTAGGTCCGTTGAATTTTGTGCTTGTAGCATGGAATTTGTCGCATTTTTGAATTATTTGAACATTTTTTTTAGCTCTTTACATTCTTCACATTGTTCAAAACATTTCCACATATTTTTGGGTATAATTTGCAAAGTTCGGAAATGTTGATTTTGGCATGGCTTAAAAAAATATCGAGTTTTGTTGAACGCATTGGTGGGCCTTAGTTTCCCCCTCCTTGGTTATAGAGAAAGTGCCCGATGATTATCAAATTCGAGATTTTTCCATATAAACTGGCTTTAGGTCTTCCTAAACACATTTCAGACGTTTTTAATTTAAGATTTTTTTTCTCATCTCAATCACACTTTCTCGATACCTAAGTTTAATAATATCTTTCGTTGACGACGGTTTGTTGGTTCTATGCATTTGCTTCAAAAAATCACCAAAAATCAAATTACGTATTAATTAAAATGAAATTCTTCTTAAGATGCAAACCCGTAACTAACCAAACTATAGAATTGTGGTATTGCTATTTTTTTTTATACAGCGTAAAAAATATCAGGTAACCTAAAAAAAAATTGTAAATTTCGATGTATTTAAAAAAATAAATAAATATGAAGGAATTGTCCTACTGATTCGGGTCAAACATCGTTGCAAATAACGTTCTTCGAGTTTTCCGATGGTGTCAAGATATAAATTCTGTGATAATATTTTCGCTAACTAAGGAGCCGATTTTGTGTTAAAATCGTGAAAATCTCTCAAAATCGTGCTAAACATAAAGCAACTAATAAACTAATTCGAATTTTTGACAAAATCTCACCGCGGTGCATCTTCCCGGGTCCTAAAGAACCTGTGTATCAAATTTTATGATTGCACCACGCTTAGGTTTACCGCTACAGATCGCACAGACAGAAACGCACACAGACAACTTACTCGTATTTTATGATGTAAGATGAATGTATGAGAAAACAAAGTGGTACCTTCCATATATGTAAATATAGTGCTTGAAAAATTTGTCTAGTTTATTCATCTGCTTCTACTTCGCTTCTCTATTAATGTCGAAGGGCCAAAGATTCACATAATTCTTTGTAAGTATGTTTAGTCTGTGTTTCTATTTTGAACCTCTTCGAACGTAAAAATCGGTGTCAAGCTGGAGTTGTAAAAAGTGTTCTCAGAAGTCATCGAGAGCATACTTTTATGATACTGTTTCCGGCTTTCTCTCAAAATAGTTTGAGACCTTTTATTGCGCAAAAGAGATTTTAAGGCAGATCGGTTCATTTACCAACATCTGTGTAGTACTGTTGCAAGGAAATCCCCCCCCCCCCCAGTGTTTTTGCAGAGGGGGTGAATTTGATTTTCAACACTTTGCAACATAAGGTGTTTCTGACTTTGTTCATTCTGTCTGTCTGCCCGTTCGCACGATAACTGCCGTAAAAAGGACTTTATGAAAATGAAATTTTAGTATATTGTTGAGACTGGCTATGGAACATATAGTAATAACATAATATCACCCAATTAGTTTCGGATTGAATCCGGGTTGAAAAAATTAAATACATTGAACCCTATGGGACCTAATTTTTCAAATATTTTTTAAGTGGAGTTGCATTTGCAAATTGCTTCGAAAATTTTAGGAATTATTCAAATTATCACATGTGTAAAAAAGAAATTCAGCAAAGTAGTTTTTAAATAAAAATTGAAACAATAATGACACCCATGATATATAAAGAGATAACATGACTCATTTCAAAATAAAATATGGCATCCATTTTTTTCCCTGTGCAAAAATCGTGATGTTTAAAGATCATTTAATTTTATATTTTGTGTTGTATCCGCCCCAAAACCGCTTTATTTTTACATATTATCTGTGTATCTAAATTCTGTGCCAACGCAATTACAATATTTTTTGTTTTAAATGGTCACTAAACATTGATTATTCCTACAATGAAGCCTAACTTCTGTTGCATGCAGAATGTAAGCAAATCAAGCGATTGTAAGATGAGTTGGTGAATTTTTCATGAGTTGGTGAAGAATTGGTGAATTTTTGGCGCAAAATTATTTAATTCTAAAGTCTGGAATATGAGTGATATGAATGAAATATTCATTGATTTTACATAGAGAAGCAGACGATTTATAGCATTGACATTTTTGATGAAGTTTTAAGTTTCCAAGTATAATAAATTATTGTAGTACTGTGATAATTTAAAAAATCAGAATGTATCGTATTTTAGAGATGCTTAAATAAAATTGCATTTCAGTTGAAAAGTGTTTCAATGATTTATGCATGATTGATCTTTCTTGTTATATTTTCTACCAACCAATTGCCAAATAAAACTGATTAGATGAACTGTTTAATCCTGATATTGTTTATGACACAGACCTAAACAAGATTTGAAACAGATAGAAATGTATGTAACTGCCTAATTCTGATATTTTTGATAATACATAGTTCTAACTAATATGGAGTACGAATGTTTGAGAAAGTCGACTGGCGTTTTATACTCTGTATTTTAGTGTAGTCTTTATTCATGGCTTCCCAGTATCTTTAGTCTCTCTCGATTTTATTGCATTTTTTGTAAAATTGTTCAGTAATTTATCTTTAATTACGTTCAATCCGCTACCTCAATTACCAGATGCATGATTTTTTTTATTTTCCATATTGTATATTTCACTAACAATTAGCACATACATCCGACGTTGTTAGTACGCTAAAATGTGTTCACATTCCAGTAGTATTCTAAATTATATTGTTCTGCAAAAAGTTATACTCAAATATTTAATTCCCCTAAAAAGAAGCATAATATTTATTCTTGCTATCCAAAATCATATTCACAGGCAGAACTGAAGAATAAAACATCTTGGTTCCGCTTTTAAACATATTTACAAAAAAGAAATAAATAAATAAATATGAACTTTGCTCAATACACACCAAAATGAAGACGCTAAAATGATAGAAGACATACCCGTATTATTTTTATGCTGTTTTAACAATCAGTCGAACACAATGGAAAATATATATGAATTTGTAAAAATTTTGACAAAATAAAGCAGATAACTTAAATTGAAAAAACTCAATAAATTCTGTAATTTTATATCCCAAAGTCGTAACTGATATTACCCAACTTAAAAGATAATAAATAAATCTTATAAATAAATGTCTTTATCAATTCCTTTATTATTTAAATCTAATAAATTGAATGAAAATCGTCTGCCATATAACCATTGATTTAATTCCATTGCTAAACAACATAATATAATTTCTTCAAATAAATTATAAATTTTCGAAAAATAAACGTCTGCATAAAGCTATTTCTATGATAGATAGGTTTGAGTTTTTTTTTATAAATATCTCGATAATCCCTGGTCCTGAAAACTCGAAATATGGTTGATGGGATTAACTGCAGTAAAGAAGAGAATATCTATACTAAATTTGAAAAATTGATTTGTATAAAGAACAGGCAAGCAAACAACAGTCTTTCCATTCTATATACGTATATAGTATATTATTTAAAGTTATCTGAAATCCAAAGATCTAAATCGTGGGTGTACTCCCAGAATGCAAAAATGAGTTTGAAGTTCTGGTTAACTAACGCTTTTATTTAAAGGCACCAATAAGCATAAACAGGAACAATAGCGATAAAAACGCTATAGCTATCTTGCAAGATTACAAAACTGCAAGGTGCAATGAAACAGCAATTAAATGCACGACTAACTCACAAACACTGAAAAACACTCAAAACACTGACGCATCTCACAGTTAAAAGTGGTGTGTATTACTTTAGCTCTGTCTACTTGAATGATGACTACCTTATATACTTTCCATAGAAATCTCTAGAAAACGGGTGTATTTTCGAAACTAATGGATGAGTTTATAAAGTTCCAGTGGTTTCCGAAACTCGCCAAAAATCGCCAAGATGGCGATATTTCGCCAAATCTGGCGCCACAGTCACTAAAATGTCGCCAAGTTCGGGCAACTCTACTTTCACGTAATAGCAATGGTTGCATGTAAAAGTGTTTTCTCTTTATGGGGCTGCAAAACGTAATATTATCAATCTAAGAATAACTTTTCAATATAGCGACTGGCATCGGGGAACTAAATTTGCACTTTTTAGCGCGCTTCAACACCATACAGTCAATAATTGTACTGGCTCAAAGAAAAATTGCCTGCGTCGAAATTTTACGAACTTCTATAGTAGCCAACGAAGTTAGTCATACCACGATGCGGGCTTCAAATTCAGATGGATGATGGACCTAAGACTGCATGAGGTTGAAATGGACTGTATATCCTATTTAGGCGGGTTCTGTGACTTAATCTTCGCCGTTACAATATTGAGGAGCCCGAGCTCAATCTTTAAGGAATTTGAGATCGATAGCGTGGTAGAACTGAAAATATCGTCCCAATAAAGGTTCTTCTTCGACCCAGACCGTCCGGCCTACTCGAAAGTGTACTGTTTGGACGGCCGAGAAGTGCCACTCAATTTAGACCGGAACCTAGTGGGGGAGGCATCCACGGGGGATCTTTCCCTTACCACCAACCTCTCGGAAGGTCTTACGGGCCCACATGTTTACCGTGATGTGATCGTACTCCGCGTGAACACGGCGACAGTTTGAGCAGAGGCGGGAATCGAAACTCCGGTCGTCAGAGTGCAATCCCCGCACGCTAACCACTGGGCTGTCGCAGTCCTCCCAATGAAGGTTCAAAATTTTGTGGTGCATAGCAAATTTCTCACTATCATTGCAGATATTGCTATTACTCGCTGTTTTTGCTATTCATGCTGACAAGCGCATAAAAAACCGAAAACGTTTAATCGTAACTGTTAACCATTTAATGCTTAACTGTTACCTGCAATGAAAATGCGATCTTGAAATAGACATTTTCGTAATAAACCAGTGAATGACGTCCCAAGGAATCCGCTATCCCATGATCATTCCAATCTACTCCCGTCATGATGCTCCTGCAAGTATTAGCTCTCCAGTTGTGACGATCTATTGTAATCCGTAATATTGTAATATCTACGTCAGATCTATTGATACTTACAATGGAATTTCTCTATCCTAATCTCGTTATAGAGCGGCAGATAACTTTATGGGCATATCCCATTCATCAGATTAGATTAATCTGAAGGTGTAGGCTGTCGGACATGGTTTTCATTTGATTGCATTGATATGGTCTATATTTCTCGCTTACAATACTCACACTGCGTACATATAGCACATCAAAGGAAAGGAACGTAACTTCAGTGATTTTGTGTTTATAACGTGACATGCGTAGTGTTTTCTTCTATTACGTGAAGAATAAAGAGATTACGTTCTATTATGTAAAGAAAAAGAAATTACGCTCTATTACGTTAATGGGAAAAAATTCCGTTTGTAAAGAACTTTGCTGTCCCAAGCAGGAATCGAACCCTGGATCTTCGAACTAGCCAGACGACGCTCTACCGTTGAGCTACTGGGACGAAACTGCTGGCTGTTATTTTCGAAGTCGACTCTGCACGTTCTATTACGTGAAGAAAAAGAAATTACACATTAGTAAACTATAACCTAATAATCTACGTCAGTGATTCTCTTCGAGCGGTACGCGTACCCCTGGGAGGGAGGGGGGGGGGGGTACACAAATATTTCAGCAATAGTGGCCTTGAGAAAAGTGACGTTGTGACGTTTATAAACCAAATTCTTTAAGACTGAGGACTAAAAAATAAAGTTTAAACCCTAATCATATGAAACAAAATCCATATTCTAAATATGAAACAAAATACTACAAATAATGCATTATTTTTTTTTTTTAAATGGGGAGGACTCAAATTATCAATAATCAAAGATATCAAACTCAAAGATATCAATATTAATACAATAAGTATTATGGAGACCAACAAATTTATAAATAGAAAAGCTTTTAAAGTAATTGTGTTTAACAATAGTATTCTGAAATAGTGCCTTTCTTCTAGTATTATTTAAAACTTTATAGTAAAACAAGAGACATACAAGAGACATTAAATTAAAGTTATACATGGTAATATACAGGGAAGTATTAAAATTGTGTACATTTGTAACATATTTGTTTTCATGTTTTCAACACATTTATTTAAGAAAATATAAAATTTCAAATAAGTTTGGAAGTTTTCGCTCAAATTAAAAAAAAT
Source organism: Amaurobius ferox (assembly GCA_951213105.1). Taxonomy (NCBI): domain Eukaryota; kingdom Metazoa; phylum Arthropoda; class Arachnida; order Araneae; family Amaurobiidae; genus Amaurobius; species Amaurobius ferox. The sequence continues at coordinate 80,802,837 of OX578149.1, read as the reverse complement.
TCTATCTACTTCTAGATTTTTGATAACAAAAGCCGGACACATTCATTTTTGATAACAAAGCTTCGTGAAAATTCATTAATATTTGTGGTTGCTATCCTGTACACAAGAAATCGACCACAGACAGACAGACGGACATCACCCCAAAAATAATCAAAACATGTTCAGGAGGTCTTGAAACATATATTGGCATTAATAATCTCGAATGCATAAAGGGGTTATTTATGGCTCAATGATCACGAGACTTAACTTCCAATCACTGTTATGAAGAATTGCTGCAATGCAATTTTTTTGTGTGTGACGTCATTAACACCCTCGGAGAGGCAAATTGCCCCCACCCGAGGGTGCAACAATATCAAGTAGTATGGTATTAATGGTATAAATATTTTTTCAAGCCCTTTAAAGTAAAGCTAACACGCCATTGTAGTCACTTTGATCCACCATACCGATTTTTCAAAATTTTTCTTGTAAAATTTGGGAGGAAAAATCTACTTAAAAATGTATTCTAGTACTGAAAAGTCGAGTTGAGACTCATACTCCCGCATTCATGATTTTCGAGAAAATGTTCGAAAATTTGAGGATCTTCCCCCTCTTCTGACAAATTTGGAAATCTCTAAACCTCTAACATCTATCCAGTGTAATAATCGTATCAAACCACGCTGAGTTTCCCCCCTTCATTCGTATTTTTAAACGGAAACATTTTAGAACCCTTTTCTAATGTCATTTCATCAATCTTACGATTAAAAACAATTGAAAAAGCCTTTTCCAAACCTTTAGACAATATCTAAACAAAGTCAGAGTTCATTTTGTAACTATTCCGTATCAGCTACGTCCGTAAACTTAATACGGTTTCAAAACAGGACGAGTGGTCAACTTACTTGACCGCAAGGAATTTGATTGACAGATGCTCTACATTGCTTCCTCCACACGAAATTGACCCATTTTTGGATTGATTTGGAATGCTTGATGTTACGTGGGGGGGGGGGGGTATACGACAGCTCAAATAGAAAAGGTATTGGGCAATTCATGGTACAACATTATCATTTTTACTTTCCCCACAATATAGAGAAAATATTTTGCGAAATGGCAAGCAAAATTGCCATAAAAGACTACGTGTGCTCAAATGTATCAATTAAATTCTTCTTTATACGTAATTTTTCATGGCGAAAAGCATAAGGTCAACCCCATAACTCCAGAGCTAACTGTTCTTGAACTATTTTAGTTTTTTTCGTATTTTTGTCACGTCGCCTTTGAAAATACGTGTAATCGCCAAATGAAAACGAAAATTGCAATAAAACTGCAAATTCAGTGTAGTTTCAAATAATTATCAGTGTTAACTTGTAGTTTGGTAGTATTGTAGGTCTTGTAGTGTAGTTTGTTACTAGTCTTGCAGTGTAGTTTTGATAGGGGGGGTAGCCTGGTGCTGATTGGTTAACATGGGGCTAATTAGAATTTGGTACAATACGGAAAAACAGAACCGGCCCGATTTCGCGAAAAGGCCCGCAAAAATTGTCAAAATTTGAAACAAGGATATAAGTATGCGTAAATTTATTAATTAAATGCTTGTTTCACGTCTGATATTTGACGAAGAAACGAGTACGACCAACCCCATTAGGATAAACCGTTTAGGATGAACCCTTCTCAAGATACTATTTCAGTTTTTCGGCATTTTTGACACTTCGTTATTTTAAAATGTACGAAGTTGTCAAGTGAAAACTAAAATTGAACAAACACTGCAAACTCTGTGTATATGATGTTTTAAAATAAATGTTATATAAATAAATATTAAAATAAATGTTTCTCTATATTAAGAAAAAAGTATCTGCCGCCGCCGCTGTTTGACAAATTTTGCGTTTCTCAAGTTTCTCTGTATGACATATCGTAAAATCTATAGCATATCAAAATATGAAAGTTGGTACATTTGTAGAGAAATATTAGGGGAACACATTGATATAAATCGTTTTTCAGTTTAAAATTTAGTTTAGAAAATATTTAATGTTAAAGTCAAAGGAAGGGTTTTTGAACTGCGAGTTCGCGTCCTGGATAGACTAGCAATAGAAGACTTCCAATTTCTGTTAGCATATACATACATAGTTGATTTTTTTGCAAGGCGGAGCCCTTTTTTTAAATTTTGATTTAGTAAATGAGTTATACAATTTTTTATGCACTTCTGAAGGGAAAATTTATTTCTCTACGATCGAAGATTTAATGGGTCGAGACGATTGCGAACTTCTTTCTGATTGGTTCAGAAATGTTACAAAATGGGCGAGGACTAAGTTATGGAAGCATCAAAAACTTTAAAAGTCTAGATCTTTATTTCTAAACATGACTACAACGTTTGTAGTGTACTTTGGAAAATGTGAAATGTCGACAATCATATGACTTATCGTTTATTCTGACAAACAGATTGTTTCGCAACCATTGTTGCCATGAGCATCAGGATGTCATTGTTATATTCCACAACAATTAAATGTTTTATTGTTGCAAACTTCTCTATACTGAAAACACAACACGTATTATGAAACTATGTTACGAACAAGCAGCAAAACTTACAGTTATGAAATTTTGCCGTTTCTTCCTAATACACTAAGCTATCGTTCTTAATAGCAGGTGGCACGAAAGGATTCGCGATGCCGGCTCAGCGAGCGGCGGGAAGTAGAAGACGAAGCCTTCCAACTCGCAGAGCGGTATTCGGAGTTGGCGAACGTAGCGATTGGGGGTTGAGCTTGGTGATATTGTTCGGGAAGTTAAGGGGACTCATACCTCACCACAACTTATGAGCTGCCTCCATGTTAACCAATGGGGAAATTTGTTTAGAAGATTCCTTCGTAAATTTTACCTGTAAATGTTAACAGTTTGTTCGATATTAAAGGAGAAACACATACGTTTCAGTCGGCGTACGATTTTTTTTAATATTTAAATTTAAAGTGTTTCAAAAATGAATTTAAATGTTAACAGCACAACGGAATTTGCCATTAGGAAGCTTCTGTAGCAAGTTTGAAAGGAAATTTGAATATTTGGCCTACAAAAAAAAAATAGTAATACATTTTTCTATTGATATCAGCAAATATTATAATGTTGTCATTATAAAATCTATTTTTAATGATCCAAAAACTATTTCAAGTGCAGATATGTAGAACAGAATTAAGATAAGTTTACGGCAACCCTGTAAGTCACACGTTGTGGGTTGTACAATCTCTGTCTGTCAGCAATAGATCTTTATGTGGGGAGGGTGATAATGTATTTGCTTGACAGCCGTAATCAAGGAAAGTACAGCCCTCTATAGTTCCCTGCTTCTAGAAGCAACAACTTGCTGGTTCTGTGGTTTCATGGGGGACTGGGACAATAGAGTTTTTCCCCAGAATTCGTAGAAGTTTCCAAAGTAGTTTTGTGCAAGATTTCAGTTCAAACCCTTTTGTTGTTGATACAAATCTGTTTTTCATTTTTGAAAGAAATATTTGTCTTTCCAATTCTTTTTTTTTTTCTACCAATATTGCAGTACTTCTTGCTGAAAGCATTACATAATTAGTTTTCAGAATGTATAGACTGTCTACAAAAGTGGGTTTAAGATTTTCAGCCCACGGGAGCCGTAGCAAGTGTGCATTATTTTCCTTTTCAGTTCATCACAATATATTTTTACTTTCCCTATATACATAATATATAATACACAGGGAATAATATTGAGGGGGGGGGGGGGATCCTAACAACTAAATCAATAGGGTTCCACTAATCATCGAGTGTGAGAATCGTACCAAATTATTTCCAAAGTACTGTGACATGGTTTAAAATTCAAATACGAGTTTTTGACGGAAGAGTACGTTTCAGGTATCCCTGAACTCGAATCGAACGTATTTGAAGTAATCTGTGTGAGCCTGCGGCCGCGATATCTCATAAACGAATGAAGCGTTTTAGAAATAATTTAATACAACTATCGCACTCAGTGATTAGTGAAACCCTATTGATTTAAAACTCGGTTAGGACGAACATCCCCCCCCCTTTTTTTATGAATTTAAAGAAAAAAATAAGGACTTTCAATAATTACAATTACACATTTACAGGCATTTTTTGCTGGAACTTTGGCAAAAAAAAAGGTTCTTTTATCCCGAATTGTATCAAAATCTAATCAGAACCAGGGTCACCCACAAATAATTTACCTATAAAATTTAATGAAATTCGGTCAATTAAATTTTGAGTTAGAGTGAATACAAAATCTGTACGCACACAGACGTCACGCTAAAAATAGTGTTTACTTGTTCTAGAGGTCTCAAAACGTGTAGATCTGTCGAAAACTCGAGTTGGGATTTTCGACATGATTTCAATACTTCCCTATATATTACGATGTACTACAGAGAAATTAAAAAAAAATTTGATGTGGGCAGCACATGAATTTCCCTATAAACTTTAATTCATCTTCTCCTTATTTATTTAATAATTCATTAAATTGAATTTAATTGTACAAAACACCGAATTTACACTTTTAATCCAATTTTGGTTTTTTGTGTGTGTGTTATCTGGACATATTTTCAAAGGCGGCGTAGCAAACACGCGAAAAAACTAAAATATCTGGAAAACGGCTAATGCTAGAATAATGGGGTTGGTCTTATTCCTTTTATCGTCAAAAATTACTTGCAAAACCAACATTTAATTGATATATTTGAGAATATGTGAACTTTTATTTTATATTTTAATGATTTTTGCGTAGCATTTTGCAAAAAGAAAAAAAAAAATGGTACTGTTTTCCCAAATCTTTCCAGGGTAACTAACCTACAAGAGATTTATCTAACAAATTTTGTGAAATTTGATAAATTAGTATTTTTAGCTATAGTGGATACATGCGATTTTTGTGGTCATTTCTCAAAAGGAGGTAGGTTCTTTTTTCCCGAATCATACCAAAATCTAATTAGCACCAGGATCACCACAAGTAATTTACCTTGAATAATTTTTAAAATTTGGCCAATTACTTTTACAGTGAGAGTAGATACATACATTGCACAGACGTTACGCTGAAAATGTTTTTTTTTTTCGTGTTCTAGGGGTCTCGAAACTTGTAGATCCGTTGAAAATTCGAATAGCGATTTTTGATATGATTCCAATATCTTTCATGTATTGCAGGGAAAGTAAGAAGAAAATGAATTTTAATTTGTAGGCAAAGTCATGTGCTGCTCACATCAGATTTTTTACTTTCCCTACAATATATGGTATATAATATATAGGTAAAGTATTGGAATCGTGTCAATAATCGCAACTCGAGTGTTCGACTGATCTATACACGTTTTGGACCTCTAGAACACGACACAAATATTTATTAGTTAGAGTGTTTTTTAGTTAGAGTGGATACAAGCATTTGCGGGTCATTTCGCAAAAATTGGCGGGTTCTTTTATCCCGAATCGTACCCAAAACGAATCAACACCAGACTTACCTACCAAATTTTGTGAAATTAGGTCCATTAGTTTTTTAGTTACAGTGGATACAAAATCTGCACAGACAGACAGACACACACACAGACGTCACGCTAAAAATGGTTTTTTCGTATTCTAGAGGTCTTGAAACGTGTAGATCCGTCGAAAACTCGAGTTGCGATTTTCGACATGATTCCAATACTTTCCCTATACATTACCATGTATTGCAGGGAAAGTAAAAATCTTATGTGGGCAGCACATGACTTTCCCTGCAGACTTATATTAACGTTCTCTTTATTTTAATTAAATTTGTTTCACTTTTAATTCAATTTTAGTTCTCATTCGGTAACCGGACTTATTTTCAAAGGTGGCGTAGATTCCAATTCATATTTTCTTTATTTTTTAATAATTCGTTAGATCGAGTTTAATTGCACCAAATAATACTAAATTTGCATTTTTAATTCAATTTTTGTTTTTATTTGGTAATTGGACATTTTTCCGAAATCGGCGTAACAAAAATACAAGAAATCTCAAATATCTTGAAAACGGTTAGACCTAAAGCATAATGGAGTTTGTTATATTCTTTTCCTCGTCAAAAATTGCGTATAAAACAAGAATTTAAGTGAAAAAAGGCAAGTTGTTGTTTTCCGAATTATACCTTAATCTAATCAGCACCAGAGTATCTCACAAGCAACTTATCTGCCAAATTTTGTGAAATTTAGTCAATTAGTATTTTAGCTAGGGTGGATACATGAAATTTTTGAGGGCCATTTTGTAAAAAAAAAAAAAATTGTTCTTTTCCGAATCGTACCAAAATCTAATCAACACTAGAGTATCCCACAAGTAACTTATATACGAAATTTTGTGAAATTTGATCAATTAGTGTTTTAGCTAGAGCGGATAAATGACATGTTCGAGGACCATTTCGCAAAAGAAGGCGGATTCTGTTTTTACGAATCGTACCAAAAACTAATCAGCATCAGGGTCACATCCAAGTGACTTACCTACCAAATTCTATGAAATTAGGTCCATTAGTTTTTGAGTTAGTGTATACATACATTGCACGTACACACAGACATACACACAGAAGAACACACAGATAGACACACACACACAGACGTCATGCTAAAAATAGTTTTTTGTATTCTAGAGATCTCGAAACGTGTAAATCCGTCGAAAACTCGAGTTGCGATTTTCGACATAATTCCAATACCTTCCCTATACATTACCATGTATTACAGGGAAAGTAAAAAGGGCAGGATCTGTATATCCCGAATCGTACCAAAATCTAATCAGCACCAGGGTCACCCAAAAGAGACTTATCAAATTTGATGAAATTCACTTAATTAGTTTTTCAGTTAGAGTGGATACAATATCTGCATACAAACACACACATTATGCTTAAAATATATTACTTTCCCTGCAATACATAGTAATGTATAGGGAAAGTATTGAAATCATGTCGAAACTCGCAACTCGAGTTTTCGACGGATCTACACGTTTCAAGACCTCTAGAATACGAAAAAACCATTTTTAGCGTGACATCTGTCACTGTGTCTGTCTGTCTGTGCAGATTTTGTATCCACTCTAACTAAACTAATTGACCGAATTTCATAAAATTTGTTAGGTAAGTCACTTGTGGACGAGTCTAGAGCTGATTAGTTTTGGATACGATTCGGGATAAAAGAACCCGCCTTTTTTTTGCGAAATGGTCCACAAAAGCTTATATCCACTCTAGCTGTAAAACTAATGGACCGAATTTCACAAAATTTGGGAGATAAGTTACTTGGGGGCCACACTGGTGCTGATTAGATTTTGGTAGGATTCAGAAAAAAATAATCTGCCTTTTTTTGCAAAATGACCCGCAAAAATCGGCAAAATCTAAAATAAAAAACTATGTTTAATCAAATATATCCATTAAATGCTTGTTTAATACGTAATTTTTAACGAAGAAAAGAATAAGACCAACCCCATTACACTAGGACTAGCCATTCTCGAGATATTTTAGTTTTTTCGTATTTTCTCTACGGCACCTTTGAAAATAAGTCCAGTTATCAAATGAGAACGAAAATTGAAATAAAAGTGAATTAAATTTAATTAAAATAAAGAGAACGTCGATATAAGTCTGCAGCGAAAGTCATGTGCTGCCCACATCAGATTTTTTTTTTCACGTTCTAGAGATTTCAAAATGTGTCGATCCGTCGAAAACTCGAATTGTGATTTTCGGCACGATTTCAATATTTTCCCTATATATTGCCATGTATTGCAGGTAAAGTAAGAATATATGTATGACAGTGAAAAATTCCTGTTGCACATTAAAAAATCTGATGTGGGCAGCACATGACTTTTTCTGCAGACTCGTATTCACGTTCCCCATTTCTTCAATAATTCATTATATTGAGTTTAATTACAGAAAATTACGTCCACAATTATTTTAAAAAATGACACTGAATTGGCATTTTTAATTCAGTTTTCGTTCTGAGTTGGTAACTGGACATTTTTTCAACAGTGGCCCAGCGTAAATGCGAAAAAACTAAAATATCTCGAGAACGGCTAGCCCTGATGTAATGCAGTTGGTCTTATTCTTTTCATTGTTAAAAATTGTGTATAAAACAAACATTTAATTAATATATTTGAGCATACGTAGTTTTTTATTTTAGAGTTTGGGGGTTTTTCGGGTCATTTTACAAGAAAGTGTAGGTTACTTTTTCGGAATCGTACCAAAATCCAATTAGCACCAGGGTAACCCACAAGTGACTTATCTACCAAATTTTGTGAAATTCGATCTATTAGTTTGGGATGGTGGGGGAGCCCCCTAGTTTATAAAGAAATAATTACAAAGCAACTTTTTATGCAACATTTGGGTTAGATCTTGTATTAAATTCCATGTCACCGATGAAAATCGAATATTTTCTTTCATCAGGGAAGGCTTAGTATATTTTATCATGGAGGAGGTCAGTCCCCTCTGGCCACTGGTTGGCTGCAATCTTGTGTTTCTGTCATGAGCTTCTGACAAGGACTCTGAACTTGTTCACGATGAAATTTGAGCATTGCAAATGGTAGAAATTTGCAGTGTCAACGGAGATCAGTGAGTCTGGCATCGACCCCCCCCCCCCCCTCCACCAGTGACTTAAGTCTTGCGTGTATACTCTAAAATTTTTGAAATACGCCAACATCGACAATCTCGATGTCTATTGCAATTACTGTTGATTTAAAGATTTAAATAAACACTAGTTGCCGATGGAGATAAAATATTTTACTCTAGTATTTTTGAAGTGGAAGATTTCTTTTTTTCTTATACAACGATGTATGTAATAACAATTCAATAAACAGGAATCTTACGATGTATGCAATCACAATTCAATAAACAGGAATCTTACATTGTCTTTCACATCAATTTTCCAATTTTAAACCCAATTTGGTGTTATTAATAAATGTTAAAGTAATTCTGCTGCTGGCTCCAACTTTCAAATAAACTTTATTTGAAAATTTACGCAAATTTCCAATAAAATAATCTAATCATCAGTACGATATGGCATCAGACAAGAGCAATTCAAAACTCTTTCTTTCTCTTCAGAGGGCTGAAACTGAACTGGTTTATTCAATGACCACAAGGCATTGCATCGTGACACTCCCTCACCCGGGATAAGGGTGATTATTATGGAATTTATGGCTTTAGTGCGTCCCGAAATAGGATACAAAGAGAGGCTTACTTTTTGGTGGGAAAGTCATTTCGATGATGGGCAGCTCAATTAGGAAAAGGGACTGTGAAAACAGAGCTAAAAGTTGAATTCTTGCAACCATACCATTTTTACAAGCGACATCTAGGGAACAGATTGTCGCGGATTTGAGTTCCATTGAACGGTTAGCGGGGCCTTAAGGGAGTTCGTGAGTGTTAGTTAATAATGAGACGAAGTCCCCACAGAGACATCGCGCATGCTGCAAGCTGCGATTAATGGGGGGCAGTCAATGGAGGGCGGAGTCCAGGGGTTTTGCTTCAGTGAGCGTGGGACACGTAGACGATTGTGTGCACCGTCTGAATTGAAAGAGCTCGCGAAGCGGGCTCTACGGCTGGTGATTGTCAGTTAACAAGGAGCGGTCCTCAACGGATGAATTACTCCTGCGTAGCAGGCGGCACGAAAATGCTCATCAAGCTAGTAGGAAGCGAAGCCTACCGACTCGTGAATCCAGTTATGGGGATGAATGAGCAGCAGCCAATGGAAGGCGGGGCTCCGGGGTTCTGCGAGCGTCAATGAGCTTCAGCGATTAGGAGGCGAAGCCTCGCGAATCGAGTTCCGGGTGATGAGCTGCATCCAAGTAATGAGCTGCGAGTAATGAGCTGCATCCAATGGAGGGCGGAACCCCGGGATTCTGTGAGCGTCAGCGAGCATGGGACACGTAGGTAGTCGTATGCGCCGTGCAGATTGGAAGAGCTAGCGAAGCGAGTTCTGGCGCTGGTGAATGTCAGCCAACAAAGATGGTACCCATTTGCGTATTACACCTGGGTAGCATGCGGCACGAAATGCTGGTGAAGCTAGTTACGGGGTTGGCGAACGTAGCGAGCAGGAGGCTGAGCCCCCAGTTATATAAATAAATGTTATTTTGTGTATTTAAACTCAATTCAATGCATTATGAACGAAGGATGAGGAAATTAATTTGAGTCTGTAGGGAATGTCATGTGCTGTCCACATCGGATTTTGTAATCTATAGACCGTTCTGTTTCAAAACCCCAGTTCTTATTAAATTCCATTTTCTGCCGTGCTTTGTTCTTATTTATCTGATACCTCCTTCGTCTCCCATTGATAATACCCCAGACAAAAAGATTTTGAACTTGTATGCTCTTCAAAAAGGAGGCGCCTATTAGGGTGCCCCCGCTGACTCGATTTATCTTGCTCTTGGTTTGCAGCGCTTTTTAATCCCATTTCCTTTCTGGTTCAGGACACTTTGCTTTTGTGTGGGATTAGCCGAGCTTTATCAGCAGATATGAAGATAGGGTATGCAGGAAAATATTCCTTTTCTTTAGCCGTAGAACATTTTATAAAAGAAATATAATTTATTATTATTTATTTAAAGGGATTACCTCCTCGGCCTACGCTAATTTCACGGATGTAATATTTAAAAAGTCGATGTCTGGGATATTTATTTTTGAACCCTGTTTATTGGACATCGCATTAAATGGCTGTGTTTCTTTGTTTTGGCTATTGCAATTGTTTCAAACAAAGGAGGGTAAAATGGACGAGGTTTTGATTTGCACGATTAAATCAGAAGTAATGCGAGCTTTTAAATTTGGAGGTCATTGATTTTAGTAAAAGAAAGAATAGCTTGTATGGGGAAAATTATATATAACTCAAATGCTTTAAACAGGAAAATATTATTGGTTTGGAATCAGTTTCATGTACTGCTTCTAATGTTTAATGCGCGAAATTAGAAAAAAAAAATTTTACATATTAAAGGAAGATGGGTCTGTGTCTGTCTGTGCAGTCTGTAGTAGGGAATCTATGCGTTGTACGGCCACGATATTTGGTACACAGGAACTTCAGGACCCGGGGAGGTGCACCTCGGCGTTATTAATAGTATTTTTTTTAATTCGAAATAGTTTTTTTTTTACGATTTTTCTGTAATCACGATTTTCCGCCATTTTGCCAAATTAATATACTCTTTCTTCGCTACCGCAAATTCGCAGACGTTCGAGCAGTTTGACAGATATTTACTTTGGAGGCAAATAAACAGCAAATGCATATATATATATATATATATATATATATATATATATATGTATATATATATTCTTAATGAGCCTAGTGTTAGTCAAACTGTAAATTATTTAGACCTATAAATTTAGATACCCTCAGTAATCATGTTATCACCAATCTTTCTGATAAAATAGATTCTTATAACTTCACTATTATTAAGCAGCTATCATATCGATCTTGTAATTCTATTCAATTGTTTAGAAACATCATTTTAAACCAGCTATTTCGAATACATCGACTTTCTGATCCTCAGTTTCACTTTCTCCACATCAATAATCTTAAACGCATTTGTCACAATTACCACTATCCGGAAGTATTTGTAAATATTATTATTAATAATTTCAAATACATCACATAATAATTTTACAAATGCATTATTTATCCTTGATTGGATAACTCCTTTTTGTGAATTTCACCCATTCTTATCACCTACTTACCACTAGGCCTGAGTCTGATACTGCTTACTATTTTTGAAAGACTACTTTTCACTTGTCCTGAGTCCTATACTGCTTACTATTTTTGAAAGTCTTCATACACATTATTTTTCGTTCAAGTGCATTCATTGCGGTGTCCACTCGCTTTGACGAAGAGATGTAAAATGCTTTGTCATGTGCCCCTGAGAACATGTTGACTCCCACTTGGTAGCTCTGCCTGTGAGTTAATATTTCTCTCTTTCATACAGGGTGCCCACTTATATCCGTTACACCACCCTTAACTTCTAAACGGTGACAGCTTAGGCCAGTGTTCTTCAACCTGTGTTCCGCGGAACCCTAGGGTTCCACTCAAACGCTTTAGGGGTTCCGCGAGTCGATACTACAATTCGTTGTTTTTGTTTTGTTTTTCTTTGTTTTCAATTTCATATGACATATATATGTACGAGTATAATACTTTATATGAAATATTTATCTTCTTGTTTGAATTAATGCAAATTTATATCTTATATAAAGTTTTTATAACAAAGGCAGATACGCACCTTGTTCATAACATGTAATACGTAATATGACACATCCCCCCTAAAATCAAATCTGGGTGTTCTACTGAACGAAGGGTTCCATAAAAAAAATATCTCAAAAAAAGGGTTCCGCGAGAGGACAAAGGTTGAAGAACACTGGCTTAGGCCATAAAGTTGGTGTCTAGGTATAGTAAAAAGGCTATGCGCTACTCGATGAAACAACTTACAACGCCATCTATCGGCAAATTTTGGAATTAGCGGTCCTATCTCGTAAACGGTGAAAGATACGTGAAAAAAGTCAATTAGAAAGTTGTAGAGCGCTCTCTATTTAGTACGAAAAGATACCTTGCGCACTCGAAAAAAGATACTCTAAACAGAATGCAAAAAATGAACATTTGTTTGATTGTGATGCGAAGCGAAAAAAGACCACCTTACGGACTAAATACGAACCTGTGTTGTGGCGCAGGGGAAACGCACGTGATTCGCATTCATGAGGACCATGGTTCTGTCCCCACCTGTTGCTTGTTTACTGAATGTCTCTACAAACCATGAAAATTTTCTGCTGATCTTGCAAAATCGCCTCTCCAAACACACAGCTCAACAACCATGTCTGGTATAAAAATCACATGGATCTCATGTATTATGCAAATGAGGATGGAACGTCATACCTGTTCACCAGAGACTACTACTATAAAAAGGATGTTTCTGCTGGGTTGTACGTTAAAGCGGAGAGTTATGGCAAAATTTGGCAGTAACGAGATGTTGTTAATTTACGGTGAATGTGGGCGTAAGGCAAAATCAGCTGTAAGGCTGTATCGTGAACGTTTCCCTCAAGGCCCGCATCCTACACGGCAGACCATCTTAAAAGTTGTAAAACGTTTAAGGGAGACGGGCTGCTTGACCAGCCGACCTCGAATTCGTACACCTCGTAATGTAGAACGCAAAGTGCAACCTGAAGATGTGCTAGCATACGCTCTCACCCATCCTCAGAGCAGCACAAGAATGATTAGTGAAAATTGTGGCCTCTGAAAAAGCCGCGTCTGGAAAATCCTGAATGAATCAGGTGCTCATCCATACCGATCCACACCTGTGCAGGGATTGCTGCCAAGAGATGCTGAAAGACGTTACACGTGGTGCAACTTTGTGATGAATAACTTAGAGGTCCACCCAACATTCCTGGCAGACATAATATGGACGGATGAGGCATGTTTTTCGAGGAACGGAATGTTTAATAGACAGAACGTTCATACCTGCTCGCTGGATAATTCGAGATATGCCATCGAAGTTCGACATCAACAACGCTGGTCGATTAATGTTTGGTGCGGAATTTTTAATTACAGGCTCATTGGACCAGTATTTTACGAGGGCACGTTAACGGGACAACGGTACTTGCAGCTTCTGCAGGATGTAATAATCGACTTTGTTGAGAATCTACCGTTGCACCAACTCCTAAATGTATGGTTCCAATATGACGGCTCACCTCCGCATAAGATTTCAAACGTTCAGCAGTATCTAATAGAGACATTCCAGAATCAAGTCATCGGGTATGGTGGTTCCGTCGAGTGGCCCCCGCGCTCACCTGACTTGACCCCATTGGACTTCTTCTTATGGGGACACATAAAAAGGCAGGTATATGCGACCCCTCCGCCAACATTGCAGGATCTTCGACGACGCATTACTGATGCTTGTGCGTCCGTAACACCTGCCATGTTGCACAATCTGCAGCGAGAAATCCAGTCCAGAGTGCAAATGTGTATAGTGGCTAACGGAGAGCATTTTGAGCAATATACTCTTGTAAATAAGTGATCCTGAAGACAGGGAGGTATCTCAGTTTCTTTCTTCCACTCTTTATGAGATGACAATTTTCGAAATCGTGACCAAACAAATGTTCATTTTTTGCATTCTGTTTTGAGTATTAATGTGCGCAAGGTATCCTTTCGTACTAAATCGAGAGTGCTCTACAACTTTCTAATTGACTTTTTTCAAGTATCTTTTACCGTTTACGAGATAGGACCGCTAATTCCAAAATCTGCCGATATATGGCGTTGTAAGTTGTCTCATCGAGTAGCGCATAGCCTTTTTACTATACCTAGACACCAACTTTATGGCCTAAGCTGTCACCGTTTAGAAGTTAAGGGGGTGTAACGGATATAAGTGGGCACCCTGTATTTCTGGTTTATAATTTACTTGGTTTTTATTATTTGTACTTCCACTAGCCAGTAGACAGTTACAATGGTGTCCATAGGTAAATACTATCGCCATTGTCAGAAACTGGCTATTCTATCGATTTTAATTCGAATTGTATGGCTGTCCTGACGAGAATGCAATTTCGAACTAACCGCCGTTTTTTGTGCAGTTTCAGTTGATTGTTCTCCATGTCTTGATCTTCACTCTTGAGCTATTTTTTATTGCCTTTTCTCATTTTTACCGTGTTTGCTTTTTTATTTTATATATATTTAAATTTATATATATAGGGGAGAGTGGGGCAAAACCGGGTATGCGGGTCAAACCGGGTACTCTTGTATCCTATCGACAGGAGCTGTCATCTGTCGCCTGGTGCATGGCATCTTGTTCTGGGCCATTTTCAAACAGTTTGCCTTTGTTTACGGATCCGAGAGGTTAAGTGTCTCAGAGTTATTCTGGTTTAAAGAAACAAGTGAAAAGGTTAAGAAAGATTAGTTAGTCTGCACCAATATAACTAAACTAAATTGAAATGAGTTGCTGATGTCGTCTTTTATGATATCTGTACATATATTTCTATAATGTTTAAAATACAGAAAACCATTTGAAAACCCCTTTTTTGTAATTTATTTTATATTTACCCGGCTTTGCTCCACCCTCTGAAAAAATGTTGCATTTTGGAAACTTTTGAAAAATCATGTTTGTGGTCATAATATTTAATTTTTTTTTATATAACAAAGGGCATATATCTACAGAGGGGAACCATTTCAAAACAGCTGTACCGTTGTTAGCAGAATTTCGTGTTCTGGAGCTTCTTAATCTCTTAAAAGCCATTAGCGTCCAGGTTCTGCACCACTCTCCCCTACACCTTTTTAATTATGATTTTTTTATACTCATCTTCCCCACACCCCCTTTCCATTATAGTGATAAGTTACCTTCTATTTTTATTCTTGGTCTATAATTACTTATTTGTAACAGATATGCTAGAGATGGGTTTTTTTTTTTTACTTACCGTAGTTTATGCATAGACTTTGATTAAAAATTTCAATATATATATATTTATATATATATATATATACCGGGTGGTCAGAATTAAAACACACCTACCCTGAGCTCTCTATACATCGAACTACTCAGTGTAAAGGCTCCAAAATTGTTGAACATACTATTCAAGACATGGGGAAAAGGATTACGCGAAAAAAAATTAGTTCCAGAAACACAGGAGTGTTTTAATTCTGACCACCCGGTATATATATATATATATATATATATATATATATATATATATATATATATATATATATATATTATATATATATATTTATTTGTGTCGGGAGAATGATTTTAGTTCAAAACAGATGATTTGGTAATTGAGTGCTCTGTTATCTGTTTCTATGTTATTTAAATAGAGGGAGCTTATTTATTGGAAATATAAAGGTTACGTTATTTGCGGAAGATATGGCCAATATATAAATTGGTGTAGTTGTACTGAGATTGTCGAAATTAAAATTTAAATTGTGTCCGTCGGTAGATTTTAACATAGAAATTAGCGTCTCCGCAAGTAACGGGTTTTGTGATTTGGATTGCATGCAATTTTTCTTTGTTATTTATACTAATAAAATTTATTGATTTTGTTATTTTATAAAACTACCCCGTTTTATCTCTAGGCCAACGTCGAGTGTATTTTCCAGTTACTTCATAAAAACTCCATTATTTCATAACTCTGCAGCTCGAATGCAAACGGTCGGTGTTCCGTGGGATTAAAGCAAGATAAAATGCATCCCGACAATTTAAATGGTTAATTACTTTTGCTGTGGCGAAATCAACCTGCAAGGAAACGTAACCATAGTATGTACTCAGAACCCGCCTAAAGGGGACGTTCCCAAAGCTGAGATCGCTCTTCAACTGCAGATACCGGCATCTATAGATCGGTTCGCTCGTTTTAGCGTTATTCAGCATGGAATATAAGATACCTGTAATGACATCAAGAAAATTTGTTTTGCCGGGGTTTTAGCTTTTGGAACGCCCCCTTTTGGAAGGTTATGTGAATATGAAGTTGTTCATTGCAGCCTCATACAACCTGAATTCAGGGCCGCCCATACAAATTGTAAACCTCTGCACAAATATTTATCTCCCCCCCCCCCTCCACAATTGTTTTTCTCCTTCCTCTTGTGAATCTTTCACATCTTTCTCTCGATAAAAAGGTAACAGCTCCTTTATTCGAATGGTGTTCTTTCCTCCTTCCTATGGGCGGTCCTGGTGAGCTCAATCTTTATGAAAATTTAAACCCGCTGGGTGGCAAGACTGATTTTGTCGGTCTCTATATAGTGGTTCGCAAAATTTCTGTACAAGTTTCTAAAGTGATATTGCAGGTATCTACTATTCATCTCGTGGTGAAGAACGCTAAATAACGCCAAACCGATTTACGGATGCTATTATCTGCCATGGAAGTGCGATCCGCAGCAGCAGTAATCTAGAGTTAGTTGAGTATAGAGCCTCTTTCTCCCAGCGTTTATTTTCATAAAATAAAAGAAAAAATTGACTGAAGTGTAAGGCTCAACTCGACTTTCTCGTACCAGACTCCCTTTTTAGAATTTTTTTTATTTTAAAAAGTTTTGAAAAATCACTATCATGGCTCCAAATGATTATAATTATAGCGTGTTACCCTTCACTTTAAAGGGCTTTAAAAATCTTTCGATTGATACCATACTTGACAATGTACTCCCGGGGAGGGGTAACTTACTCCCTGGGGGGGGGGGGGGGGCTAATGACGTCACGAACAAAAATATAATATTACGGCTATTTTTCACAACAATGATTGAAACTATAAATAAACCTTTATATGCATGATTATGTCAATTACTGCCATGTGAATAACATTTAAAATTTTGAATCAATTTCAAGTTTTTCAGTCAAATTTGTTGCTCGAATTTCATAAAAGTCCATTTAGTTCTAGAGCTTTCGTTAATAAAGCCGGATGCAAAGTTTCGTGAAATCCATTAACATATAAAAAAATAAATAATTTAGCATCACGTCTGATGTTATAATAGCAAAAATTAAGCACACATTCAGAACAGAAGGTTTTTATTTTACTTCCTATAAGACGTACAAAAGTTTAAAAAAGGGCCAGAGCGCTTTCGAGCATAAGTACGCTCTTCAGCAGTGGCTACGTGGAAATAAAATTTGAATCGTTCATATATAGACCAGATATAGCGACAAAATTTGCATAAATACAATTTACAAAAGAATCTACGTTTAGGCAAGGATAAACCAAAAACTATAAAACAATTTTTTTAGAGTTTCAAAAGTTCCAACAACAAAAGAACGGCATATTAATTTACAATTTAATTACAGAAATTGAAAAAAAAAGGGGGGGGGGCAACCAAGCATAATCCCAAGGATGAAGACGTCAAAGATAACTTTGCAGAGACTTGAATTGCTTGGAGTCGAGAATGAGTTGCCAAGCGTAACTCAAATTCATAACAGGGTCAAAATTACAAACGGACTCGCGGTAGATATAAATAAAAAGGGATTCAAAAAGGAGAATATCACGAGGGTTATTACAACGCATCAAAAGGAAAGTCTTTTCAAAAAGAGGCTGAAAATTATCTTTAACAACAAATTAAGCAAGAGCCGTAGAAAGTTTACTATCCCTGATATCCCGAGCATGTTCTGCTAAACGGATGCCAACGGTGCGTTTAGTACTTCCAATATAAAATTTAAAATTACCAACGGTGGACAACAGGGGAACAACATACACCCCAGCAAAGCTTTTAAAGTCATCCTTATCACCCAGTTTATCAGACCGAATACGGTTAAATAAAGAAGAAATATTAGAATACCCAAGTCTGAAACCAAACTCAGAACAAAAATGGATAGAGCGGCGGAAAATCCGAGGATTGTATGGAAAACTAGACTTATAAGTCAAACGAGCTTTTAAGGCAATAAGTTTAGTGTCAAAAAGTGTATATTTACGGCGAACTTGGCAGAAAACCTTATAAATAAACTCAGAGGAGTAGGCAGCCTCACGGCCAAAGCCAAAAATAAAATCAATTTCATCACTTAAAGCAGAGATAGATGAACAAGCATTAAAAGCGCGATTAAAATAAGCATAAAAAGCTTTTTTTTTAGGAAAGAGGATGGTAAGAATTAGCAGGAATGCAAGAATTAGTAAAAGAAGGTTTACGGAAAACCGAGGTTTGAAAACCAAAAGCAGAACGGGTGACCAGTACATCAAGAAAAGGCAAAGAACCATTAGTTTCATATTCGACAGAGAAATTGATAGAAGGGTAAAAATCATTAACTTTAGACAAAAGAAAAGAAAGATCTTCTAAATCACTATCCCAAACAATAAACACATCATCCACAAAACGGCATTCTTTTTATGCTTATTTTAATTTCGCTTTAAATGTTTGTTCATTTATCTCTGCTTTAAGTGATGAAATTGATTTTATTTTGGGCCTTGGCCGTGAGGCTGCCTACTCCTTTGAGTTTATTTATAAGGTTTTCTACCAAGTTCGCCGTAAATATACACTTTTTGATACTAAACTTATTGCCTTAAAAGATCGCTTGACTTATAGGTCTAGTTTTCCATACAATCCTCGGATTTTCCGCCCCTTTATCCATTTTTTTCTCAGTTTGGTTTCAGACCTGCATATTCTAATATTTCTTCTTTATTTAACCGTATTCGGTCTGATAAACTGGGTGATAAGGATGACTTTAAAAGCTTTGCTGGGTTGTATATTGTTCCCCTGTTGTCCACCGACGGTAATTTTAAATTTTATATTGGAAGTATTAAACGCACTGTTAGCATCCGTTTAGCAGAACATGCTCGGGATGTTAGGGATAGTAAACTTTCTACGGCTCTTGCTCAATTTGTTGTTAAAGTTAATTTTCAGTCTCTTTTTGAAAAGACTTTCCTTTTGATGCGTTGTAATAACCCTCGTGATATTCTCCTTTTTGAATTCCTTTTTATTTATATCTACCGCGAGTCCGTTTGTAATTTTGACCCTGTTATGAATTTGAGTTACGCTTGGCGACTCATTCTCGACTCCATGCAATTCAAGTCTCTGCAAAGTTATCTTTGACGTCTTCATCTTTGGGATTATGCTTGGTTGCCCCCCCCCCCCTTTTTTCGATTTCTGTAATTAAATTGTAAATTAATATGTTGTTCTTTTGTTGTTGGAATTTTTGAAACCCTAAAAAAATTGTTTTATAGTTTTCGGTTTATCCTTGCCTAAACGTAGATTCTTTTGTAAATTGTATTTATGCAAATTTTGTTGCTATATCTGGTCTATATATGAACGATTCAAATTTTATTTCCATGTAGCCACTGATGAAGAGCGTACTTATGCTCGAAAGCGCTCTGGCTCTTTTTTAAACTTTTGTACGTCTTACATGAAGTAAAATAAAGAATTTCTCTTGTGGATGTGTGCTTAATTTTTCTTTTAACATATATTTGTGGCCATTATCATGGTACACAAAAAAATCGACCACAGACGGACATCACTCCAAAAATAGTCGAAACGCATTCAGGAGGTCCTAAAACATATATTGGCATCAAAAATCTCGAATTCGAATATTTTGGCGAAAACAATACTTTCTCTATACTGTATTGCATAGCATCAGAAAGTAGAAATCTAAATTCGTTTGTTTGGATTGGAAACTTAAAGTGCTAAATTTGACGGTACATGACGTATTCACTTTCCCTGAGGAAAAATTCCGGAACTGACTTATCTTATTCGTCTTGCTTCGGTAGACATTTCCCGATTCCGTTCTTTTTCTGATTGATTTACGTTGTCGGACATGATATTTCGTTTTATCCGTGCTTCCGGACAATGTTTTCTATTGTGGAATATTGTTTTCCCAAGGTTTCAAACTGCAAATTTGCAAGATTTCGTATACGATCAGGAAATTTCAATTTTTTCTTAAATCTCAAAACTTGTTTGCAATTTTCTACCTTTACCCTAAATCCCTATGGAACTCGAAACCGAATTTTCGGTTCTATTACAATAGTTTCCCTTTCATACTATGTTTTGTGGAGGAGGGTGCTTCCTTACATATTATATTAGAAGATATGATTTTTATATTATATTAGAAGATATAATTGGCGTTGCTCATAAGGAAAAAAATCTGATGTGGGCAGCACATAACTTTCCCTACAGACTCAAATTCATTTTCTTTTTACTTCTTTAATAATTCATTAAATTGAGTTTAATTGCACAAAATAACACGCATAATTATTTGAAATGATACTGAATTGGCACTTTTAATTCAATTTTCGTTTGCATTTGGTAATTTCAATATTCAAATCGAAAATATTTTGCATGAATCCGATGGTTATAGTTTAAATTAATTTCTAAAACTGCATTTTAAAATTCTAATTATTCTATAAAACACATCTTAATCTGTTTCAAAATGAATGCCCTTTTAAAACCTGAATTTGTTTGGCATTATTAAGCGAATATAATTTTATGGCAACCATACCCCAGGTTTAAAAAGTCATTTTTAGATATATCTATTATATATATATTATTATATATATATATATATATATATTTATATATGGTGTGAAGTAAAGTCCTTATAGGACTATCAACTTTGAAATGGTTGATTATAGACACATACTTCCAATTAAAAAAAGTATGCATATGATGTACAGATGTTGGAAATGTCTTGGATTCGACAAGGGGCCGTATAGTTATAATAATACGCCATCGCAATTTTTATACGGTCCCTGGGTCGTACCCTTGATATTTACAAAATTGAAGTCCTGTAGCTAACGAGTACAGCAAAACAAATTCCATGCTTCTAAGTGACATATTCGCTGAGATATATAAAGATAAATGTCATGACTTCCACCACATTACCTACCCAAATATTGGCGGCAAAAGCGCTCATTTAGGGGACCGTCTCTGATATACACAAAGTTAAATAAAGATCCCGTGTGTTGGATAGCGAAAAAATATGGAAATCCAGAAAGAAATAAAGGGTGCAAAGTACAAACACCCACGGAACAAGCAAATGCAGATAAGATACAGATATGAGCGAGGTGTATAGGTATAGTACAGGGACTATGTTTTCAAGACGAGGCCAGCACGAAACGACATAGAAAAGGATAAAGAAACATTTATTCATACACACACAAAACAAACACATGTTACAGTCGGTGCTCGAGGTGGCTACCGTCGACCACAATACAGGTTTGTATGTGGCACAGAGTTTCCCGTTGCACGCGACGCAGCATTACAGGTGTAACGCGGTTACAAGCTTCGGTGATGCGAAGGCGTAGATCCTGTAAAGTCGTCGCTTCGGTCCGATAGACCTGGTCTTTCAGATATCCCCAGAGGAAGAAGTCCATTGGGGTCAGGTCAAGTGATCGGGGAGGCCACTCTACACTACCACCATAATCAATGATCTGGGGGGCGAACGTGTCGGTCAAAAACCTTTGAACATCTGCTGGATGGTGAGCAGGTGCGCCGTCATGCTGAAACCACAGAGATCGCAGGTCGAGTCACGGCAGGTCATCCAATAAGTCGGGTAGCACGGTCTGTAGCAGCTCCTAATATCGGCGACCCGTTAATGTTCCCTCATAGAACACAAATCCTACCAGTCTCCCGTTCCAAATGCCGCACCAGACATTAACGGACCACCGTATCTGATGTCAGACCTGTCGTCCCCAAGATGGATTGCTTATTCCCCAGAAGTAGTCGTGTCGATTCAACACATCGGATCAGGTGAATTGAGACTCGTCCGTCCAAAGGATGTGGGAGACAAAGTTCGGCTGAATGCCTATCGTGTTCATAACATAGTTGCACCAATTCAAGCGACGCGTAGCAACCCCTGACAGAAGTGTCTGCATCGGAATGCCATAGTACGGGTGAGCACCGACTTGGTGCAAAATTTGCCACACACGGGTTGCTGTGAGACCACACGCCGCACTAACCTCTCTCGTACTGCAACGGGTTGCATAAGCTGCAACGTCCTCTGGTTGCACACGCACACCTACATGGCGTGGTCTGACGTAACTTGGACGAATGGTAACGGACCCGTCTCCTGCAGCCGCCGCACAACATTCGTGATGGCCATCGCTGTCGAATGGGATCCAGCAGGAAGCGTAGAGCATATTGTCGCGCAGCGTCTTGTGCATTACGGCCACATTGCCCGTATAGTAGTACCATCTCACAATATTCCTCATTCGATTACGTCGCCATGTATTGCGTCTAACGGGCGCTTCACTTCCCCAACTACATGGTACTCCTGTCGCTCCAACTATTTCTGCTGGAGGTACGGTATCACGTGCAGTATACATGTCCTTATCAGAAGCGCTGCATGCCAGATGCATACCGGGTGCGCATTACGCAATTGGCTACTTGACAGGAAACAAATGCCGAAAGCTTTGAATTTCACGCTTTTCGCTTTCGGAATGTTTCTTCCATTGCAGACAAACCTCGATATCATGAAAGGAACTGTTCTCCGTGTTTTCCATCCTAACAATGTACTTTCGTTATCGCAGTCAGATAGACAGAAGTTCTGAGATACATTTCGTTGGTCTCCCTCCCCCCCCCCCCTCTCTGTGAATATCTGCCTTTTTTGTGCTGCTTTCCTAATCCCAATTTAAACCTTTAAAACACGTAACAGCGCAATAAACGAACCTACACACATCTATCAACCTCTTTTCAGATTCAATGTAATCAACGTTTCTCAATTTTCAGCTGATCCCTCACAACATGCTCCAAGTTTCAATGTGCGATATCTCAGCGAATATGTCACTTAGAAGCATGGAAAAAAATTTCAGGGGAGTAAATTTGAAGAAATACAAAATTTAAATGTTTATACGGTCCCCGTACAAAAACATTTCCAATGAATAAAATCTGCCCCATACACTAATAAGGTGATGTACAAAATTTCAGCATTTTATCACAAAAAGTCCCAGAGATATGTTTAAACAAAGTTGGTGAGGGATTAATCACACATTAAAATGTAAATGTTTACAGCAAGAGTGCAAATGACGCAACGCAGAAATACATCATAGGCAAATAATATCTGCCTCTTATCTTTAATGGATCTTTGGCATGGATGGAAAACATTTTGAACAAGCTTTGTAATCTTTGTGTAAAGTTATTATTTCTACACAGTGTAGATACTTTTATACCAATAAATAGCAAAACTATTATGTATGTAATCGTTGCTTTCTTTCATAATTTGTGCATGACCCCTGAAACGCGATCTGCCCACATGATTTTTCCCCTCTGAGAACCCATGTCGATGCATCGAAAAGTGGTTTAAGTCAGCATTTTTGTCTTTTCATATCTCTGAGACTTTTTATGATAAAATGCTGAAATTTTGTGCATCACCTTAGTGTATGGGGCACATTTTACTCATTGGAAACGTTTTTGTACGGAGGCCGTATAAAAATTTAAACATTGTATTTTTAAAAATTTAATTCCCTTGAAAGTTTTAATCGATTTCATAAAATTCTGTACCTTGTTTTATGCAACTTGTTAATTCATTATATATGTATGTCTAAGATCAATATTTAAGAAATAAAAGCCGAGGTCAATGTTTTGTGGACACCCTGTATATGTATAGATATATGTATATTTTATGTATATATATGTATAAATATATATATATATACATACATACATATACATCTGACTCACTGGACGGGTCTGGGAGGGTCGCTGTGAACGTTTGTTCTGCCTCCTAGGTTGTATTTCGTCATTTTTACGCAACTTTGTAATTTAATATATATGTCTAAGATCATTGTTTAAGAAATAAAAGCTGAGGGTTAAGGAATAAAAGCCGATTGTTTAAGGAATAAAAGCCGTTTTGGGGACATACTGTATAGCTGATCTCCACTTATATCTTCTGCGAATGGCAACAGTAATCTCGTTATTTATTTATTTAAGATACGACATGTGCAGAATTTTCTCAGGTACTATTTATTTGATTTCTATATTATTTTTTCAATCTTTAAACTTGTAGGCCATGTAGACTGAGTTTATAGATATTATCTATCTCCGTCTTCAGAAACAAGTTTTTTTCGTCATTTTGAATAGATGCTAGGCTTTGTAGATAAATCTATTCAAAATTATATCCTTTGTAAGCCTAGTACTTTTCCACGTGTTTGGCTTTTATGCTCGGTCATTTTCTGTTTTTCAATTTTCGAAATCTCACCATTGATTTTTGTTGATTATATTATAGCTTGATGGCTGGATATATGCATTTTATTCTCCCCTTGATTGGTGAATCTCTATTAATTATATATTTATACGTAGCTATCTTATATTTTAAGTTATAGTTATATGAGTTACAACTTATCTCTATTCTATCATTGGAATTTCTTATAATATATATATATATATATATATATATATATATATATATATATATATATATATATATAAACAAAGAAAAGGTAAAAGGATAACAAAATGAATTAAATAAAGGTGTGCTTACGGGGTATTAGCAATGTCAAGGGGGTTTGTGATCCCTTATCCTAGTTGAAGCATGCTTTAAATCCCGGGAAACACTCCCAGAAACGACTAATTGCCCGAAGCAGCAACCATCCATGTGTACGGGAAAAGCAGAATCCAGTATGGAATACAAAAGGCCATAAAACCTAATTGAAAGTCGAAAGTCACAAAGAAGCCTATTACATATTAGACATCCCTTCTAGTGAAAATGCATTCCAGTAAAATGAGAAAATTAGTACTTATCTGGTACATATGTATCACCTGATTTCTATTTCATAGATATGTTACCGGCAATGTATGCAAGCCGGCATTCTATACAATACCTAGGCATTATATAGAATACCGTAAACTGGTCAGCAATCTATAAAACGATTAAAATTTCACAGATTTCCTAGGAATTCTATAGAATGCCAAATGACAAACCGGCAAAGTATGAAATACATCTCCGATTCATTCCTTTTTTCATATTTTGCCTAAATAGCATGTCATTCTATAGAATGCCTAGGTATTATATACAATGCCTAGGGAAAGTATATAATAATTTTCATATTTTATATTTTGCCTAAAAAAGGCCGGTATTCCGTAAACTGCCTAGGTATTCTATAGAATGCCGGCATTTCATACATTGCCGGTAACATAACCGGCAATGTATGAAAGCCGGCATTCTATAGAATACCTAGGCATTTTATAGAATACCGAAAACTGGTCGGCAATCTATGAAACGATTAACATTTCACACATTTCCTAGGCATTCTATAGAATGCTAAATGACAAACCGGTAAAGTATGAAATATATCTCCAATTCAGTCCTTTTTTCATAGTTTGCCTAAATAGCATTTGTCATTCTATAGAATGCCTAGGTATTATATACAATGCCTAGGGAAAGTATATAATAATTCTTATATTTCATACTTTGCCTAAAAACGACCGGTATTCTATAAAATGCCTAGGTATTCTATAGAATGCCGGCATTTCATACATTGCCGGTAACAGATACATTAAAAAGTTCACGATTACCGTGAAATAATGGTTTCTGTTGAGTTGTAAGGCAATAAATCATTAAAATTAGCATATTCTTCGTTACCAAATTTTTACTATAAGCCATGTAGTAATGTCTCAGGAAACGTAACGGATAGAATTGCTT
Source organism: Amaurobius ferox (assembly GCA_951213105.1). Classification (NCBI taxonomy): domain Eukaryota; kingdom Metazoa; phylum Arthropoda; class Arachnida; order Araneae; family Amaurobiidae; genus Amaurobius; species Amaurobius ferox. The sequence goes on along the minus strand of OX578149.1, from coordinate 80,776,929 downwards.
AAGTGCTTCTTTGATCAATTGTCGTTCGCATTTGATCCGTTGTTTTTTAGTAGAGTTTAATCATCTATATCTAATGAAATGATTGATGATCAAATTGCGCTTGATACCGATACTTAAATTACTGTGCCAACTAGTGATGTAGTTGATATCACAATTAAAGTTCCTGCGTTTATCAAATATTTTAAAACACAGGTTGTCGTATTGATCATTATATAATGATATATCCAGAAATTCTAGCTCTTCGAATTTATTTTTTTCAGTTTCCACAAGTTCCAAATTATTGGGATAGAATCCAAAGTCAAATTGAAAAGATTTATCCATATATCCAATCAAAACATCATCCACAAAACGGAAGAAAAGTTGCTCATTCAGTATATATGTACCACTTTCATATTTGTATAAATAAAAATCGTCCAGCAATGACGAACAACCTCCTCCCATGGGAATCGAAAATTTTCGTGAAAACAATACTTTTTCAATACTACGTCTGAGAAAGTGAAAATTGTCACAGACAAGAATCTAAATTAGATTGACAAGTAATTGGAAGCAAGCAAAAAATGGAAGGTTCACTTACTCCTTATTACCTTTAATTAATATTAATTTTGTACTCCATCTAAATATTTTACCTGGTTGCTAAATAACTAATCAGGGTCCTTTTTCCCCATTTGTCCACAGACTAAACAGAATTAGCTCTCCAAATTACATTTGCAACACAGTGAAGGCAAATCAATATATTTCGTTTTGATTATCCACTAACAATATCTCACCACTTAAAGAAATTATCTTTAACAAACTTTCGATATTGTATAAATAAATCATTAAATAACAAATGTATTCAAAATAAAATAAACTGCCTCATAATCTTTCTTCAAGTAAGAATATTTCTTCTTTCCCCCCCCCCCCCCCAGACGTGATCTTAATACTATTTGATGCATCCTTCCCAATTTATTGTAGATTTATTATGCAATACTATGATATTTATTATTTATTAATTTTCTATTCATTCATCTTCACAGCAAAAAGGATGGTAATGTTGAAATAGAAGTTTATTTGAATAGATATAATGTTTAAAATATATGTTTATTTAAAAGGATATAATGTATAAAATAGTTTATTTTGCACTTTTTTCATTCTTTTGTACTTCTTTATATCTTAAACTTTTATCTTTATATTTTAACCTTTTATTTAGACTTTTATCTTTCATTTTAATTGCATTTCTTTGTACTTGTATTTTCATGTGCACTTTGAAAGAAGTTGTTTTTCATGTAATGTGACAATTTCAAATTTTAAATAAATATACTTTCGGAACATAGAGATCTACAAACGCTTCACACCTATTCTTTAGTAAAGGTTTCTATTCTCCCAATGAAAAAAAAAGAGGATTAATTCCTTAATTCTTTTGAGGATTAAAAATATTGCAAGTGATTTAAAAAGCAATATTGTTTTACAACTATATTTTACCTTTCTGGTAGGTCGGACGGTCTGGGTTTCAACAACAACAACTATATTTTGTAAATATGAAAAAACAGTATTATTCTATAAAATCAATTGTTTTAGTACCCTGGCTTCCAAAAGTTAAGCATGGACGGTAAAATCAACAAAAATGGAAAAGTAAAGCTTTGATTAACCCAAAATTCAAAATTGTACATGAGCAAATGTGTTTATGCATTAAAGAAGACAAGAATTATGAACAAAGATGAAAAAAATATTTACATTTCGTAAGTTATATGATGACGTCACATTTGGGTCATTAACAAAATGATGTTTAAAGGAAAACAAACCAACAAAACTTACATTAACATGGTATGTGACCACCCCGGACAAACTTTACAACGATTTTCCATGATTTCAATGCGGTGATCAACCATCGCAGAAGCAATCAATGGTCATTCCTCCAATAGGGCAGTTTCCAACTCTCTGAGATTGGCTGGAGGAGGTAAACGTGCAGAGACAGCACGCCCGAGGGCATCCCAAAGGTTTTCAATGGGATTAAGGTCGGGGGAATACGCCAGCCACCCCATACGAGAAATGCCCTCACTTACCAGGTATTCGTCAACGATGTTAGCTCGATGGGGACGGGACCATAGAAATAAAGTGAACCATAGAAATAAAGTGAAATATGAAAAATAATCGACAAACAGAAAATAATTTAGCTACAATAGCTGCATTAGCTTGTAACTGCTAATTTGATAAAAAATCTGAAATTTAATTTTCTACGGTGCTTTTCAAAATAATATGAACAAACACCCTCTTCAAGAATAAATATACAAGAAAGATCCATAAGAAGGAAATCAAGACCAACCATAAGAAGGAAATCAAGACCAACTGGTGCAGCTTAGAGTCTCGGAATAGGGTCTAGGACTTCATCCCGATACCGCACAGCCGTCATAGAACCGCCTTTAAAGATGTACTTCCAGCCCACACCACGACGCTTCCACCTCTGAATGCGTGGTAATCGATGATGTTCTTGGCCTGATTGCGCGTGCCTCGTTCTCTCCAGACCCTTACACGCATCTGATTCCAGGGCAAATCTGGATTCGTCAGTGAACAGAACATTGCACCAATCCTAGACAGTCCAATTGACATGTTGACGACACCAATTTAATCTTGCCCCCTCTGACTTGGACGGTTAGTGGAACACAAAAACGTGGTACTCGGGCGTACAGTTCCTTCACGCGGAGCCTTCGGCGTACAGTACTGGCAGATATTGTCTTACCAAGTGCCGCTGCAACCATGGATGTAACAGTTGTGGAGGTCGCTCGTCGATTCCGCTTGGCTACTATAGCAATATACCGATCATCAGAGGGGGGTAGTTACCCTTGTACGACCGGGCACAGGTCTCCGGACAACTGTTTGACTTGTTTGGAATTGTTTCTATAATCGAGAAATTACCGAATGATCAACGCCAAAGAAATAGCGACATCTTTAATTGACTGTCCTGCTTCAATGCGTCCGACAACACGCCAGCGTTCCCTATATGTCATTCATCTTCTTTCAGGCATAGAAACACGAATATCATCAAAAATAATCCTACAAAAGTTATAAACACTTCGTATCAGCATTTAAATGCACCTCCTCAAACCTTTCAGAATGCTGTCGTCTTCAACGACTGCCTAATTAGCATATTTCCAGACAGTCAATCATGATTGGCTGTAACATACGATATTTGCATATTACCGTCTACATCTTAACCGTCTACATCTTATTACCGTCTACAGCCACTTAAATTCAAATACACTTTCGAAAAATGAAAATTTGCATTGTGTGCTTAACTTTTGGAAGTCAGTTTATATTTCTCGTTAGTATTTTTTTTAATGCAGGTAGTAAGATTGGGACAAAGACGATTAAAATATATATATATTTCTGGCCATAAAAACTTCTATTCTACGATGTATTCGTATTTTCCTCCATGATGTTTCTTTTAATCTCCTTGCTAAATTTTGCGATAGATAGTTTAATCTAGCAGTCATAGCACAGTATTTCGCCAAATGTGCGCATGAACGAATAAAATTGAGTAAAAGGCTCTCGTAGTTTCTACAATGTATTCAAGACAGGTTTGCCGGAAAGTTTAATTTTGCGTTTTTAACACTTTCTAACATATTAGTTGAAAAGTGTTTATGACTTTGATTATTCTGTCTGTCTGTCCGTTCGCACGATAAATGCCGTAAAAATGACTTTATCAAATGAAATTTTAGTATGTTGTTGAGAGGGCCTGTGGTACATATGGGAATGAAAATTAATAATATCACCCAATTAGTTTCGGATTTATACCTGGTTGAAAAAAGGAAATAGATTCAACTCTATGGGACCTAATTTTTCAAACATATTTTAAGCAAAGTTAGAATTCACAAATTGCTTCAAAAATTTTAGGAAATATTCAAATTAAACCCATAAAATGTGTAAAAAAAGTTTCAGCAAAATATCTTTGTTTTTTAAATAAAATTTGAAATAATAATTACGCCCATGACATGTGAAGAGATCACATGACTCATTGCAAAATAAAATATGACATCCATTTTTTTCCCACTGTGTAAAGATCTTGATATTTAAAAATCGTTTAAATTCATATATAGTGGTGCATCCGTCCTAAAACCGCTTTATTTTTGCGTATTTTCTGTGTATCTAAATTCTGTAGAACGCAATTACAATATTTTTTATTTTAAATAATCACTAAGCTGTGATTATTTCTACAACGAATTCTTTAACTAATGCCGAATGCAAACAAATAATCAAGCGATTGTAAGTTGATTTGTATAGGAATTGCTGAATTTTTCACGCAAATATTTAGCTCTGGAGTTTAGAATATAAGTGATATGAATGCAATATTCATTGATTATACATAAAGAGGCAGACGATTTATATTTCGACGAAGTTTTAAGTTTCCAAATATAATAAATTACAGTAGTACTGTGATAATTTACAAAATATCAGCGCTGAATGTATCGCATTTTAGAGATGTTTAAATAAAATTGCATTTCAATTGAAAAGTGTTTCATAATCAATGCTTTGTGCATGATTGATCTTTATTGTTATTAATATATCGGCAAACCTTGGTCCCGTTCATCCGGAGTATCTATTTTCTGATGGACATCCAACTAACCACTGTCTTTCAGAAGTGAATTTTTTGATAGATCTATCATGTGACAAATCGTTCTCGCAGTTACCATTAGCTGAGTTCTGGTTAAATATTGTGAATGATTATGGAGACCGCTCAATGAAAACGTTCGAGTGCTTAACCTTTTGCTTACGGGTGGGACAGCGTCCATCCCAAACGAAGAACCTCTCAAAAAGACAGGTATTTGGCATACCCTATAACAAACAGTTCGATCCCCTAAGCAAAAGGTCTGTTCCACCCGTAAACAAAAGGTTAATGAACGATATGAAACATTTTTACGCCATTTGTGTAAAAATCCATTTTGCACAAATGACCATTTGTGTAAAATGGCTTTTCCCAGCTCGCTTACCTGAAATAAAAGTTGGGGGACTAAGTTGACAGTTAAGAATGACTTGAAAATGAAATTATCATTAATTGAAATTATCATTGCTATTCTCATTTCTAAAAAGCGACATGATTGTTCACCTTAAACCGTATTGATTGTTATTGGTAACGTAATGTAGCTAGCTTAAAATTTTACAACGTTCATGTTAAGATACGTCTTATGCAAATTTCTCGAACTGACAATTTTTAACTTCTGACCTTAATAAATGTCGTTCCTTACTGCAAAAGAAATTATTTTTATTTCGTCTAGTTTTCAATTTCAGACAGATTTTCAATTTTATTTAAAAGTATTATATATACAATATTTTTAAATATTATATATTTTTTAAAAATATTATATATTTTTTAAAAATATATGCATGGCCTATTTCAATTTATAATGTCAAAGAGTTTCCAAAGTTTTAAAAATTACTAAGCGGTCCTTGAATTTAAAAGATTGTGAACCACTGTTCTAAGGAATTGTAAAAGTTGTCTATGATTGTCAAAATGGCGCCATTATATCGCATTTATACCTTTTTTATTTATTTGTTAAAAACATTTAACTTCGACAGACGATTTTTATTTTGTTGTAGGAAAAACAAGTTTTCTTGTATGATGTTTCTAAAACATTTGATTTGTCAAATGTTTCGACTGAAATAGCAGATAATAGTCGTTACCTCTTTTCCGACCTTTCCACTACGATATCTTTAAATGTTTTTCGAAAAATTTATGATCCGTTAAAAATTTCGAACCATGTTTTATTCCACCAGGGATTAGGAACGTTTGTTCAAACAAAATCTTTGTTTCATATTTTAAAGTTTCGGTCGATTTTGTGTGCTGGGCAGGGCTTTGTGAAAGGAAATCTTTGTTAATATTTTTTCTGTTTTCTGTATTTGGGTTTTATAAAGTAAAATTCAGTGTTATTCTACTGTTATTATTTTTAGATATTTTGTTTTATAGAGATTGAATATAAATATTATTCTGAAATTCGACTACGTAATTTAAATTGTGCAGCTTTTTGCTGCTGCTTTTAACATAGATGGAAGTGGCATTAATAATTTGGTACCTTAAACATATTTCGCTACAATTTTGAATAAAAATTTTATTAAAAATCAGATAAGATATGTTCAAGATATAACTTTTTCTGCACATTATAATGAATTGTTTTGAAATTTTTTGAAAATATTATTTATTTTCACTCTCATTTATATCCTTGTTAAAACACTTATTTCATAAACTTTGCAGCTTTAAGCGACTTTGTTAACTAAATAAAATAATTTATTTATACACTAGAAGAAAAAGCCGCCGTCACCCCAAGTTATTAATAAGAGCTCTCTACTTAACTAAGACAGATAGACAGATAAAGATAACACCACGATAACGTCATGAAGACATAAGAAATTCTTTCCCACCAATGGTCGAATTAAAAATCGTAACTTTATAAACCCGTTTCAAAATTCATAGAAAATTCAGAAATAGAGCAATTAAAAGAATATCACTCTATATTTCCGCCAAAAGTTAGAATCGCGTGAAATTTTAATTTACCTATGCAAGGAAATAAAAATTAAATGGCCTAAAATACACGTATTTCAATGCATTTACAATCAATGTCTTAAATTTGAAATAATTGTGTGTAGAGATTCGGTTCAAAGCTCGTTGGAAATAGCGTTCTTCAGTCTTTCCGATAATGTTAAGATGGAAACTCTGTGGTAATATTTTTGATCACTAAAAAGCTGATTTGTGTAAAAAAAATAAAATAACTAAAAAAGAGGCGGTTGTTCCAGTCCGATGGAGCCGAAGTGGTTTTGCATGATTAACATTTTATAAAATAAAACTCCAGTCAATTTCAATAAGTTAATTCGATTTTTCAGACTCTTTTGTTTCGTTTACAGGCTTTCAAAGCACTACAAGTTACTCGTTATCTGTTTAGGAGTTTCTGTTTAGGATCTGTTTAGATTAGGAGTCGGGCGAAAACTTTCAGTTTTCGCCCGACTTCATCTGGGAACTACGACCATAGACTTCATCTCAAAATATCCAATTATTTTACAAACATGCTTTGCACTGCAGTATATAAATTAAACTTATACAATATATCGTACGAGATTTAACATTCATGTTAATTTATAAACTTGCCTGGTGGCACATAAATAAGTATATTTCCATCTATTCTGTTCAAACCTCACCAATCATTAAACATCTTTAGAATTCCCAAGTTCATTTAACTTTTTTTTTAAGCAAAACAAAATATCTCGTGCTTATGCATCAATATTTTACAAAGGATTAAAGTAAAAAGATTAAGCTTCAGCAATCGTGACACTTTAAATATTACAGCTTTTCCACCTATTGGTAATAACCCAGTTTAAAATGCTAAAAAATCGAAATAATAACCACTGAACTTCGAAAACCTTCGATAACCAATCGTTTTTAATGACAAACCACGTATAACATGATTGTTTATTTATCATAAATAGCTCCTTATTTTGTGTGTGTGTTACAAAATCAATAGCAATTTTTTAGAATGCTTCCGAATGTTTGATCGCGTTTAAAATCGATAGGATTTCAGTAACTGATAATGTACTGATGAAGACTATATTCATTAACTGTACGAAATGCCAAACTTTTCGTTCTTGATGCATGTTTTACTCCACAGACTCTCTCTCTCTCTCTTTAACGTAAACGTATATATATACATACTCAGAAACACATACATGCTTACACACATACATACACCCACATAAATCACCTCAAAAACGTTTGATTCAAGTTCAGTGATGCTTTTTTTCTTTTAATATTAAAGCAATTTTCGTGGTTTACCAGAAAAGAATGAAAAAACTGATATCAACAGCACCTGACTTCCCCTATAAACTTAAATTCATTTCCTCTTTATTTCATTAATCATTCAGTAAATTGAGTTTAATTGCACTGAATAACACACATTATTATTTGCAATTAAACTGATTTTGCACTTTTATATCAATTTTCGTTTTCATTTGGTGACTGGACTTATTTTTAAAACCGGCGTAGCAGAAATGCAAAAATACTACAATATCTTGAGAACGGATAGTCCTAGAGTAATGACGTTGGTTTTATTATTTCCATCGTCAAAAATTACGTATGAAACAGACATTTAATTGATACATTTGATTATACGCAGTCTTTTATTTTAGATTTGGGCGATATTTTCGGACCATTTCTCAAGAAAGGGCAGGTTTTTCCCCCCCGAATCGAACCCAAATCTTATCAGGACCAGGTTAACCCACAAATGATTCTTATCTACAAAATTTTGTGAAATGTGGTCAATTTGTTTTCAGTTAGAGAGGATACATCCGACTTTTGCGGTCCATTTCGCAAAAATAGGCGGGTTCTTTTATACCGAATCGTACCCAAATCTAATCAGCACCAGGGTTGTTCACAAGTGACTTATCTATAAAATTTTGGGAAATTTGGTCCATTAGTTCTTGAGTTAGAATGGATACATACATTTCACACACAGACGTTATATTAAAAATATTTTTTTCGTGTTCCAAAGATCCCAGTTCCGTCGAAAACTGGAGTTGCGATTTTCGACATGATTCCAATATGTTCCCGATACATTACCATGTATTGCAGGGAAAGTAAAAGGCAATTTGGCCTTGGGCAATTTGTTCTACACTTATTCTCTTTATTTTATCGATCTGAGGTATCTCGAGATGCGCGGAATATCCTGAAAAATGTTTACAAAACTAATTGCAAGAAGTTGTCGCTAAGAACAAGATATTTATAAAAATATTCAAAAGTTATGAAGTTTGTATTTGAACTGCAGGACTGCAGTTGTGGAAACTCCTAATTAACACTTCTTTATTTATTTGCGATTAATTACAATTGCTTTTGATTTTTAGGGAGCGAATACTTACAGGTGTGTGCGTTCTGTTCAAAAGACTTAATTGATGAAAATAAAATATGCTAAGAATTGGTTAGATAAGTATATCAGATCTGGTATTCATATTTTTTCTACAAGGAGTAAAAATTCGTAACAAATATGTTAACACTAAAGTTACTGGTACTCCACCACCTGGGATTTTATTAGACCCCCCCCCCTCCCCCTTCGTTCATCTGCTACATAGACGCAAAATACCTGGACAAACGTTCCTTGGAATCCTAGGGGTGGGCAAGTTTTTCGATAAGAGCCAAATAAAATATTTTTATACATGTTTGAATGTTCAAGAAACATATCTCGAGAACGGTCTCTCGAGAATGGTCCATGTTAGCGTTCTAAAATTTATGTCAATCGTTTTCTAATGAAAAATTACATAAGAAATGTCTATCTGCGTAACTTTATTAGCGGTTTTGATTTTTCGACGATTTTTTCAAAATTTCATTCGAAAATTTAGGTGGGGTTCTGAACATTCGATTGCGTATAAAAACAATAGGCTTCCAGTGTTTATGGATTGTGATTTTTGTACCAAATTTCGTTCAAATCGGTCCATTCGTTCGTTAGTTATCGTCTCCACAGACTCACTGACACACACACATACTTTCACACACACACACACACACACACAGATATCACTTCAAAAATGTTTTATTCGTGATCAGGGATGCTTGAAACGTGCTCTCCCGTCCAAAACTCGAATTCGAATTTTCGACCCCGTCACAATACTTTCCTTATACATTATGTATATAAGGAAAGTAACAAGTTAAACTATTTTTACTTTCGTTATATACATAATGTATAAGGAAAGTATTATAACGAGGTCGAAAATTCGAATTCGAGTTTTCGACGGGAGAGCACGTTTTAAGCATCCCTGATCGCGAATCAAACATTTTTGAAGTGATGTCTGTGTGTGTGTGTGTGTGAAAGTATGTGTGTGTGTGTGTCATTGAGTCTGTGGAGACGATAACTGACGAACGAATCGACCGATTCGAACCAAATTTGGTACAAAAATCACAATCCGTAAACACTGGAAGCCTATTGTTTTTATGCGCAATCGAATGTTTAGAACACCCCTAAATTTTCGAATGAAATTTTGAAAAAATCGTCAAGAAATCAAAACTACTAATAAAGTTACGCAAATAGACATTTCTTATGTAATTTTTCATTAGAAAACGATTGACATAAATTTTAGAAAGCTAACATGAACCGTTCTCGAGATATTGCACATTTTTCAAAATAATTATCAAAAAGTCATATAAAATAAAATAAAAATATTTCCTATTGAGAAATATGTTCACTTTTTATATGTAATATCATGCGACAAATTGGGTAACATCATTCTCGTGGATCTAGCTCGTTCCATTCATGATAAGAGTAATACTTTTGTATTTGAACGCCAATAGTCATTTATCTGCTGTAAGAATAACTTCTTTCTTCGTCTATAACGCTTGGCGAGATTTTGGCGACGAATTTGGCGAAATGTCGCCAACTTGGCGACTTTTTGAAATGTTGCCAAATTAACAAAATATCGCCAAATGGATAAAAATGACGCTAAATCAATGAAAATGACGTCTAATTGTCGAAAATTCAATATCTTGGAAAGAATATTAGTATCTACTATAAGAAAAACCTATTTTTTTTACTGTAAAAGTAGTAAATTCATTACATTATATAAGGAAAGTCATGTGTTGTCCACATCAGATTTTTTATATTAAGCTCCTAACGCAAAAGCACGCACTGAACTGCTAGTCATTTTCTACATTTATAGAATGTGCTAGTCCGATTGCGCATGCGTAATTTGAGTATCTTTAAATTCCTGTTTTAAATACTGTATGTTGCATTTTCCTATTGTGAATTGTTTCTTTAGCAAACATATTCAGAAATCGCTTACATCATTTGGGCCACCCTGTATTATCAGTATATTAAAGTCATTGTTTATCTCTAAAGCTGTTTATTATTCTCTGTTCCAATACAATGGCGAAAGAATATTTAGAAGCTATCGACTTTCTGCATCTTATTCAGCGTAAACTCTTTGGTCAATGAATACATTAATGTATCATCATTAACTTTACATTAGCGGAATTTATTATTTCTCCTGGCATTCTTCTCTAAAACGCTTTTAAACTTGCAAAAGTTAAAGGAACAGTATTTGCACAATTTATATAATTAGCGAGGCAAATTTATTTAAAAAATTTTCTTCTTTGTAGGGACTACTACAATAAGTGTTTATAAAAAATTCTATATTTTAAGAAATGCGATATAACTATAGTAATGAATGCCATCTTTTTGGATCATAAAATTTTGACAAATTGAGCAATTCTAGAATTGTAGTATTAATTTCGGCTTATATATGGCAAGAATTCTCTTTCACTGAATATTATTGTTCTCAATAATACCTTAGTCGTTAATAATTCTTCTCATCACAAAAAAAAAAAAGTCCATGTTTACACGAGGAAAACAGTTTTCCCGATAAGTATTGTTATCTATATATATAAAGAAGAAAAATATGCATGTATGTATGTATGATCCAACATCACAGGAGAACGGCTGAACCGAATTTGATGAAATTTGGTGGGTAGTCTTGAAGTAGCCCCACTTAAAATTTTGTCCATGTTTGAGTTTCTAACACCAGGGGTTGTTGCGATATTAATAACAAACGGAACTTTCGTTTGTCTTATCATCACGGGAGAACAGCTTCACCGAATGTAATGAAATTTTGTGGGTAGCTTTGAAATAGCCCCCCCATAAATTTAGTCCAAGTTTCTAGTTTCTAAGACTAGGGGTTGTTGAAATATTAATGGAAAACGAAACTATTTCCTTGGAGTTCTACTCTATAACTCCATGATTCCCAACGAAAAAGGTTGGAAATCGTTGATTTAAAACATGAAAGTCAATTAAATCTCTGAGTTTTGTGGGAGTTTATTGAACGTATTAGTCACTTTTGATAATCGCAGGTTTGAAATATGAATTTAAATGGAAACTCTATCACCATGGTTTATTTTTCACAGGCTTATTCAACACATTTTATTAGTTTGAATAATAAATAAAAGAATATAAAAATATCTATTTATCTATATATATAAAGAAGAAAAGTATGTATGTATGATCCAATGGATTTGATTGGACAAAGAGTGACCAATCAAATCCGTTTTTTTTTCTTACATAATGCAATGAATTTACTTCTTTCACAGTCAAAAAACATTATATAAGATTCACGGCCCTATATCCAAGGAAAAGCAACCTTTATAGACAGTTATTCCTATTACGGAAAACTACGGTTGCCATACTTTACGGGGCATGGGTGCCAGATTTGGTGAGTTATCGCCAATTTGGTGGCTTTGAATGAGTTTTCTAATGTTATTTTCGAAAGGAAATTTTTCGATTTTTCCGATGTTGTCAAGATGGCAACTCTCTGATAATAGTTCCGGTCGTTAAGGAACCGGTTTATGTGAAAATCGTATAAAATCGTACTGAAATATAAGATAATTGAAAACATAATTGGAATTAAAAAAACAATCTCGCTGGGGGGCACATCGTCCTCCTGGTCCTGAAGTGCTTGTGTACCATCTTCATCGCCGTACGAAGCTTAGATTTTTCGCTACAGACGACACAAAAAGACACAGACATCTCCCTTTATTATTATCGAAGATATGCTTGCCCTTCAAATCTTCAGCCTAGCAGATAAAATTTTTGTGGCTCACTCATATTTAATTGAAGGAATGCTAAAAATGTTTTCAATAACTGTGAGGCTCGGACAAAATGTCCTCACAGGTTTGCCCGGGTGCAGGCTTTCACACGATCTAGAGACCTACTCATATGTCGGCCGGGTAGAGAAGGATTGGTCTTTAGGGACTTGGTTTACATGATTTTGGGTACGGCCAAACCGGAAATATTAAATGCTCGAAAATATATAAATGAAGTTTAATAAAGTGAAAATAAAATTATTTTGCTAATTTCAACTCTCTAAGAATAAATACTTAATTTTGAACACAAAAGTTGTACAAATTCATGTTTTAGACATATTTGGATAAATATAGTTGCTGGGCCGAGTTTGGGTTCTGCATTTTGGAATATTTCCGTGTTTAAGCCCTGGATAATGTCAAGCCGTATCGGGTTTGGGTTTTTTATATCAAAATCTTCTGGGTATGGACGAAGTTTGGATTTTGCATTTCAAAATCTTTCCCAGCTTTAGCCGAGTTTGAGCACTAATAATGTCTGGCCGAGCCGTGTAGGAATTTAATATTTGGGGCGAAGCGAACGTAGCTCTTTTATACCCGAAGCTTATTCGAAAATATTTGAAGTTCTTAAAAAACGGCTCGGCAGATCTTGATTATTTTTTGCAAGTAGTTAGAGAGCGGGGTGGTTAGTGCGCTGGGATTACAGTAGGACGACCGGAGTTCGATTTCCGGCGCTACCTAAACTGTTCACTCGGAGAACGGGCACGATAAATATGTGGGTCCGTAAGTCCTAAAGATAGGTTAATGGTAGAGAAAGGAGGGTACTGTCCTTGGGTGGCAGCCACCCCCAAAGGGTTCCGGTCTAAGTTTTGTGGTACTGTTCCGGCCGTCCAAATGGATACCTTACACCTTCGAGTAATTCAACCGAACTGGGTCGAGAAAAAAAAAATTAGTTAGAGGGCATAGAAGAAGAAAATGAAATAGATAGGTGATGTTGGCGAGGAATTATCACCAAAAATGGACTACTTAATGTTACTGTCCACTACTCATCGTCCATTGAAAAACAATACCAAGAAAAGACTTCAGAAAAAGAATACAATGTATCAACGACCTCTAGCGCTTGCTCATTAACGCCTTTTTACACTTGTTTTGTCTTATGTATGACCATTCCATCCCATATATTGAAATTAGTAACGTTATTGGGAATAGTGTGTGAAGTTAAACATCTTGTACTAGTGGTTGCCAATACTCAAACTACGACCAAAGTCACAGACTCAATGTATACATTTTTACTTGGGGGGTAATATGTATACATTGTATACATTAATATTAAAATTGGGTGGGGGGAAAAAACTCATCTAAAGGCCTATGGGCTTGTGTTTCGCACCGAATTGCCAATATATGTAAAGTTGTTTATGCTGTAAATGTTTAATTTAACTACCACTTTCTTGTCGCACACTGCGTATAGATGGCACTGCTTCTTTTCACCTTCGGCTATACAGGGTGAGTCGGAATTGTTTTTACAAAAGCAGAAGGGTGATAGTACCCCACCAGACGAGCAGTAATTACCATGGAACATAGGGTCGCATTGCACTCTGAGAGGCAGGAAAGAGGCACGTTGAACCGCGTCGAGCATGACGCAGTCAGCGCCTCGGACGTCATTGTGTACCTGCCTACGTAGTATCTCCTACGCCAGACACAAACGCAGTTACCGTATGCAAATGTCCAGGGAGCAGAATCAGCATAACTGGCTCCTAGTAGGTTCCGGCGATAGCCAATCAGAGCACACTTTGCCCTTTATAAACCGGCACAACTTCAACGCTGCAAGTTATTCCCACTGGACTTTTTCTTCTGGGGCCACATGAAATCTTTAGTGTACGAGACGCCTGTGGACTCGGCGGAAGATCTCGTCGCGCGCATCGTTGTTGCCGCTGACCACATTAACACAACACCCAGAATCTTCGAGAGGGTGCGTCAGTCATTCCTTCGCCGGTGTGTACGGTGCAACGACACGCGTGGTCGCCACTTTGAGCACTTCCTGTGAGTTTGTCGCTGCACAATAAATCTGTTTGTGCAACGTTTGGTATCGTTCATTCGATTTCCCAACACTGGTCTACGTGCAGGTTCGTATTCTAATTTTACTCTTTTCTGCCTCTCTGAGTGCAATGCGACCCTGTGTTCCATGGTAATTATTGCTCGTCTGGTGGGGTATTATCACCCCTCTGCTTTTGAAAAACAATTCCGACTCACCCTATAGTTGTCTTATACATGGAATCGAGATGTACGTGTGTTGTGTTGATGTTAATTCTAATATTTACTAAACTATTCAACCATAAACGGGAGTTATCGTTCTTTATTGACGGTTATTAGTAAAGTATTTAGTATTTTCCATAACTTATTTATTGTCTTTAAATCGCTTTTGAAAGTTTCCCAAACTTTAAGAACAGTATAATTATGTAATTAATCGAATTACCAAAGTAAATTTATGATCTCCCTTAGCTCTTCATCTACGTATCTCAAGAGGATTGTAAGTTAATTATTCCTAAAATTTCTATTGTTTGAAGTATTAAGAAATGTTTTGTATCTGTGACTTATTGTGCTAATTTTGTTTTATTAGATCAGTCGTAATTAACTTCTTTCTCTTGGGTCTGAAGAATTGCTTAATTCTATATTTATACGAAGAATTCTTGTTCCTTGGTAATTATTGACGATAATGCTTTTTGTAATGTGTGTTTAAGGCTTTGGGAGTAATTTATCTTTTATTTAAGAATAAAAGAGTGGTGTTTAGAAGTTCTTAGCATACAATTTTGTTTGTTTAAATTTGTTGTTAGTAAGTAACTTATAGAAGAAATATTTTTTCTAAGTTGATATATTTAATTATGATTTAAATAATCGAATTAAATTAGTGTAAATAAATATAAGCATTTAATTCTTATTTATTTTGGGCACTTTGCGAAGTTCGCTATGCAAATAAAACCACTTACACTACGCGAAGATAAACTTTTTTTCGAGATTTTTGTTATCACTTAAGAAAGAAATTGATTATGAGTTTTGTTTATGTGGAAGGCATTTGTCGGATCTTCAAGTTTCTAGTTTTTTTTTTTTTAAATTCACGAAAATTCGACTATTAATTGTCCGAATTCTGTTCAAAGTATGTTTGAAACGGGATCTTTCAATCTTTCCTGTGGTGTTAAGGTAGAAACTCAGAAATAATATTTTACGTCGCTAAGGAACGAATTTGTTGTTGTTGAGACCCAGACCATTCGACCTACCAAAAAGGTGTAAGGTAACGGTTTGGACGGCCGGGAAGAGCCACCCAATTTAGACCGAAACCCAGTGGGGGAGGCATCCACAGGGACCGTACCCCCCACCTGCCCCTACCACCAACCTTTCGGAAGGATTTACGGACCCACATATTTAACGTGATCGTACTCCGCGTGAGCACGGTGGCAATTTTGGCAGCGGAGGAAATCGAACCCTGGCCTACATTATTCCCGCGCGCTAACCACTCATCTACCCCGCCGTAGGAACGCATTTGTGTAAAAATCGTGCTAAAACATAAAACAACTGACAAAACTGATCCGGATTATATTTATATATATATAAGGTAGGATCAAAAAGCTCGGAGAATGTGCTGATATCTCCAACCCTGATTGGAGGAGAGGGGGAACTATTTAACCGTGGCGTAGAGGCACATGTGACGCGAGATGTGAAAAGGAAGAAGCAGGTGTTTTTCAAGATAATGCGTATCAGTGAACTGTAGTCCTTCGCGTTCGTCGAAAGCGGACATGGCGGTTGAAGTACAACTTGCGAATATCAAATTCTGCCAGCGTTTGGTGAAATCGTCGACAAAAACATTGCACCTGCTGCAGCAGGCAGAATTTGATATTCGCACGTTGTTCTTCAAACGCCATTTCCGCTTTCTACGAACGCGATCGACTGCAGTTGACCGACACGCATTGTCTGGATAAACCCTGCACTGCGGACCTGCTTTTTCCTTTTCACATCCCACGTCACATGTGCCTCTACGTCACGGTAAAATAGTTCCCCTCTCCTCCAATCCGGGTTGGAGATATCAGAACAGTTTTGCGAACTTTTTGATCCTACCTTGTGTGTGTGTATATATATATATGTATATATATATATACACATACAGGGTGTCCCAAAAACATTAACCTCAGCTTTTATTCCTTAAATATATTGATCTTAGACATATATAATAAATTACAAAGTTGCTTAAAAATAGGTACAGTATTTTATGAAATCGATAAAAATTTTCAGGGGATTAAATTTGAAGAAATACAAAATTTAAATTTTTATACGGCCTCCGTACAAAAACATTTCCAATGAGTAAAATGTGCCCCATACTCTAATAAGATGATGTACAAAATTTCAGCATTTTATCATAAAAAGTCCCAGAGATATGTTTAAACAAAGTTGATGAGGGATTAATCACAAATTAAAATGTTATATGTTTACAGCAAGAGTGCAAATAACGCAACGCAGAAATGCATCATAGGCAAATAATATCTGGCTCTTATCTTTAATGGATCTTTGACATGGATGGAAAACATTTTGAACAAGCTTTGTAATCTTTGTGTAAAGTTATTATTTCTACACAGTGTAAATACTTTTGTACCAATAAATAGCAAAATTATTATTTATTTGTGTAATCACTGTTTTCTTTCGTAATTTGTGTATGGCCCCTGAAACGCGATCTGCCGACATGATTTTTCCGCCTCTGAGAACCCACGTCGATGCATCGAAAAGTGGTTTAAGTCAGCATTTTTGTCTTTTCATATCTCTGGGACTTTTTATGATAAAATACTGAAATTTTGTACATCACCTAATTAGTGTATGGGGCACATTTTACTCATTGGAAATGTTTTTGTACAGGGGCTGTATAAAAATTTAAATTTTGTATTTCTTAAAATTTATTTCCCTTGAAAATTTTAATCGATTTCATAAAATTCTATACCTTTTTTTACGCAACATTGTAATTTATTATATATGTCTAAGATCAATAATGAATAAAAACCGAGGTCAATGTTTTTGGGACACCCTGTATATATATATATATATATATATATATATATATATATATATATATATATATAATAACGCCGAGAAGTGTCGTCCCGAGACCTGAAGTACATGTGTACCAAATTTCTTTATCCGTGCGACGTTTAGGTTTTCTGCTACAGACAACACAGGTAAATAAACATCTTCCTTTGTTATTATATAGATTGACTGGGGGCATTCTCTCATTTTTATTTATTTATTTATTTATTTTTGGGGGTAACTAAAGCATAAGCTTCATTCATGAGTTGTAAGGTAAATCCATCGATATTTATATTCCTTACAAAGGTCTGACTATGTGTCATACGAATATACAAAATATAAAGCATGGTAGGAAAAGTTAATGAAAAATAACTGTCATGCAATGCAAGAAGAAATAAATCACCAGAAGCTAAAATATTCAAAAGGAGTATTATTAAATTTGCAAGCAAACGTAGTTATCTGTGACATACTTTAGAGAGAAAGTTAGATTTGCTTAAAATTACGTTTTCGTAGATCAAATGTTGCCGACTGGATATAGTAAACAAGAAGTAGAGCGGTAATATTTTTGAAGGAATTGAATTTCTTTCTGTCGCTGTAGGAGTTCCTTTCTTAGTTCAAAATTACTTTTTTTATACATTTTGTCCGGGGTCAAATGAAACCATTAGAAGTTTAGTCTGTACCCTGGATACATATCCCTCATGAACACTGGTGTCAAAAATTAAGGTTACAAACACAAAACATGTGATATCTCGAAAAATTAATTAGTTTATTGTAATAAAATTTTGTATACAGATGCCCCATACTACGAGACAACCAATAGTAATATAACAAAATAAACAGGAGGTTTATTTTTTGCGACATGTAAATGAGACCAAAAACGGCCATACCTTGATACATCATATCTCCAGAATGGTCCGGCTAATAAGGAGTGTGGCCACCCCGCACAGCTTTACAAGCCACACAAAAGGCCTTCATACTGCAAATGAGGTTGTTGATCACAGCTTGTGACAACAAATCCCATTCTTCTGAAAGCGAGGATTTTAACATCAGGAGGGTTTTGGGAGGGTGTTGACGTCGTGCAATGACTCTTCCTAAAGTACCCCAAACATTTTCTATAGGATTTAGGTCCGGCGACTTTGCTAGCCACGCCATACGGCGAATAACCTTTTCCACCAGAAAATTGTCGACAAGTTGAGCTTTCTGTGACTTCACTTTATCATCCATTAAAATAAAGTTGTCTCTGACAGCTCCCCGGAAAAGCCTCGCATAAGGTTCAAGGACCTCATCCCTATGGCTCTGTTTGGTCACAGTCCCCGCATCGAAGATGTGCAGTGGTGTACGGCCATCCAACATGATGCTTCCTCACATAAGGATTCCACTTCCACCAAAGTGGTCGATTTCCCCTACGTTGGAGGAACGATAGCAGGCCTCAGGCGCTCTCCAGATGGAGACTCGCCGGGAATCCCTTTAGGTCGAGTCTCGATTCATTGCGGACGAGTCTCGATTCATTGCTGACGAGGACACGGCCCCAATCTTGCGCTGTCCATGAATGGTGTGCCTGGCTCCACGAAAGACGGGCTCTCTGCGACCTGCTGAGGGAGACCACTGGTCGCTGGGCATAAAGGACCTTCTCTGCTCCTCATAGAGTTTCGTCCAGAACAGAGCACTAGGCGCGAAGCGCCTTTAATCTCCAATCTCTAGGTGTGGTTCTTATCTTCATACTGTGACATTATTTCATTGGTCCATAGTTGGAGGTTCGAGGTTTTTGATTTACTGTTTTTATTATTTGTCCTAGCTCCTAGTGTGGCAGTTTGTTGCACATTAAGAGTTTAAGCAGTTTGGGGGGGTTGATGCAGATCTGAGGGTAACCTAGCATTTTAGCAGTTTAGGATTTTAAACATTTTGTAGAAAACCAAAGATCGCGAGTTTTCTTTAATATCAACTGATTAAGGTGGGACGTTCCTAGTACCGAATATCAAAGTTAAGTACCGAGCGGGGTCTCTTACGAGATTTAGCCTTGCGATGATCATAGTCATGCAGATTAAATAATAGTTCATTTGGGACAGATGGCAGATTTTTGTAGAATTTAAGCGCTAGCTTTTTGATTTGGGCTCTAACAGTTTTTATTTTGAAGTCTTTCCTAATTACCGAGTTTCTTAAGTATCTAGGGGCTTTCCTTATAATCCTTAGGGTTTTGTTTTGTCTTGTCTCTAATAAGTCTATGGTAGTTTTACAGGCTTCATCTGTATATACCTTGCCTAGAAATGATTGTTCCAGACACAGCGGCGAGGTCCCGCGAGAGCTCTCTAGCCTTCATTTCTCGATGACGTCCTGCAGGTGTCGTGGCTCTTGCGCGGCCTTGACCGAGTCTCCTGGTGATAGTACCCGTTGTTTGGAATTGGTGCCATAACCTGGATACCACCATACGAGACACTCGTAACCATCGAGTGCCCTCCGCTTAAAACTGCCCAGCTTCAAGCCTGCCAATGGCTTTCCATCCCAGTCCATCGTCTAAACGATTACGAGAACTCGTTTCAACTGAAATCAGTCCGTATCGTGATTTTTCCCGCAGGAAACACACTTCTATAGACGAAATTCTCCGGTCGCTTTCGCGTTTTCTTACCAAACGTACCCTTTTAACCGTTTAAAAAACACTGGATGCTTACATTATATTCATTGTAATATGAGTGGTAGCTATTTTGAATTATTGAAAAAAAATGTGTTTGTAACTTTAATTTTGGACACTAGTATACTTCCATAGAAAAGTAACTGGAGTGTGACTCAACTCGACTTTCTTATACCAGAATTCTTTTTTTTTTTTCCCCTCTCCAAATTTTACAAGAAAAAAATTCGAAAAATCGGTATTGTGGGTCCAAATTATCGCAACTATAGCTTGTTAACCCTTAACTTTTCAAAAGCTTGAAAAAATATTTCGATTGATACCATACTTGACAATGTACCTCCCTCCGGGGCGTTACCTTGTTCCCCAAGGGGGGGGGGGCTAATGACGTCACGGACAAAAAAATTTCCTAACAACGGCTATTTTTCAAGAAAATAATAACGGCTATTTTTCATAATGATTGAAACTATTAAGTTTAGTGATCATTGAGCCATAAATAAACCGATTTATGCATGATTATGTCAAATTCTGTCTTATGTAGCCATGTTAAATAATTATAAAATTTTTAATCAATTTCAAAGTTTTCGCTCGAATTAAAAAGAAAAATTATACCTAGTTTTAGATATTTTTATAACAAAGCCAGATATAAAGTTTCGTGAAAATCCATTAATACTGTGGCTGCTATAATGTACACAAGAAATCGACCACAGATATCAGACAGACGGACGGACATCACTCCAAAAATAATCAAAACGTATTCAAGAGGTCTTAAAACATATATTGGCATCAAAATCTCGAAATCGAAAATTTTCGTGAAAGCAATACTTTCTCAATACTACGTGTGAGAAAGCAAAAATGCTTTGAAAATCTTGAAATTTAAATATTTCAAGTTTTGTTAATCAAAATTACTAAAAATTATGTTTAGTTTTTCTCACATAATTTATCTACGCATAAAATTTCATAGAGGTGCAAGTATAGGTACTTGAATTATATGGTTCGTACACATGCAAATAAGGGGGAGAATGAAGTAACTTGGGTCATAGTTCACCTGGTGAGACCTTTTTGTTGTTGTTTCTAATCCCCGTGGTGAAGGAAAGCCTTACACCACGTCCAATAGACCCCTGGTCCCATGGCGAAGGGTAATATGCAGCTTCACTTTTTTGAGGCTCCCCAAGAGCAGAAAACTGACTAAACCTGGACATCACAACATCCATGCCCGCTGGCGGGATTCGAACCCACAACCCGGCAATCGAGCGATCAGACGTAAACGCATGCCCCTGACCGCTCGACCACCGCATCGGCTGAGGAGACCTTAAATTTTTTAATCGAACCTGAGGTTAAAATCTTGTTATTTTATGTACTGCTAGATAACCTTTCTGTGCATCTGCTGTTGTGGTTTGAAGCTCTCTCTCTCTCTCTCTCTCTTTTTTTTTTTTTTTAACAGTCATAAACTTTTATGTAAATTTTGTAGACATTATAACAGTGGGATTAGAATTTAATTTATTTAAATAAAACTGCATATCAAAGAAACATACATGTTTATTGTGAAATTATATGTAAAATGGTCTTGTAGAGTTAAGCTTATAAGCATGAAAGCCTTGTGAAAAATCTAGCCGATTGGGGGCAGCTTTGGGACATCTGATGAAATTGTTTTTCTGTAATGACTGCTGTATGTAATTAATTATTTTTAATTTGCTGTAGACGCTTGATTTAAGTATTTTTTACTCAAATTTTCATCTGTTAAAATGATTAAATTCAGAGTCTATAGTGACAGTTGTTTAAATTAGGCAAAATAACCAAAAATTTGTGCCCGAAAAGTTGACAATTAATAATTGCACCCAGGAACACTGAAAAGGTTCCGGGTAAACATATTAGTTACGTATCAGACATTTGAAGTGGATTATACATTTATTTTATGCGGAAGTGTTTAATGTATGTGAGATAAATGTTTTATAAGATAAAATTATAAAAATATATTTATAAAAATCAAAAATTGAAATGCGTCTCAAGGTGTTTCACTTTTCCCTACACATCTTTTTAAAAGCTTATGCAATGGATTCAGAAGATCTGAAACCGTAGTTTTCTGTCAAAATCTCGAACGAAAATTTTCGGTAAAAGTATGAGAATGTAAAAACTGTATTAAAAAATAAATAAATAAACTGATCTACTTTCTCATAAACTTCATATATTAACGAATGAAAAGGCACACACTTTTAACTCTCCACTTGAATACAGGAAAAGTGTATTTCTCAGTTATGAAACTTTGAGCAAAGGTAAATTTCCTTTACAAATATTGCAGGGAACTCCATAATCAAAAGACCCTTCTTCTTTCAACTTTCAAGGATATTCTGGGAAATAAAATTTCCCAATTTTCGAACTGAATACTCGTTTCCTGACCCTCACTAGTGAACATCCTTTCCTCCGTCTAGTATGACTTGATTGCTTTTTGCTGTGCTTTTAATTGCTTTCTAGCCGAGATGGTGTTTTCAAGGCCACTTTATTACCTCAGAAATTAGAAATGGCGCGCCTGCTAAGTAAGTCGTAAAATGTTCATCAGCTGTGTGAGAAATAAATTTAATGTGATTATCGCTGCTTCTTAGAATTTATTAATTTTCCTATTTTGTTGAGTTACATTGCTTTTATGAGCACTTAATCGCCCATTTCCTTTTTTAATTTTATATCTTCTTAATTTGAAATAGTAATAAAAAATCTGATGTGGGCAGCACATGACTTTCTCTGCGGACTTATATCCACGTTATCTTTATTTTAATTAAATTTAATTCACTTTTAATTCAATTTTCGTTCTCATTTTGGTAACTGGACTTATTTTCAAAGGTGGCGTGGAGAAAAAACTAAAATATCACGAGAACGGCTAGTCCTAGTGTAATGGGGTTGGTCTTATTCTTTTCTTCGTTAAAAATTACGTATAAAACAAGCATTTAATGGATATATTTGAGTATACGTAGTTTCTTATTTTAGATTTTGACGAATTTTGCAGGCCATTTTGCTAAAAAAGGCAGATTATTTTTTTCCGAATCGTACCAAAATCTAATCAGCACCAGGGTAACCCACAAAAGACTTATCTACCAAATTTTGTGAAATTCGGTCCATTAGATTTTCAGATAGAGTGGATACAAGCTTTTGCGGGCCATTTCGCAAAAAAAAAACGCGGGTTCTTTTATCCCGAATCGTACCCAAAACTAATCACCACCAGATTCGCCCAGAAGTGACTTACCTACCAAATTTTATGAAATTCGGTCAATTAGTTTTTTAGTTAGAGTGGATACAAAATCTACACAGACAGACACACACACAGACGTCACGCTAAAAATAGTTTTTTCGTATTCTAGCGCTCTCGAAACGTGTAGATCCGTCGAAAACTCGAGTTGCGATTTTCGGCATGATTCCAATACCTTCCCTGTACATTGTTATGTATTGCTGGGAAAGAAAAACTGTTGTAACTAACACATAATTATATCTAGTAAAAGAGTTGTGAGGTATATATATTAACTTTTATTTCACGAACCTGGTTTTATTTATGAACTTTAGATAAAAAAAAAATTGTAATATCTCGAAAATGGCGCATGTTATCTTAATAAAGAAAGGCGTATGCGTGTGTATCTGTCTGTCTGTGCAGTCCTTAGTACGATATCTAAGCATCATATGATCATGAAATTTGGTAAACAGGTACTTTAAGACCCGACCCGAATAAGTGCACATCCGCGGTTTTTTTTTTTTTTTTTTTTAAATTTCGAAATAACTTTTTAATAATTATTTTATGTTTTAGCCCGATTTCCAACAATATTATATACAAACATTATTATATACAATACATATATATTGTGTGAATTTCCAACTCAAATATCTGTATAAAAGTAACAAAACAATATAAAATTTGTGTTTAGGTACTTTTATCAATAGTAAAAATGTCAGCAAATTTTTCTTTATATAATTTCCGAGTTAAAATCTTGTATTCATAATACAATAAACAGTTTGAGGGGGGTAGGTATTCTATGTACACTTTATATATAGTAAGCAGGAAATTAATAATGAAAAACTTGTAGAATTGTTAACAAAAACCAAAATTTATGCATATATGCTTACATTTTCCCCGGAAAATACGCACAATAATATTAGGGGTTCGAGGAACCCACAACTAAATTATTGGGGGTTTAAAAAGTGTCTAGAAATATGTCTAGCCCACGAAGTCTGTGCTAGTGTGTGTATGTATGGGGGAATATTAGGGGTTCGAGGAACCCACAACTAAATTATTGGGGGTTTAAAAAGTGTCTAGAAATATGTCTAGCCCACGAAGTCTGTGCTACTGTGTGTATGTATGGGGGAGAGCGATATGACGAAACTACTGTATATCACTGTAAGGTCAGGTGCATATACACATCTGGAAGTATTTGAGATTTATATTTCTTCATTATTCTACTTTCCCTACATAAATAGTATAATGTACAGGGAAATTATTGTGACGGGTTCGAAGAGCATGTTTCAAGCATCTCTGAACTCGAATCGAACCTTTCTGAAATGGTGTGTATGCGATATTTCACAAATGAATAAAACGCTTCGAAAATTATTTAGTACAATTATTACAATTAGTGAATTCGATTTTTTTTTTATCGCAATCTAATGTTTGGAAGACTCTACCTCTCCCTCTCTATTTTCGAATGATATTTTGAGAACATCGTTAAAAAGTCAGAACCTTCAATAAGGATAAATTGGTAATTCTTTCAGGCATAAATTTTAATTCAAACATGAATTATATAAACTTTAGAACATTAACATGTACCGTTCTCGAGATATTGCCCGATTTTTTAATGATTTTTGTTTTAAATTACGACTTTTAATAATTTTATGCGTAAGTTATCATTAAGAAACAGATGACACGAATTTTAGAATGCTAACATGAACTGTTCTCGTGATTAAATTTTCAAATAAATTTATTTAAAAAAAAATAACACAAAATGAAAAAAGTTTTACGTTACATTCAATATATTCAATTTGCAACAAATCTGTTAATATCATTCTCGTGGATCTAGTTCGTTCCAGTTGCGAGAGATGATACTTTTTGTAATAGTTCTGTATTTTGACTCCCAAGAATACGCTAATAGCCATTTATTTCACGGGATTATTACTTAGATGTCAATTACATTTTGATGAGGACATGTTGCATTTTGACCTGCTGCAGCAGGTGCAATGTTTCTGTCGGCGATTTTCCCTAACGCTGACAGAATTTGATATTCGCAAGTTGTTCTTCAAACACCATTTCCATTTTCGACGAACGCGAACGACTGCAGTTCACTGACACGCATTGTCTGGGAAAACACCTGCTCCTTCCTTTTCACATCTCGCGTCATATGTGTCTCTACGCCACGGTAAAATAGTTCCCCTCTCCTCCAATCAAGCTTGAAGATATCAGCACAGTTTCCGAACTTTTTGATCCTACTTTCTATAATATAAATAAAACATTCTATTAAAATATTTAATTTAATTCTCCTAAACTGAAGTATACGAATTCCTGTTCTCGCTTCATAAAATTATCTTCACAGGCATGATCGCACAAACGGGACCATAATGTTTTATTCTTCAGAATAAAACATTCTGGTCCCGTTTGTAAACAAATTTACAAAAAATATGAAATTGGATCAATACATACCAAAATGAAAACGTTATGAAAGTGAATCAACATATTCCAAACGGAAAGCTCTAAAATGGTATTAGAAGATATACCCGTACCATTTTTATTCTTTTTCAATGATTGGCTAGATTTAATATGAGTTTGAAAAATATTTGCCAAAATAAAACACATGACTTAATTAAAAATATCAATTATCCCCGTAACCTTTCAACCCGGAAACTGTAATTGATATAATCAGTCAAAAATGCAATTCCTGTAAAATATATTTTTTATACATCTCTTAATTATTTAAATCGGAAAAAATTTAATAAAAATCGTCTGAGGTATAAACTCATTGGGTTTAATTCCGTTGCTTAGCAACATGATATAATTTTTTTTTTCAAATAAATCTGAGAGAAAATATCGTCTGCACATCTATAGGAGGTAGTCTTAGAAACTTGAAAATTGGACTAAATTTTAAGTGGGGCTATTCAAAGTCTAACCACAGAATTTCATAAAATTCGATACAGTCTTTCACCCATAATGATGAAACATACAGACATATTTTCAATTTTATTTATATAGATTTCATTAAACAAATATCTTGACGTATCCATACAAAAAAATGCTTTGTTTTGCTAAATAAAATATTTTCTTTTCTTTTCGGAATTCTCTTCAGTTTATTTAATATCAAGCCATGCAGGCCACCTGATCCCTAATTTGAAACATAAGTTGCCTCTGTACTTTACTTAAAAACCTAAGAACTTTTAATCTCTGCTCTGCGGTTTCTTCTGACGACGGTGTTTCTTTTTCTTTCGTCTAAATTACAGTAATCTCGTTCCCAGTTTCAGGTGCGCTCTGACATCCATTCATTTAAAAGCGAAATTTAAAACGATTTAAAGAACTCTTTTGTTCGAGTTCCGTCTCATTTGTTAGAAGTAGTTGGGTAAAAAGAATGATCTTAAAATATATTTTCTTATAGTTTTATAAATAAAAATCGTCTGCTAGATTTTATGAATTTTCCCTTTAACTGTGTTTTCTATTTGAGTAATAATGCACTTTTTGTTTTTCTTTTCTTTTTAACAAATGAAAGGGAAAAAATAAAGGAATACAACTAGAAATATTTAACTTCTGTTGTATAAAACTATAATTAATTTAATTAGACAGATGCTTTAGTAGTCAAGTGGTACAGAACGTTCTCGGTGAACTATGCCTGTGTATAAGAAACTGATACTTTGTTTAGGCGGAATTAATGCCTTCGGAATCACCAAGGGGCTTCTGTAGGGTCTGGAAAAGTTTTTAGACACACTTCATTTTTTCCTCCTCCGCAATAGAAATCGAAAATCCAGGTCTGTTAATTTCTGTATCGGGTTCGATGTGCTATAAATAAGCAAGGATTCAGCCTTCTATAGGTAACCAGGTGCCAGAGTTTCTGGGATGTACGTAATTTTTTTTTACGTTCTCCCATTTTCTCCGTCCTCAGAGGGAGGGGGGGTCGAAAATCCGAATCCGTTAGGTTCTATTCCGTGGTCTATACTTTAAGTATACAAAGATTCAGCCTATGCAAAGTTATAAAGTATGCAAAGTTACCGGGGGATCTTGAGAGTTCGGAAATAAATCGGCCGTGGCTTCCAGTCCGATAGACCCGAAGTGTTTTTGTGTAAATAGCATTTTGTAAACTAAAACTCCAGTAAAATTCAATAAATTTAGAGACTCATTTGTTTGACTCATATGGTACTGACTCATATGGTCATCTCATGACTCATATGGTCATTTTTCAAACTCATTTGTTTCGTTTGCAGGCTTTCAAAGAACTACAAGTTACTCGTTGTCTGTTAATAGTTAACTAGCACTTTTAGTTTTCGCCCGATTTCATTTAGAAACCACGCCCGTTGACTTCACCTCAATATCCAATTATTTTACTAGCTTGCTTAGTATATAAATTAAACGTATACAATATAGCTGACGGAATTTTGCATTCATGTTAATCTATAAACTTGCCTGGCAGCACATGAATGCGTACTTGAATACGTATATTTTATTTATTCTGTTCAAACCTTACCTGTAATTAAACATCTTTAGAATTCCTAAGTTCATTTCATTTAATTCTTTAAAAACAAAATAAAATATATTGTGCTTGTCTACCAATATTTCACTAAGGAGAAAGTAAACAGATTGAGCCGCAACAATCGTGACATATTACAGCTTTCCCACCTATCAGAAAATCCAGGTTAAAATACTAAAATATCGAAATTATAACCACTATACTTCGAAAAGAAAAAGCTTAATCCAAAATCAAATTATATGCACTTGTAGGGTTTTCAATGAGCTACAAATTCTTGCTTATTCTTTATAACTAGCACTTTCAATTTTTAACACTTTACGACATAGTTGAAAAGTGTTTATGACTTTGTTCATTCTGTCTGTCTGTGTGGCTGTCTGTCCTTTAGCACGATAACTGCCGCAAAAATGACTTTATCAAAATGAAATTTTAGTATGCTTTTCAGACGGTCTGTTGGACCTATGGGAATATAAATAAATCATATCACCCAATTAGTTTTTTATTGAACCCGGGTTGAAAAATTGAAATACATTGAATCCTATGGGACCTAATTTTTCAAACATTTTTTAAGCACATTTAAAATTGACAAATTGCTTCGAAATTTTTAGGAAATATTCACATTATCTCATAAAATATATAAAAGAAATTTCAGCAAAATATGTTAAGTAGTTTTTTAATTAAAAATTATTTAATATAGGGAGAAAAACGAAATCAATTAAATTCTGACTTTTGCGATATCCTCCAGAAAGAAAAAATAGATATATTATATAATAAATACCTTTCCAAAAGTTTAAATATTTTGTATATGAGAGAGGATTCACATTTTAAAATAAATTTGGTAGATAACAATTTTTCAAAATTTTTTTTAATATTATATAACTTTTCATGATATACTTATTTGATGGTGTTTTTAATGCACTTTCCTACGTCCTAGAGAATTAAAATTTGGTACACAGCTAAAATTTGTAGAACATTTCATTCTACTACAATTTGATGGATCTTTAAATATAGATCCTACATTTTTTTCGAAATGGCCTGCAAATAATCCCCGTTCACTTCTATAAATCATTGTTGTAATATTGTTAAAAATTCTGATGTGGACAGCACATGTCTTTCCCTGCAGACTCATATTCACGTTCTCTTCATTTCTTCAATAATAATTTGAGTTTATTTGCACAAAATAAGATCCATAAGTATTTTAAATGACATTGAATTTGCACGTTAAACTTAAATTTGGTTCTCATTTGATAGATGGACTTATTGTCAAAAGTGGCGTAGCGAAAACGCAAAAAAAAACTAAAATATCTCAAGAACGGCTAGTCCAAAAGTAATGGGGTTAGTCTTATTCTTTTTGTTGTCAAAAATCACGTATAAAATAGGAATTTAATTGATATAATTGAGCACACGTAGTGTTTTATTTTTATCTTTAACGATTTTTGCGGGCCATTTCGCAAAAACAGCCCGTCTCTCTTTTCCCGAATCGTACTAGAATAACCTATAAGTGATTTATATACCAAATTTTGTTAAATTTGGTATATAAATCAATTGTAGGTTATTGAAATATTACACACCACATTTTGTTAAATTTGGTCCATTAGTTTTTAGCTAGAGTGGATAAAGGCAATTTCTGCCGGCCATTTCGCAAAGAAGGCAAATTCTTTTATTATGAATCGTACTATAATCAAATGAACATCAGGGTTTCCCACAAAAAACTTACCTACCAAATTTTATTAAATTCGGTCCATTAGTTTTTCAGTTAGAGTGGATGCAATATCCTCACAGACACACAGAAACACACACAGATACACCCTTACACACACAGCCGTCTTCCTAAAAATAGTTTTTCGTGTTCTGGAAGTCCCAAAACGTGTAGATCCTTCGAAAATTCGAGTTCCGATCTTCGGCACGATTCCAATACTTTGAATACATACATACGCACACACATATATTATCTGTGTATCTGTGTATCTAAATTCTGTGCCTACGCAATTACAATAGTTGTGATTTTAAATGATCCTTAAACTTTTATCATTTCTTCAACGAAACCTAATTTTAACTTATGCAGAATGTAAATATCTCAAGCGATTATAAGGTGAGTTACATAAGAATTGCTGAATTTTTTTCACACAAATTTATTTAGCTCTGTAGTCTGAAATGCAAGTTATATGAATGAAATATTCATTGATTTTGCATAGAGAATCAGATGATTTATATTTCGATACAGTTTTAAATATTTAAGTATAATAAATTACTGTAGTACTGTGATAATGTAAAAGATATCACCACTGAATGTATAACATTTTAGAGATTTTTAAATGAAATTGCATTTCAGTTGGAAAGTGTTTCATAATCAATGCTTATGCATGATTGATCTTTCTTGTTAATATATAAGCATTACAAATTGGAAAAATGGAAAATTTTCATTCTTCTTCAACTTGACATTACATAAGAGATTTTTAAAAAAAAAAAAAATGTATATATATAGATAGATTTAGAAACTAGATTTCCTCATATATATTTTTCCGTTTACTATTTATATCTATCATTTATAGTTTCGAAGATATTTCGGGTGAAGGTATGAAAAATGAAAAATATACTGGCTTGGACAGATACTTTTTAAAGCTTTTTCGTAAAATAAAAAAAAAACGTTCAAAACATTAAAATATTGAAATTATTTTTTATATACTATGTATAATATTAACCCTATTTCTGACAAAACAAGTAATTATTTACATTTTTATTTTCCTTATATACGTAGTATAATGTATAAGTAAAGTATTGTGGCGGGGTCGAAAATTCGAATTCGAGTTTTTGACGGGAGAGCACGTTTCAAGCATCCCTGATCACGAATTGAACATTTTTGAGGTGGTGTGTGTGTGTGTGTCAGTGAGTCTGTGGAGACGATATCTCACGAACGAATGGAGCGATTCGAATGAAATTTGGTACAAAAATCACAATCCGGGAATACTGGAAGCCTATTTTTTAAAACACAAACGAAAGTTCAGACCCCCCCCCCCCCTAAATGTTCGAGTGAAATTTTGAAAAAAATCATCAAAAAATCAAAACCTTTAATACAGTTACGCAAATAGACATTTCTTATGTAAATTTTCCTTAGAAAACGATTGACATAAACTTTAGATCGCTAGCATGAACCGTTTTCGAGATATTGCACATTTTTCAAATAAATTTATGAAAAAATCCCATAAATGAAAAAAAATATTAACTCTTAAGAAACATGTTCATTCTTCATATGTAATATCGTGCTATAAATTTGGTGACATAATTCTCGTGGATCTAACTCGTTTCATTCATGAAAAACGATACTTTGAGTAATACTTTTATATTTGAACGCCAATAGTCATTTATCTACTGTAAGAATAACTTATTTCTCCGTCCGTAACGCTTGGCGAGATTTTGGCGACGAATTTAGCGGAATGTCACCAGCTTGACGGCATTTTTAAATGTTGCCAAATTAACGAAAATCTCGCCAAATGGATAAAATTGACTCTAAATCAATGAAAACGACGACTAATTGAAGAAAATTCAATATCTTGGAAAGAATATAAGTATCTACTATAAGAATAACATTTTTTTAACTGTAAAAGTAGTATATTCATTGCATTATATAAGGAAAGTCATGTGTTGCCCACATCAGATTTTTATCTATTATTTTCGGGGATATAAGCGGCCAAAGTGTTTACATTTTTCGTAACGCTCCGTTCTTTGCCACGAAAACCCCCAAGCATCGATGTAATTCACATAAAAAAAAAATTTTCTCCGCCCCAGGAGTGGGGAGGAGATTGAAATTCCGGCTCCGTTAGGTTGTATTCTGTGGTCAATACTATTAGTATTGATCATCTATGAGTAGTATGTTGTTGTTGAGACCCAGACCGTCCGACGTACCAGAAAGGTGTAAGGTTACTGTTTGGACGGCCGGGAAGAAATATGAGTAGTATGTGTAAAGCATTAGTCTTCTAAGTCATCGGGATGGGGGGGGGGGGGGGGGCCCTCTGAAGGATCTGGAAAGACAAATACGCTTTTGACAATTAGGATACAGATGGGAGAAGGTTTTATAATTTGAACTATTCTATAGATGTGAATGGTATTACAAGGTTACATAGATTTTATTAGCACATATAAGCCAAATGCATCCAATTTATCGGAGTCACTAAGTTGATATTAACTTGAAACAAATAAAATAAAAAAGACATAAGTATCTCCTTTCAATTATTGTATATTACTTAAATGAATGAAAAATGCATGTATTACTGTCCAGGACGGTCTAGCTCTCTAAGCTTCAAAATCAAAAGAATTAAAATATACAACAAAAGGCAACTACATACCTAATTAAAACTAAAGACTTTTAAAGATGAATGAATGGAAAAGTCGAGTGGAGATTCAAACTCCAGATATTTCTTATTAAATGCAATATTGTATTTTTGCTCGATACGTAACAAATACACCCTAACCAAATTGTTTTATAACGGAACATATTGGACATATTTTAACTTTATCTAATTACTAGCAGCATACCCGTTCTTCGTACAGTGTATATAATATAAAGAAACTTGAAATTCATAATCATGCGCAAACTCTTATAGTATACTAAATGACATGTTTAATCAAAATATTCTGTTAAAATATTTAATATAATGCTCCTAAAAAGAAGTTTAAGAATCTCTGTTCTCGCTATATAAAATTATCTTCATGGACATATCTGAAGAATAAAACATCTTGGACCCCTTATGTAAGCAAATATAAAAAAAAAATATGGAATTGAATCAATATATGCAAAATAAAAACGTTAAAATTGCATGGGACCCGTACTAATTATATACGCGAATATTAGAAAATATAACCTGTATTAGTAGATTACATGTATAAATTGAAAATACCAATAAACCCGTAATCTTTAAATCTGAAGACAGTCATTTATTCCAATATATGTCAAAATTAAAGTGCTAAAATTATATGGGAAGATATACACGTACTACTTATAATGTCCGATTACTAGTAGAAGATTACACGTTTTGCAATATGAGTCTCAAATGTTTTTTGGTAAAATACAACAGACGACGTAATAAATTGAATATATAATTAATCCTCTTAATCTTCATACCAGAAGACTGTACTTGATTCCAATATATATGCCAATATATGTGAAAATATATGCCAATATACCTGTACTACTTATATTCTCGTAGGTTAGAAGATATACCCGTGCATTCCTAGAAGATTACTCGTACAACGTACAATATGCGTGTGTCAGCAATTTTTGCCGCAATAAAACAATGGCGTAATAACTTAAAAATATCAATAATCACTGAATCAATAATTCCGGAAAATATCAATAATAATAATGTTTAAACCTGAAGAGTATAATTGATATTATCCAGTCCAAAATGAAATGGCAATGAAATTTATTTTATATACATATCTTCATTATTCAAATCGGAAAGGATTTAATAAAAATCATCTGCCGCATAAACACATTGAATTTAAATCCGTTGCTAAGCGACATGATATCATTTGCTTCAAATAAATTGGTAGAAAAAATATCGTCTAAATAGTTATATTTCTATGGAACATTTGGCGACAGTTTCGTCAAATTAGCGACATTTTAAAAAATCGCCAAATTTATCGCCAAGTGGGACTGTA
Organism: Amaurobius ferox; assembly: GCA_951213105.1. Classification (NCBI taxonomy): domain Eukaryota; kingdom Metazoa; phylum Arthropoda; class Arachnida; order Araneae; family Amaurobiidae; genus Amaurobius; species Amaurobius ferox. The sequence goes on along the minus strand of OX578149.1, from coordinate 80,743,334 downwards.
GAACTGACAGTTCCACTTTGCGACAAATTGACGAAATATCATCACAATACTATCCCCTAACAAAAAACAATTAATATCATTTATGTAGCGCCATTTTATCAATTTCAAGATATTTTTATAGATTTGAAAACATTTTTATCAGTGTGGTGACATTTTAAAAATTCGCTAAATGTATTACTAAGTAGGATGGTTGGTCTGACAGATAAATGCTAACCAAACATCATTTCAGTGCTCTCTTCTAACAAAACAAAAAAAAATGTCATTGATATGTAGAAGACCCAAGCCACACGACCAACCCAAAGGTTTATGGCAGCTGTTTGTGTGTCGTTTATATCAATTTGGCGACATTTCCGTCAATTTGGCAAAGTTTAAGAAAAGTTGTCAAATTAGCGATATCCCTCCAAATTCGTAGCTTTGAATTTGCAGATCTGAATGAAACATTCTTATCCCGTTTCAGTATACTAAATGAAAACACGACAACTGTATTAGAAGATATACCCGCTCTACTCTTTTTCTGTTTCAACAATCGGCTATATGAATTTATTGGCTAAACACAATATATGAGTTTAGTAGCTAAATACGATATAAGCTTGAAAACTCTTTGCCAAAATAAATGAAATTGATGTACGCAGTCAGCAATTAATATAATTAAAAGAAAAATCAAACCGTCCATTCATAAGATATACTTTTATATCCATTTATCCATTTATTTATTATTTAAATCGAAAAAAAATAATAAAAACATTAACAAACACATTTAATTTAATCCGTTATTCGTACGGAGTGTATAATTTAAAGAAACTTATAGTTCGCAATCATGTGCAAATTCTGTTAAAATATTAAATTTATTCCTCCTAAAGAGAAGTTTAAGAATATATGTTCTCACTATGCAAAATTATCTTTACGATCAGATCTGATGAATAAAACATCCTGCCCCCTTTTGTAAGCAAATTTACAGAAGAAAAAATAGGAATTGAATGAATATATGCAACCCCGTACTAATTATATTGTCGCAGATCAGAAAATATGCCAATGTGTTAGTAGAAGATTACCCGTATTACAATATGCGTCTCAAAAATATTTACCAAAATAAAAGAGATGATGTAATAGATTGAAACAATCATTAATATCCGTACTCTTTATACCAGAAGGTCGTAATTGATACCAATATATGCCAATATATATCAAAACATATGGTAATATACCTGTACGACTTATATTCTCGTAGATTAAAAGATATACACGTGTATTTGTAGAAGATTCGTACAACATACAATATATGAGTTTAAACAATTTTTGTCATAATAAAATAATTGCATAATAACTTGAAAATATCAGTAATCCTTGAATCAATAATCCCCGAAAATATAAATAATAATAATTTTTAAACCTGAAGACCGTAATTGATATTATCCAGTCAAAAATGCTATAAGAAAAATCAAATCGTTCTTTTCTAAAATATATTTTTATATCCATTTATTTATTATTCAAATCGAAAAAATAATTATTAAAATTAACAGACAGATTTAATTTAATTGCGTTTCTGAGTAACATGATATAAGATAGAATCTTATAACATGTTAAATATGTCATGTCTTATAACATAAACTGCGAAATTAAATAACGATTTTGATTTCTCTATACTTCTCATTGTTCCGTAAAAGCTTGTTTTAAATAAACCATGAACCATGGAGATAGATTTCCCCTTTAAATCATGTTTCAAAGAATACATGTTTTCAGAAAGTGACTAATTAACGCAAACAATCTCCCATCAAACTCAGAGATTAAATTTTAATTCACTTTCAAACGATTTTCAAGCTTTTCGTTTGGATAAACCACGGAGTTAGGGAGTAGAACTCCTAGGAAAAAGTTCCGTTTTTCATTAATATCTCGACAACCCCAGGTCTTAGAAACTCGAAACTTGGACAAAATTTATGGGGGGATATTTCAAGGCTATCCACCAAATTTCATTAAATTCGGTTCAGCCGTTTTTCCGTGATGATGAGACAAACGAAAATTTCGTTTTTTACTAATATCTCGAGAACCACTGGTCGTAAAAACTCAAAACACAGATATAATTTTAAGTGGGGCTATTTCTGGGCTACCCACAAAATTTCATCAAATTCGGTTCAGCCGTTCTCCCGTGATGATGGGACAAACAGACAGACAGACAGACAGACAGACAGACAGATTTTCATTTTTATTTATATAGATTAGAACTTTTCAATTCTTGGATGGAATTAAAATTCATGTTTATGATTCGGGTTAGATGTAAATTAATGTGAAACATATATGAAAATTTTTCCAATCATGTTGCATTTCAGTTTCATTTCTATTTTGACGTGAATAACATCTATTATCCGAACTTAATAGGTAAGGCTGAGGGAGGGGTGGGGGGTGATTACTGGCTCCCTAAGTGGACTAATAACGTTTTAAAATGACGTGACAAAATTTGTTTCTCTGCTATTTTTCACTGCAATTATTGAAACTGTTAAGTTTCGTGATCTATAAATTAGCGTTATCTATGTTAAGTCATGATCTATAAATTCGTTAAGTTATAAATTACCCATTTTATGCATAATTATATCAAATTCTGTCCTATTCTGTCATGATAAGAAAATATAAAAGTTCGAATAAATTTCAAAATTTTCTCTCGAATTTAAAAAAAATTCTATCTAGTTCTGCATTTTTCATTTCCAAAGCCGGATATAAAGTTTCGTGAAATCTATTTATATTTGTGGCAGCTATAGTGTACGCAAGAAATCGACCACCGACAGACGGACATCATTCTAAAAATAGTCGAAACATGTTCAAGAGGTCCTAAAACATAAATCGGCATCAAAATCTCGAAATTGAAAAATTTCGTGAAAACAATACTTTCTCTATACTGTATCCTACAGTATGAGAAAATAAAAATATCAGCAATTTATACTTGTTTTGTCTTAAATAAGGTACCATTACCATTTGTATCCTATTAGCTGGGAGTTTTTAACGTAGACATCAAGAAACAAAAAAAAATGTAAGTTTATTTGACTTAATACGTAGAAGATCTTCAACTAAAAAGTGGTATCATATCGTATAAATCTACTACGCCCAACCCGACTTGATATTCTCTCGTAATTATCTTGATATTATCTCGTAATCTCTCGTAATAGTCGTATCTCGTATTTATCTCTTAATCTCTGTCATAGTCCCATATTACCTGTTGTAAACGAAACAAATGAGATTAAAAACAAGAAAGAAATTAATTTGTTGCACTTTATTAAAATTTTATTTCACAAGATGTTATTCACACAAAATCATTTCAGCTCCATCTGACTGGAGCCACCGACGATTTTTGCATAACTTTACTATACTTCAGTTAATATCAGATTATAAACATATTTTAATGGCGTACACATTTAATATTATTTAAAAATGTCTTCCTGTATTGTATTCTTTTTGTTCTTTTTTAACAATTTACAACAAATAGTTGAAAAGTGTTTATGACTTTGCTCATTCTGTCTGTCTGTCTGTCCGTCCGTTCGCACGATAACTACCGAAAAAATCACTTTATCAAAATGAAATTTTAGTATGTTGTTCAGACGGTCTGTGGGACATATGGGAATGTAAATGAATAATATCACCCAATTAATTTTAGGATTGAACCCAGGTTGGAAAAATGAAATACATTGAACTCTATGAGAACTAATTTTTCAAACACTTTTTAAGCAAATTTAAAATTCACAATTTGCTTTGAAAGGTTTAGGAAATATTCAAATTATCGCATAAAATATATAAAACAAAAATTTCAGCAAAATATATTTGGTAGTTTTTTAAATAAAAATTAAAATAATAATTACACCCATATTATATGAAAAGATCACGTGACCCAGTTCAAAATAAAATATAACATCCATCTTGTGTCAAAATCGGGATTTTTAAAGTTCTTTTTAATTTATAATTAGTATTGTATCATTCTTAAAACCGCTTTATTTTTGCTTAATTTTTGTGCATCTGTATTCTGAAACAACGCAATTACAATATTTTTTAGTTTAAATGATCATCAAATTTTGATTATTTCTAAAACGAAGCCTACTTTTAACGTATGCAGAATGTAAACACATCAAGCTGTAGATGAGTTGTTTAAAAATTGCTGAATTTTTTAAAGTAAAATTATTTTGCTCTGGAGTCTGAAATAAAGCTGATATGAAAGAAATCGTCATTGATTTTACATAGAGAAGCAGACGATTTTATAGTATTGCATTTTCGATGAAGTTTTAAGCATAGAATTGGAAAGTACTTTTACCTCCATGATTTTAAGTAAAATAAATTATTGTAGTATTGTGATTAATGAAAGGAATGGAATAAAGGTGTATGAATGAAATATTTACTGCTCTTACACAGAGAGCCGGGAAATTTATATTTCGATAAAGTCATTTGAATAAAGTTCATTTTTTTTCGATGAAGTTTTAAGTTTTCTAAATACAATAAATTATTATTGTAGTATTGTGATAATTTTAAAAATATTACCGCTGAATGTATCACATTTTAGAGATGTTTCAATAAAATTGCATTGCACTTGGAAAGTATTTCATAATCAACGCTTTATGCATGATTGATCTTTCATGTTATTTCTTTACGTAGAATTCTTGTTTGGTATTCTTTTCGAGAAGCGTGTTGTTACATTAAATAAAAATATAGCTTTTCTCTTTTTGCACGTTTCTGTTTATTTAATTTCACTTCTACTTCATACGGTACACCTGATGCTCTATTTGAAACACAAAGTTTCTTTTCTATTTTTCTTGCAAATTTTTTCTAAGAATATTTAATCTATGCTCTGCAGTTGCTTTTAACAGCAGCTCATTTTCGTCGTCTAAATTATAGTAATCCATTTTCAGTTTTAAAAGCACCGATCCAACATGCATTTATTTAAAAGTGAAATGTAAATCAATTATATATATATATATATATATATATATACATTTATTTCCCCTCATTTGTTACAAGTAGCAGGGTTGAGAGAATTATTAGCAAATATATTTTCAATGGTTTAAAAACTAAGAATTGTCTGCTGTATTTTAAGAATTTTCCTTTAAAGCTAACCTCATGGAGGTAAAAGTATAAGAAGTTAAAACTTTTCATATCGGGAAAACTCCAATATCGTTTGAGAGAATCATTCAGATGGCGCTGGGATAAGATAAGTAGTCCAGCATGGTATGCATTTCTATGGTGGAAGGCCTGAAATATTTATTTAAACTGTCAATTTTGTAAAAATAATTTATTAGTGCAATGCAAAGTAGAACTGAAACAATAAAGAATATTTCTACGTATTCAAAATTATTTTACTTTTCAATTTATTTTTATCTCTATATTCTGTACTCTATCCTACAACTATGAAACGATACTGATTAATTATGTTCATAATTAGGGAGTTCTTAATTTAATAATAATCAAAAATACATATACTAAATAATACGCCTTTCTGTTGTGTCAAATAACAATAATAGTTATTTTACTAACACTAACGGCACCTAGATATAATTCTCAAAGCATTGACATTTTCAGGTGTTTCATCCATAGGAATTTTATCTCCTTCTTTCTAACTCCATGGCTAACCCTTCTTGTTTTGAACCATGGAGGTAAAGGAGTTCAAACTTCATGCTGGGATGACGCCAAACTGGGAGAAAATAATTCAGGTGTCTCTGGGATAAATCCCACCGCAGTGTATATATTTCTATGGCGAAAAGCTCTTATTGAATTAAATAATATTTATTTAATCCGTTCAGTTTACAGAAGAAAAAAAAATACCGGTGCAGTGCAAATTAGATTTCCCAACAAAATAGAATATTCCTACATTCAAATTTATTTTACCTTTAAATTTTTATTTGTCTTCATGTCTTCTGTACCGTGTTCTACAACTCTGCAAAAATACTTATTACTTCTACTCATAATTAGGGAACTTTAATTTAAAAATAATCAAAAATAATTATTTTAAACAGCACCTTTCTGATGTGTCAAATGAAAACAAACAGATGGGACTTCACTAACACTAGCAACACTTGTATATAATTTTCAAAGCATTATGGCATTTTCAAGTATTTCATCCATATGATTATCTTCTCTCTAATTCCATGGTTTGAGCAATATTAGTTCTTTTTTCATTATTTTTTTCTTTCTCATACTGTGTAATATAGTATAGAGAAAGTATTATTTTAACGAAATTTTTCGAATTCAAGATTTTGAACGCAATATATATTTTAAGACCTCCTGAACAGGTTTTGATTATTTTGTGGAAGTGGTGTCCGTCTGTGGTCGATTTCTTGTGTACGCTATAGCAGCCACAAATATTAATGGATTTTCACGAAATTTTATATCTAGCTTTGTTATAAAAAAAAATCTAGAACTAGATAGAATTTTTTTTAAATTCGAGCGAAAACTTTGAATTTTATTCGAAATTTTATATTTTTTTAACATGGCAGCATGGACAAAATTCGACATAATCATGAATAAAACGGTTTATTTATGGCTTAATGATCACGAGACTTAATAGTTTCAATCATTGTTGTGAAACATAGCCGCAATACAAATTATTTTTGTTCGTGACGTCATTAGTCCTCCTTGGGGGGGAGGGGGGCAAGTTACCCCCAAGGAGGGGGATACATTGTCAAGTATGGAATCAATCGAAAGATTTTTCCTTTTTGTATAGGGATTAATTAAATTTAATTAAACAAAGTAACACATTCAATGGATACTTATTTGAAGTTACACCGGATTTGTCGTTTTAAAACAATATTCTTTTTTATTTGACGACTTGGCGAATTTTGAAATTTCGCCAAGTTGCCAAGGAAGTTATATATCTCAACAATGGTTTATCTCAGCGCAATGGATGTGCTTCTATTTAATTTACTTGATATATAAAGCATATTTATTCTTTAATTTCAGTTTTGTGATTATGGGCCATTTCGAGAAAATGGGCTGTCCTATTTTTCGATTTGTAGCAATCAGCACAATGGCCCATCTTGATTTGGCCACATTTATTTGACTGCCAAATTTCATGAAAATCAGACAGATATAGTCTTTAATTAGTTAATACATCCGATGCATACCTTTTCAAACTTGTAAAATGCTTCGGAGTCCCTTTTTCCGACTTCTTACTTTCGCCTCTTTCAACTATCAGATGGAGAAAACACCCATACAGGCATTTGGTCTGGGCTTGAATATTCGTCTGTGGTTTGGAGGCCTTTTCATGCCGTTCACTCAAACAGGATCGAGGTCATTCAAAATAATTTCTTGAGGTATCTTTATTATAGGAAAACTCGCATTCGTTGTTATGCCTTATCCGCTACTTTTCTACGTGATTTGTTTGGTTTAAAAAGCTTACAGAGCAGAAGGGATTACTTTCTGTTTTCATTCTTCAGGAATCTGTTTGGTGGCCGAGTTGACTGTTTCCCTGTTTTGGGTGCGATTGGGTTTCGTGTTGCTCAGTATACAACAAGAAGCATTAACTTATTTGCTGTACAGAATTTTAATTCGAATATTGGATGTAATTGCACAATTACTAGTTTTTCTAAATTATACAACAATTTCCCTGATAATCTGTATATTTTTTATTCATCGGAGATGGATTTTAAAAAGCATTTGTTGTAAACATCCTGTATTTTATTGTATGTACTCATGTGAATCTTTTTATGAAATATCATTTGTTGTTGAAGGTTTGCTTTTCTTTTTAATGTATTTTAACTTTTTAATGTATTTTTACTTTCCCTGCAATACATGGTAATGTATAGGGAAAGTATTGGAATCATACCGAAAATCACAACTCGAGTTTTCGACGGATCTACACGTTTCGAGACCTCTAGAATACGAAAAAACCATTTTTAGCGTGACGTCTGTGCGTGTGTCTGTCTGTCTGTCTGTCTGTCTGTGTGTCTGTCTGTCTGTCTGTGTGTCTGTCTGTCTGTGCAGATTTTGTATCCACTGTAACTAAAAAACTAATGGACCGAATTTCACAAAATTTGGTAGGTAAGTCACTTGTGGCCGGGGCTAGTGCTGATTACTTTTGGGTACGATTCGGAATAAAAGAACCCGCCTTTTTTTGCGAAATGGCCCGCAAAAGCTTGTATCCACTCTAGCTGAAAAACTAATGGACCGAATTTCACAAAATTCGGTAGATGAGTCACGTATAGGTCACTCTGGTGCTGATTAGATTTTGGTACGATTCGGAAAAAAATAACCTGCCTTTTTTTGCAAAACGGCCCGCAAAAATCTTCAAAATCTAAACTAAAGAACTAGGTATACTCAGATATATCCATTAAATGCCCGTTTAATACGTAATGTTTAACGACGAAAAGAATAAGACCAACCCCATTACACTAGGACTAGCCGTTCTCGAGATATTTTGGTTTTTCGTACTTTCCCTACTCCACCCTTGAAAAAAACCCGGTTACCGAATGAGAACGAAAATTGAATTAAAAGTGAAATAAATTTAGTTAAAATAAAGAGAACGTTAATATAAGTCTGCAGGGAAAGTCATGTGCTGCCCACATCAGATTTTTATTCCTGCACGCTGTAACTGGGACTACGTCCTGTAGTTTGCAGTCTTTTTCAAATAAATAATTAATTATTTCCGATGACGCCATTCTAGGGTTGCCACTTGCGGAACTTCGAAAGAGGGTTTCCGGATTTGGCGATTTATCGCCAATTTGGCGGCATTTAGCGACTTCCGAATCTTCGAAAAGCACTTAAAAAAAAACAATTATTCTACGTGGTATGAGAGATTTCTATAAAGTTTCCATAGCGAATCTATAAAAGGAATCATCACTCAGTTAGAGAGTTGTTGACGAGATATGAGCTACATTGATCTGTGTCTTTCGTCAATATTTTGAGAATAGTAGCTGCTGTTTTGCGAAATGACTTTCGTCAATGTTTTGAGAATAATATCAGTTATTTTATGAAATTAGAGAGGTATTTAAGTGCTGTTTGACTGTATATTGTTCCTGTTTATACCGTGCTTGAGAATAAACGTGCTAGTTATCCAGAAATTTGGAGTCATTCTTGTATCTTGAGTGCACACCCGCTATTCCAGAGAATACATCGCAACAAAACACACACACACACATCACGTAAAAATCGTTTATTCGTGTTCTAAGGGGCGTCCCGAATGTGTAGATCGATTAGGAACTCGAATTTAAAGTTTGTCTAAATTCCGATATTTTCCTATATTATTATACTGTGTGTCGTAGGGTCAGTAAACAATGATGTGATGGGAATAAAATGACTGAAATTCATTTTTTCATATATTAATTTGAGTGTTTTCGCACAAAATGCAACCCACAAAATAGATAAGGTTTATTTAATGTCAATCCATACCGACCACGTGATTTCCATTTTGAAACATAACTGTTTCTCTATTTATCCAATAACGTTTAAGAACTCTCTGCTCCGCGGTTTTTTTTTTTATGGCAGATTTTTCCCCTTTGTTCAAGAGTTACTTAAATGCGCTTCGGCACCCCTTCATTTAAAAGCTAAATTTAAGCCGATTTAAAACCGGTTTTTGTGTGAATAACATCTCAATTGTTATGAGTTAAGTTGAGAGAAAAAGAACGATCTGCAGATGTATTTTTACTTTCCTTATATACATAATGTATATGGAAAGTATTGTGACGGGGTCGAAAATTCGAATTCGAGTTTTCGACGGTAGAGCACGTTTCAAGCATCCCTGATCACGAATCAAACATTTTTGAAGTGATGTCTGTGTGTATGTGTGTGTGTGTGTGTGTGTGTGTGTGTGTGTGTGTGTGTATCAGTGAGTCTCTGAAGACGATAACTGACGAACGAATGGACCGATTCGAACGAAATTTGGTACAAAAATTACAATCCGTAAACACTCCTCTCCCGGCCACACATTAAGCTACCATAAACCTTCGGGTTGGTCGTGTGGTCAGGGTCTTCAATCAATCAATCCGTAAACACTGGAAATCTATTGTTTTTATACGCAATCGAATGCTCAGAACCACTCTAAATTTTCGAGTGAAATTTTGAAAAAATCGTCTAAAAATCAAAACCTCAAATAAAGTTACGCAAATAGACATTTCTTATGTAATTTTTCATTTGAAAACTATTGACATAAATTTTAAAATGCTATCATGAACCATTCTCGAGATATTGTACATTTTTCAAAAAAATTATCAAAAAGTCATATAAAATTAAAAAAAAATATTTCCTATTGAGAAACATGTTCACTTTTCATATATAATACCATGCGATAAATTGGATGACATCATTCTCGTGGATCTAGCTTGTTCCATTCACAAGAAAAGATACTTTGACTAGTACTTTTGTATTTGAACGCCAATAGTCATTTATCTGCTATAAGAATAACTTATTTCTCCGTCCATAACGCTTGGCAAGATTTTGGCGACGAATTTGGTGGAATGTCGCCAACTCGGCGACTTTTTAAATGTTGCTAAATTAACGAAAAACTCGCCAAATGGATACAAATTACGCTAAATCAATGAAAATAACGACTAATTGACGAAAATTCAATATCTTGGAAAGAATATAAATATCTACAATAAAAATATATATATATATTTTTTTTTTACTGTAAAAGTAGTAAATTTATTGGATTATACGTATAAGGAAAGGCATGTGCTGCCCACATCAAATTTTTGAGTATGCTATCCATATTGATAGTTGTTAATTTGGAGTTGCGTAAAATATATGTTAATTGGGAACGAAATAGCCTTACATGTTGTCATCCGGAAAAACGCGAAATGTACAATTTAACGTTACAAACATTGTGCCGTGGATCTTTTCATCACTTTTTACTTTCCCTGCAATACATGGTAATGTTTTGGGAAAGTATTGGAATCATGCCGAAAATCACAACTCGAGTTTTCGACGGATCTACACGTTTCAAGACCTCTAGAATACGAAAAAACCATTTTTAGCGTGACGTCTGTGTGTGTGTCTGTGTGTCTGTCTGTGTGTCTGTGTGTCTGTGCAGATATTGTATCCACTCTAACAAAAAAACTAATGGACCGAATTTCACAAAATTTTGTAGGTAAGTCACTTGTGGGCGGGGCTGGTGCTGATTAGTTTTGGGTACGATTCAGAATAAAAGAACCCGCCTTTTTTGTGAAATGGCCCGCAAAAGCTTGTATCCACTGTAGCTGAAAAACTAATGGACCGAATTTCACAAAATTCGGTAGATGAGTTACGTATAGGTCACCCTGGTGCTGATTAGATTTTGGTACGATTCAGAAAAAAATAACCTGCCTTTTTTTGCAAAATGGCCCGCAAAAATCGTCCAAATCTAAACTAAAGAACTGGGTATACTCAAATACATCCATTAAATGCTGATTTAATACGTAATTTTTAATGACGAAAAGAATAAGACCAACCCCATTACACTAGGACTAGCCGTTCTCGAGATATTTTAGTTTTTCGTACTTTCCCTACGCCACCTTTGAAAATAAGCCCGGTTACCGCATGAGAACGAAAATTGAATTAAAAGTGAAATAAATTTAGTTAAAATAAAGAGAACGTTAATATAAGTCTGCAGGGAAAGTCATGTGCTGCCCACATCAGATTTTTTACTTTCCCTGCAATACATGGTAATGTATAGGGAAAGTATTGGAATCATGTCGAAAATCGCAACTCGAGTTTTCGACGGATCTACACGTTTCGAGACCTCTAGAATACGAAAAAACCATTTTTAGCGTGACGTCTGTGTGTGTGTCTGTGTGTCTGTGTGTCTGTCTGTCCGTCTGTGCAGATTTTGTATCCACTCTAACTAAAAAACTAATTGACCGAATTTCATAAAATTTGGTAGGTAAGTCACTTGTGCACGAATCTGGTGCTGATTAGTTTTGGGTATGACTCGGGTTAAAAGAACTCGCCTTTTTTACGAAATGGCCCGCAAAAGCTTGTATCCACTCTAACTGAAAAACTAATGGACCGAATTTCACAAAATTTGGTAGATAAGTCGCTTGTAAGCCACCCTGGTGCTGATTAGATTTTGGTATAATTCGAAAAAAAATAACCTGCCTTTTTTTGCAAAATGGCCCGCAAAAATCATCAAAATCTAAACTTAAGAACTACGTATGCTCAAATATAGCCATTAAATGCTTGTTTAATACGTAATTTTTAACGAAGAAAAGAATAAGACCAACCCCATTACACTAGGACTAGCCGTTCTCGAGATATTTTAGTTTTTCGTATTTTTCCCTACACCATTTTAGAAAATAAGTTCAGTTTTCAAATGAGAACGAAAATTGAATTAAAAATGAATTAAATATAATTTAAATAAATAGAACGTGAATATAAGTCTGCAGGGAAAGTCATGTGCTGCCCACATCAGATTTTTACTTTCCCTGCAATACATGGTAATGTATAGGGAAAGTATTGGAATCATGCCGAAAATCGCAACTCGAGTTTTCGACGGATCTACACGTTTCGAGACCTCTAGAATACGAAAAAACTATTTTTAGCGTGACGTCTGTGTGTGTGTCTGTCTGTCTGTGTGTCTGTCTGTCTGTGCAGATTTTGTATCCACTCTAATTAAAAGACTAATGGACCGAATTTCATAAAATTTGGTAGGTAAGTCACTTGTGAGCGAGTCTGATGCTGATTAGTTTTGGGTACGATTTGGGATGAAAGAACCCGCCTTTTTTTGCGAAATGGCCCGCAGAATCTTGTATCCACTCTAACTGAGAAACTAATGGACCGAATTTCACAAAATTCGGTGGATAAGTCATTTGTGGGTTACCCTGGTGCTGATTAGGTTTTGGTACGATTCGGAAAAAAATAACCTGCCTTTTTTGCAAAATGGCCCGCAAAAATCGTCAAAATCTAAATTAAAGAACTAAGTATACTCAGATATATCCAGTAAATGCCCTTTTAATACGTAATTTTTAATGACGAAAAGAATAAGACCAACCCCATTACACTAGGACTAGCCGTTCTCGAGATATTTTAGTTTTTCATACTTTCCCTACGCCACCTTTGAAAATAAGCCCGGTTACCGAATGACAGCGAAAATTGAATAAAAGTGAAATAAATTTAATTAAAATAAAGAGAACATTAATATAAGTCTGCAGGGAAAGTCATGTGCTGCTCACATCAGATTTTTACTGTTAAAGAAGTAAATTCGTTGCAATATATAAGGAAAGTCATGTGCTGCCAACATCAGACTTTTTAATATTGGTTAAAAGTCGTCTGCTGAATTTCGGAGATTTTCCTTTAACCTTGGGAGTTTTTTTGTTTATTTTGTTTAGAACGATTTCGGTGTTTGCTCATTTATTCTTTTTTTATCGAAAGAAAAGAGTAAAAAAAAAGGGGAATGCATGTAAAAGAATTCTCGCTTTTGTTTTATAAAAACTGTAATTGCTTTAATTAGACAAATGCTTGAGTAGGTATCGTGGTAGATGGATGCTTCAGTGGGTTGTAACTTTTTAGTGCAATGTTTTTGGGCCGTGAAAAAATCTGAAATAATTTGTTTATTTGCAATTAATAGTATTTTTACCTTCCTTACAATAACATGGTGTAAGAGACATTCTGTAGTTTCCCAAAAGGACACTGGATGGCAGCACTCAACCAGACTTAAGAATATTTGTTTTGTTTACAAAATAGTCGAGTCGAAATGGCTTTCGAAGCACGTAACTAGTGTGTTGTAAGATATGGCTAATCCGAGGTATGTTTTTTAAAATATGTGTAATTTTTATGTATTATTAAATGTTGTGATGTTTTGTGAAGTCTTAAATGGCGAGTGAGTATTTTCCTAACCTCAACACCAGAAAAAGTCTTATAATAGTAATATATAGGAAAAGTATATTAGAATCTTGTCGAAAATATGAACTCCGATTTTCGACAGATCTTTACATTTCGGGGCACTCCAGAAACGAATCCACCATTTTTAAAGTAACGTTTGCGTGTGTGTCGGTGCAATGTGTGTATCCGCTGTAGTGCAAAAACTATTGGACGATATTTCACAAAATTGGGTAGGTTAAGTCCTTTTTGGATTGCTCTGATGCTGATTAGAGTTTGGTACAATTCACAAAAATAGAAACGGATTTTTTTTTTTTATATAGTTTTTATTTTTTATTTTTATTTATTTATTTATTTATTTTGCGAAATGGCCCGCCAAAATCACCAAAATCTGAAATAAAGAACTAAATTTGGTTAAATTTATCGATTAAATACTTATTTTGTATTTTTGATGGTGTAAAGAATGAGACCAACTTCATTTCCCTAGGACAAACCGTTCTCTTCTCGAGATATTTATTTATTTGTAGTTTCTGCGAGCAGGTAACGTTTCATAATGCAATAAGTCGTAAGATGAAAAAGAAAATGTTTTGAAACTGTAAACTGAATATAGTTTCTAATAAATATCCGTGTCTTTTTGTGCAATTAAACTGAATTTAATGGACTGTGAAGAAAGTCAGGAAAAAATTAATTTTGGGAAATCAAATGCCATGTGCTGCCCACATTAGATTTTCATAATTTGTCATAATTTTACAAATTCAGGTTGCTGTATATCTTCTAACTTCTAAATCATAGCTCGCAGAAACATTAGTGGAAGTCACGCAGAAACATTAGTGGAAAATCATTTGATGTTTGAGTTCTATAAACTCACCAAATTATATTTATTTTATTTGACATGATTACAGTTACATTTCGACACTGCACGACATGGGAGGAAGTAGATGAAATTATCAAAAGGTTACGTCATTAACGTGTGTATATGAACAAATACAAATGTGTGATTCAATTTACCTGAAAACTATTTTTGTTTATTTGATCACTTGACTTTTTTTTAGATCTCATAAACATGTTTCGACAACCGTTGAAGTAGGTTTTGTCTGTATAGGTATCCTAATAACTTTGTAAGGAAAGGTTCATGAGTATACACATTAGGCGTACCCAGTGGTCGGAAGTAGCGCTTTACAAGTAGCGAAACTACAGTGGTCACTACTTTTTCTCGTAGTTTGTAGTGTAATGCGCTACTTATAGAAATAAGTAGTGTAGCGAGTAGCGCGATACAATAAATCACTAGTTTGTATCGAGTTTGACCTCTACTTTTAACCTTACTTCAGTAAACAAAAAATCTGATGTGGGCAGCACATGACTTTCCTTATATAATGCAATGAATTTACTACTTTTACAGTAAAAGAAAATATGTTATTCTTATAGTGGATACTTATATTCTTCCAAGATATTGACATTTTGTCAATTAGTCGTCATTTTCACTTATTTAGCGTCATTTTTATCCATTTGGCGAGATTTTCGTTAATTTGACAACATTTAAAAAAGTAAGTCGCCAAGTGGGCGTCATTCCACCAAACTCATCTCCAAAATCTCGCCAAGCGTTATGGATGGAGAAATAAGTTATTCTTATAACAGATTGCCGTTCAAATACAAAAGTATTACTCAAAGTATCTTTTCTCGTGAATGGAACGAGCTAGATCCACGAGAATGATGTCACCCAATTTATCGCATGATATTACATATGAAAAGTGAACGTGTTTCTCAACAGTTAATTTTTTTTTTAATGTATGGGATTTTTTTTATAAATTTATTTGAAAAATGTGCAATATCTCGAGAACGGTTCATGCTAGCGCTCTAAAAGTTTATGTCAATCGTTTTCTAAGGAAAAATTACATAAAAATGCCTATTTGCGTAACTGTATTAAAAGTTTAGATTTTGTGATGATTTTTTCAAAATTTCACTCAAAAATTTTGTCGGGGGGGGGGGGCTGAGCATTCGATTGTGTTTAAAAACAATAGGCTTCCAGTATTCACGGATTGTAATCTTTGTACCAAATTTCATTCGAATCGCTCCATTTGTTCGTGAGATATCGTCTCCAGAAACTCACTGACACACACACACACAGATATCACCTCAAAAATGTTCAATTTGTGATCAGGGATGCTTGAAACGTGCTCTCCCGTTAAAAACTCGAATTCGAATTTTCGACCCGTCACAATACTTTCCTTATACATTATATGTATTTAAGGAAATTAATAAGTAGTGTAGTGAGTAGCACGAAACAATAAATCACTAGTTTGTATCAAGTTTTGACGCTACTTTTAACGTTACTTCAGTTAACAAACAAGATGCCATTCTACATATCATGTGATCACCCAGGGCCGGATTAACCACGGGGCCAACCGGGCCATGGCCCGGGGCCCCTGACTCTGGGGGGGCCCCCAAGTGGCATGAAATTTATATTATATATAAATTAAAAATATAATATAAATATAATATTTTATTAATTAAATTTCGACGGTATAAACGTGTAGCTTTTCTTCCAAAATAAAAATTTATCTTATACATTTTTCAGAATTAACTTTCGAAACACACTTTACAGTTAATAAAGTGTAGAAAAAATTTAGTGAATAACACTAATAGTGAATAACACAACTTGTGATGAGGTCATTAACGTCATGGGTCAGAAGTTGTTAGCAGCAATTGTGGATGAAGTCAAACAAGCAAAGTACTATTCGATATCTGTGGACTCTATGCCTGATGTATCTCGCATAGATCAACTGACTTTCATAATTAGATATGTAAGACGTGACGTCTCTGTAGAAAGGTTTTTAAAGTTCATACCAATTTATGGACATAGTGCTGAAAATCTTTTCAATGAAGTTACTGGACTTCTGAAGGAAAACTAAATTTCCCTGTCTAACTGCAGAGGTCAATCATACGATAACGCGTCTAACATGAGGGGCAGGTACAATAGACTTCAGGCCAGAATCAAGGTAGAAAACCCTTTGGCATTATTCATACCATGTGCAGCTATTACCTTGAATCTTGTGTGTGTCAGAGCAGCTGAAACCTGCAGAGAAGTTGCTGCATTTTTTGACCTCGTACAGAATCTGTACACCTTTTTTAATTCCATAGCGCATCGATGTTGCGTTGTAGCTCATCCTCTCTCTTCCATTTCTTCTTTCTCTCATTTTCATTTGTATCCATCTGATTCATATAAAAAAAATTCTCTCATCCATGTTAGGTTCAAAAAAGAAAATTCTGAAAAATTTATCTGATACCCGGTGGTCTGCTAGAGCAGATGCAGTCATAGCCTTGAAAGAGAGCTACCCAGCTATTGAGGCATCATTAAATTCCATGTCATCAGACTTGCTTAAATCAACTGAAACAAGATTGAAAGCTGAAGGCCTAAAACAATATATGGAGAGATTTGGGACACTCTTCCTCTCATTCTTTTGGTGTGATTTATTGAGAAGAATTAATAAAGTTAATACTTCTCTGCAAAAATCAACTGTAACATTGCATGTCGCCGTGCAACTCCTGGAATCTCTCACATTGTATATTCAGGAGAAGAGGGAAAGCTATGATTGGTATGAAGCTTTGGCCACATAAAAAAAGAGCCTAATTACCAGGATTCCATAATTCGAACATAAAAAACGAAGTTCTAGATTGACATTTTATGATAACGAAGGTACCACAGATGTTGTTTTATCTGGTAAAGAAAAGATGAATATTGAAACTTTCCTTCCTGTGGAAGACAGTTTAATCAATAACTTGGATGCTCGATCTAAAGCTTACCGAAACATCTTTGAGATTTTTGGATTCTTTGAGGATCTGCTTTTCTTAGAGGAAGAATCTGTAAGGAAGCATAGTGAATGTTTTGCAAAAATATACAAAGATGATGTTGATGGAAGAGAACTTGCAGAAGAATGCATCCATATCAAAGTATACATTAATGCAAATTATCCTGAGACAGCAGTGCTCTTTATGGACATCTCTGCTGATGACGAAGAAGAAGAGAGTGATGAAGACGATGATGGAGAAACAGGTTCCAGATCCATGGAGTTCCAGATGAGATTCATACAGGAGAAAAGAAGGAGACTGAACCTACAAAACCGTTACAGCTATATGCATGAAAGTGGAATTTCATCTGCTTTCACTAACATAGAAATAGGGTTGCGAATATATAGTTGCATGATGGTTTCCAATGCAAGCGGTGAACGTTCATTTTCGAAGTTAAAAATTACAAAATACGAAAAACGCAGTGTGATGAAGCAGGAGAAAATAAACGACCTAAGCATTTTAAGCATTGAAAACCAGTTACTTAAAGTAATGGACTTTAACGAAATAATTGATGATTTTGCTACTAAAAAGTCAAGAAAAAAGATTGTGTAAGCCAGAATGTGTCTTGAGTCTTCTTGTAACTTGTTTTTCAACAAATCGTTATGTCACAGTCCCATTTTTATATTTTAATATGCCCCTTTATATGTTGTAAAGAATGTAAACATTTGATGTCAAAAACAAATGTAATATTCGTTGGGAATCATCCAACTGGTGAGTATTAAAACAATTTTAGCCATTTGTACATATTTAAGTATACGTTTTACAAGTTAGTACTATTACTGTACGTTTATTATTGCGAAGAAAGAAATTTGCAAAATTTACAGTGAACAGGGGTCCCCACTCTAAGTTCTGGCCCGGGGCCACAGATATGCTTAATCCGGGTCTGTGATCACCCTTTCTTCATTTATATGAAATTTAGTGTTCTGCGCAACGATGTACGACGAATGGCTGCAGGGTTAGGAAGGCCATTGCCTCATGAAGTTGATTTTTTATATCTATATATTCAGGGGTGTTATGTCCCAAAGGATCCTGCTTATCTGATTGCAATTTTGAGATGCAAATTCTACTAAAACTGAACAAACATGTTTTTAAATAAATTGTTTTTACTTTCATTTTATTGTATACTTTTAATAAATAAAATGGATACACGTCAACTTTAATTACACTTTAAAATCAAAGACAACCAAAAATAGGTTTAAAAGTCCTTTAATAAAATCTCCTTTCCTCGACGTACAAAAATTACACGGCCAAAGCGCTTTCGGGCATCACAGCGCCCTTCATCAGTGGCCGCCACTGATGAAAGGCATTGTGATGCCCGAAAGCTCTTTGGCCGTTGTTGTTGTTGAGATACAGACCGTCCGACCTACCAGAAGGCTCTTTGGCCGTGTAATTTTTGTACGTCAAGGAAAGCAGATTTTATTAAAGGACTTTTAAACCTCTTTTGTGGTTGTCTTTGATTTTAAAGTTTATACTTTTATTTTATTTTACTGTTTTCAGAAGTGGTTAAAAGCTTAAATATTGGTAAGTTGATCAGTCAATTTTAATTATTCAGAATAAGTCTGTTAAATTAATCCTAAACTTTTTGTGAAAATTGAAGCTGTGGCAAAATTAGTCGTATAAAAGTAGTTATGCAGTGACTACATTTTAAAAGTAGTTTGTAGTCACTACTTTTTAAAAAAAGTAGTTGTAGTTGTAGATCACTACAATAATAAAGTAGTTTTTGCAACCACTGGGAGTACCTATAGTAAAGTGACCATGCCCAATCTATTTAAAATAATTATAGCACTCATTAGCGAAAATTTTAAAAAGTTGGAAGATGAACTCAGCAACAAAGCGAAATAGACGAAAAAAGTCAATTCCGAAGTTGTCTGTCACATTTGGCGATACATGTGATGCACTAAATTTTTGCTAGATTTTACTCCACTGCTTTGATAGATTTATGGCTAAATATCTGATAATTTTCAATTTTCTGGTTCTAAAAGAAAAAAATTGTGGTTTCTAGAAACTATTGCTTGTAATAAATTTTTGGAAAAATCTTTTAATATTTCTAATTAAATTACCGCTGTTTAGCATGATTAAAGGGATTTTGATGCATATTTATTACTTCCCCGTGACAGGAATGACATATGGTGTTGTTTTTGTTCCGCATGAAAATTCAAAGTAACATTGGGAAACAAAGTATTCACTATCATAGCTTGTTTTTATACACGAACAAGAGACACAGTATTTTTCAGTTTTCATTGATATTAATAATAACTATAAATGCTTCTCAACTGACTTAAAATCACCGGTGCTTCCAACTGGTGGATGAAAAAGTTGACTTTTCAGACGATCTCTTAATGTCACTGATTCTCAGTGACAAACATGTATCATTTATTTCACAAAATATTATTCCTAAAAATTTTTAAAATATGAGGTTTTTACTTTAAAGATGTAATTTCTTAAGCATCACCCATTTATTTCCATTATTTATGTTTCTAACTGATGTAATTAGGAGATTCAACTTATCACTGCACTGTAAATCATTTACAAGCATGTTAATGAAAGTTTCAAGGGAATCAGCTGTCCTTAATGGGGAGTAAGGTTCCTGATATATATATATATATATATATTAGAAAAATATGATAATAATAACCAATTCAAAGTAATCATGAAATATTAAAATCACCAAAGCAGTCAAACCACGGCCACAATGCCGATAGTAGAAATGAACAGCACCGGTCCAATTTCGAAGATTAACCAGAATTAAATTACTCTTCAGGTCTGATCATCTAATTGTAATTAACCCAAACAAATGCCTGTTACAGATTTGGCAGTATAGTAATTTTAGATTTGGCATTTATAGTAAATTACTATAAATGCCAAAACTCAGACTACGGGCATTAAAAGAGAAAGAATTGTGAAAAAGAAAAATTAGGTAATCAAATATTACCATGAGACAGGAACCATCCTCCACTTGTAAGTGCGATAAGCCGCAACAGAATGAAAAAAGTCGAAAAGCACCTTGAAGAAGATAACGAAATATATCAGGGAGGTAGAACAAACGGTTACAGTGAACTTCCCAAACCCATCCAGTGAGTTAGAATAGACAGGAAAAGTACCCATATAAGGAGAACAGAATATGAACATGAAGCATAGATGAAAATTCTTATTAAGCAAGTGATTCATAGAAGAAATGAATAAACGAGAATGCTACTAACACCATTATAAGGGGGTTCAAATCGTAGTATCAAACTGGCTAAAGTTACATATTTTTAGCGAAAATAAAATTCAAATCATTAAATGTTAATGTATCTTATTTTCCGATTTTATTATTCTTCAAATTTTTTTTAATATATTTTATTATTTTTCAGTTTTATTTAATTATATATATATATATATATATATATATATATATATATATATATATATATATATATATATATATATATATATATATATATATATATATATATATATATATATATAACGCTTCGGCAGACAATAATTAGCTGGATATTTCAGAAATGAATTTTTATGAAAGCCTGTAATTGTGGCTTTTTTTACCAGTTTGCCGAAATTATCAATAAAGTAGCTAAAACAAGAAAGATCAATCATGCATAAATCATTGATTATGAAACACTTTCCAACTTCAATGGAATTTTATACAAACATCTCTAAAATGCGATACATTCCTCGGTAATATTTTTAAAATTATCATAACAATACAATAATTTATTATATTTGAAAACTTCTTCGAAAACAAATGAATTTTATTCAAATGACGTCATCGAAATATAAATCGCCTGTATATAAAAGCAGCATTTGATTCATAAACATTTTTCCAATCGTTTCATTCATCACAATACTATAATAATTTATTTTATTTAAAAATTGGAAAAATTGTTATCTACCATATTTATTTTAAAATTGAAACCTTTCTTATATATAAAATAATTAAACTCTTGGAAAGATATTTATTATATAATATATCTTTTTTTTCTTTCTGGAGGATATAACGAGAGCCAGAATTTAATTGAATTTGTTTTTCTCCCTATATTAAATAAATTTCTATTTAAAAACTACCTAACATATTTTACTGAAATTTCTTTTATATATTTTATGGGATAATTTGAATATTTCCTAAAATTTTCGAAGCAATTTGTGAATTTTAAATTCGCTTAAAAAATGTTTGAAACATTAGGTCCCATAGGGTTCAGTGTATTTCACTTTTTCAATCAGGGTTCAATAAAAAACTAATTGGGTGATATTATTCATTTATATTCCCATAGGTCCCACAGACCGTCTGAAAAACATACTGAAATTTCATTTTGATAAAGCCATTTTTACGGCAGTTATCGTGCTAACGGACAGACAGACAGAATGAATGAATGAACAAAGTCATAAACACTTTCAACTATGTTGTAAAGTGTTAAAAAATGAGTAAATGTTGTAGAATGTTTTATTACAGTGACAGAAATCACAAATTTGCATTTTTATGAACTCAAAACTACATTTAATATAATATAAAAATACTTTTTTGTTGAAAAACATGTAAAACAACTTGTATTCTAAATAAATACTGCGAAATAAAAAAATCTATCAGCTGAAGGGACACAAAATTGACAATTTTAAGATATGTAGCCTAATATGAACAATATTTTCTCCCTTAACTTATAACCATCCCGTTCTCATGTATTATGTAGACTTTGTTATTTTCTTGCATGATAAGCATATTAAAATTTTACAATAACTAAATCTTTGTCAATTTAAAATTTATATTTAAAAAGACAGCTCTATTATCGAGAGGAAAAATCGGCATACTTTTTACGTTTTACCACAAACTCATCTTTAATATAGTTTGTTTATTTACTCGAAAATCAATATATGTCTCAAGAAAGTGGAGTTTATCAGCCATGTGATGGGTGGAACTTAAAATATGCAAAGTAATTTTCTTATCAAATTTATTTTTCCGTTGGAGATTTATGTATGCATGGCCACATTAAAGAATGAAGTAAAATGTCTCTCGTTATAAATTTCAATTTTTTTTTTTTTTAATGTTGCGACTTTGCTACAATCACGAAATATTTTCTTTTATTTCTCGTTTCTCTTAATATAATCTGTTATAAAGTGTATCTTCAGCCCACTCATTTATTTTCTCGTACTATGTAAAGTTTTCCGAATTATTGTTCCGAAGTATTGTTTTCCGAAATTTTTTCCAATTCAAAATGTTAAGGGAAAAACACGCGTTGAGACACCTCCTCCTCCTCCATTGAACACATTTTATGTTTAGAGCGATTATATAGATTAGATGGAGAATCCCACGGCCTGGCCTACTATTGCTTAGAGGCCTTGCAAGTGGGTCTCCGGACAACTAATATTTTTTTCAGCAACACCACAACCGGGGAAGCAAGTCCGATATAATCATTCACCGGGCAGAGGGCCGTAGATAATCCTACAGAGTCTTGACCCTAGTCGCCGACAGGTTTAGGCTCAGGCCGTGAATAAGCAGAGTCAGTCCTCGCGTCACTTGGAAGAGTCGGAGTTAATGTAATATATATATATATATAGTAAAACTTCGATTAACCGTCACCGTCGGGACTAGGGCTCTGGCGGATAACCGGAATAGACGGATAACAGAAATCTCTTAATACATATGTACAGTAATGTGATTTCACTGCGGACTTGGGACGAAAATGAAAATAAAATCCTTTAAAAGTGAACAATACATACATATTGTATTTAATTTTACAAAACGATCAATATAAACTTTAATATAAGAGTAGTAATGTACAGAAATTTATCGTAATACCATAAATATAATATCGTAATACCATGACGGATAATCGGTAATATCGTAATACCATGACGGATAACAGAAACTCTGACGGTTAAACGAGTGGCGGTTAATCGAAGTTTTACTGTATATATATATATATATGTGTAAATCAGATAACACAAAAATGCAAATTTCGATGCATTTTTAAAGAAATAAGCAAACATGGAGGAATTGTCCTATATTTTCGGTTCAAACATCGTTGGAAAGAACGTTCTTCGATCTTACCGATGGTGTCAAGATGGAAACTCTGTGGTAATTAAGTTTCGACCTCTCAGGAACCGATTTGCGTGAAACTGCTAAAACATAAAATAATTAAAAATCTAATTCGGAATTAAAAAAATAATAATAATACAGTAAAACCTGTAAAGTTGAACACCTGTCTATCTTGGACACAATTCGGTGGAACGGAACGAATTCCTATGTTTTAACATGTATATAATACTGTCTAACTTGGACACCTGTCTATCTTGGAAGTTGGACGCTGTTTACATTACGTTGGACAAGTTCCTAAAAATTGGCGTTTGCATAAAGGAAGTAACCTACCACTTTTGATCTTTCTTATCTATCCCCAGGGATTATCTTTTGTTGTTGATCCCTAGAAGTATTCCATTTTTGTTGTTATCACTTCCAGGAAGCTCTTATCTGCCCACATTTCTTTCTTATTGTTGCTAAGGGGTGGTCCCTCCCCACCATTCCACAACCCTCAATTATGTATCAGAACCTTTTTGTTATCACTTTGTTTACACACAACAACAACAACAACACACTTGAAGAATGGACATTTGTAGCTTCCCTACCCCATCTTTGCATTGTCCAATTAGATTTCTGCATCTTCTGAATAAAAAGGGGTTTATCTACCCTCAAAAGTCACATTTGTTTCTTAGTGCATTCTGGAAAGGTGACTGTGATTTTAGTGACATACACATTAGTTTTTAATAATGAGTAAACGTAAAGTAGTTGAGCTAACTATTGAAAAGAAAAAAATAATTCTTGATTGCCTAGACAAAAGTGACAGCTGCAGAAGTTGGCAGAGGAGTTCGGCATATCAAAATCTACTGTTTCCAATATAAACAATAAGAGATCTGATATGATACATGCATGGGAACTGAACTGCTCTGGAACAAGGAAAAAATCTGTATCATAAGTATTTTGTAACAGTGATTACAATATTTAATTAAAACCATTGGCTTATTAGTATTTTCTATATGTTAAAAATGAAGTCTTTTGATGTGCTTTATTGAAGGATGAAAATGAAATTTTATCACACTGTCTATGTTGGACACCTGTCTAAGTTGGACGCTTTTAGGGCGAACCGTGAGTGTCCAACTTAGACAGGTTTAACTGTAATAGTTCCGAGGGTGCACTTTCTCGGGTCCTGAAATACCTGTATATCAAATTTCATACCCACACAATGCTTAAATTTCCCGCTATTGACTGCACAGACAGACACACACACACTCACAGAGAGAGAGATTTTCCTTTATTATGTAAAAAAGTATACACAATTGCGTCAAATAACATGTTTTACTAAATCACTGCAAACAAATGAAGTTGAAACATGGAAACATGAAGTTTAACATGGAAGTTGAAACGAATCCAATGAGACTAAGATTCTGGCTCGAATAGAAATGCTCAATTATTTTAAAAAAGTTTTTTTTTTTTTTTTTTTTAACCGAAATTCTGGCTTGATCATTTTAAAAAGTGGTTTTGAATTTTCCTCAATTATTCCTTTGCACCACCACCCTTAATTTAAATTTTCAAAATATTATATTTTTTCTTTAACCTGGAAGGTTTTTAGTTTTGTGATTATTCCTTTGCAACGCCATCTCTAATTTGAATTTTTGAAATTTTGGATTTTTCCCTTGATCTCGAAACTTAGGCAGATGAAATGACACCAAAACCAAGATTCTAACTATAGTGGAAAACCCAGACCGCCCGACTCACCCGAAGATTTGGAGCAGTAGAATGAGTGGCCGGTACAATTCTAACTTTAGTGAAATTGCTCGATAATTTTGATACTTCATCCCCCTCACTTACTGACTCAGTTCAATGCATATCATATGGATAGTTTTGAATTCTATTTTTTTTTAAATTTAAAATAATTATTTTTTACGCACTGTAATACAAACACAAACCGGAAGTTCAGAAATCAACGAATAAGAGGAAACAACACATGACAGACCATACAAGGCCAGGTCTTTAAACAAGGAATTCTCAATAACCAAGACAAAGAACGGAACAAAGGGAAAAATATAAAACAACATTCAGGGTCAGGATACGCCATTCAGGAGAGATATTGAAGTTGATGAGTAAAAACCACAGGAGTTCCGGACAGGACTGCATAGACGCCTTCCTTTTCAAACGTCTGGAATAGCCCAGTAGGTCAATTGGAGGAAGATGAAGGTCATTTTGCGTAGCAGGTCAAATAAACAATTGAGAAATTGGAAGATTGGCTATCTCAGGTATCGTTCATGGAAGTGATGCTGGATAACAACTAGAAGAACTGAATGGCTGTGAAAGGTGAAACGAAAATCTTGATTTCTAACACAATCATCTCATTCCAGTCCATTTCATTGTTCATGAGGATAGAAAATGTATCCAAAGAAAAGAATAACAAGAGATTTGTGAAGGAGCCTTTGTATGGTGGCAGATGGTGTACACACTTCATTTTTGACGCGACTGTTAAACATTTTTATTCTCGTTTTGCATATTTTTTTTTATACAGTCATGCGAATTAGTGTCACCCCCTATCCCCTCTGGAATTCGATTTATAATAGACATCATCTAAGCTCTCTATAGCCAGTCGTGAGAAATAGATGTTTCAAATTAATTTTTTGTACCGGAAGTGGAAATATTTAGTGATCCCTAACCCCCATCGGCATATTCTTGAATTTAATGATGCATTTAAAAATAAATACATATGATAAATGAATATATATGAATAAATACATATGGAATCGCTAAAAAGATCTAAGTATCATAAAGATCTAAATATACCAAATGATAAAATCATATGGAATTGCTAAAAATCGCTAAAAAAGATCTTGCCCATGGTGTCAAGATGAAAACTCTGTGATAATATTTTCGATCGCCAAGGAACTGATTTGTGAAAATAGCTCAAAATTGCGCTTTAACATAAAATAACTAAAAAACTACTTAGAATTTAAAAAAAACAAAAACGAAAAAAAAAAACTCGGGGTATGTCGTCTTGAGAGTTCAGTTAACCCTGTATTGAATTTTACGATTGCTTGAAGCTTAGATGTTTTGTTACAGAAGACACAGACATTTTATTGTGTAAGATTAATGTATAAAAAAAGTCATGTGAGTCTCCGTAATCCAAATATTTTTCTCTGCATTTCTTATGCCTACCCTATTCCCATATATTTTCCGTCTTTGTGTATGGAAAACGCCTTGTTTGGATTTCTACCCATGTCCTGCAATTTTCGATTTCCCGCCGTTATCCATCTTTATTATTCTGGATCCTTATCTTTTCTATTCGAATGCTAAGAACATGCTTACTTTTGAATTTCAATTTTTTTCCCCCACCTATGACGAAATTCATTTTGTAAGGGAGAAGAAGAAGAATTTTAAGTATCTGTACGGGTACTTCGAATATTCCAGCTACCAACATAGAATGCGAATAGCTGGAATACTATGCATTTTGTATTTTGAAGAAATGCTGGTGAAATCTTGTTCCTTTCTAACGTACAATAAATGGTAATTTTTCTATTCACTCTTTTATACGTAAGGATAAAGATACTAGCAGAGGTGGAGTCAAAGGGGGGCATTTTCCCCTTGGGCAATAGTCAATAGGGGCGCCGGAATTGGGTAGTATATGAAGGAAAATATTTTTTATTTCCCTAACAAGGATTGCAAGTATTAATAAGTTTTATTTCTGTATAAATAGCTAAAATGTAAAATCTTTGTTTTAATTACATGATTTTAGCTTTTTTTTTATACTTTTGCTTTGTTATTGAACACACACACACACACACTCACACACACACACACACATATATATATATATATATATATATATATATATATATATATATATATATATATATATATATATATATATATATACGCACACACACACACACACTCACACACACAAGGTAGAATCAAAAAGTTCGGAGACTGTGCTAATATCTCCCACCCTGATTGGAGGAGAGGGGAACTATTTTACCGTGGTGTAGAGGCACATGTGACAGCGTTTTCCCAGACAATGTGTGTCAGGGAACTGTAGTTGTTTGCTTTCGTCGAAAATTGAAATGGTGTTTGAAGAACAACGTGCGAATATCAAATTCTGCCAGCGTTTACGGAAATTGCCGACAGAAACATTGCAAATGCTTCAGCGGTCTGGGGAGCCATCTCGTGGGACAGCTTATCCCCTTTAGTGATGCTGTAAGTCAGTCTGACGGCTTTCTTCTTCGTCGACGATATTCTACAGCCGATTGTTCTGCCCATGCTGTCAAATCGCCTAGGTTTAATTTACCGACAATACAACGCTCAACCACATACTTCGCGACTTTCTCAGTAATGTCTTCCAGGATTTAATACCCTCCCATGGCCATCCAGGTCCCCAACCCATCACCAATAGAACATATCGGAGACATGCTGGGTTGGCAATTGCAGCCTTTTCAGAATACCACTTAATTAGCTGGCCAGTTTCAACATTTGTGACAGAATCTTCCGTAGAAGGACATAACAAACTTAATTGACAATATGTTGCACCGAATATCGGCTTATATAGCTGATACATTATACTATGCATATAGGGAAAGTAATAATCGAGTGCGATAAGTTTTTTGGCTATTTTTCTAAATCGCAGTTTCATGAAACTTTGGGAAATATATTCGGTAAAAAAATGGTGGATTCACTTCTCTGCATTTCATAAAGTTTTTGACTCACACTTTATTTCGACTAAATTTTAAGTTGGTTTGTCTTAAACCAGTTAACTAACTTACTCGTAAAAGTTGGTTTTAAGAATATAATGAAGTTTTAAAAAAATTTTTAATCACTCTGTTATAATCGTTGTAGAAAAAATTATTTTAACTATATAACGAGACCGAAGTTTAACTTAAGTTTCAAGGATGTTTTTGGGTTAGTAGTAAAAATTTTTAATTGTTCTTGAAATTAGAAAATTGTTTTTACTTACGTCGCCCTCAGCTAGAGGAAAGTATGGTGATAGTGCTTGTGACTTGTGATACGTTTCTTGATAGGCATGATTTTAATAGTAAATTCAGAAAACTTTAACCGGTGTCCCTGTAATTTTTTCTTATTTCTGTTCATGTTATATTTTTTGTTAGCCCCAGTTGTCTTTTGTATCCGCCATTGGAAAAAAAAATATAAATAAAGAAAACACTTTAACCAGTGTAGCCCAAGAGCATGTTGATCGTGATTTGATCGCAAAGTTTTAACCGTAAATACTGTGGATATCCTATATAATAGATACCGTACATTTTCTTCTAAAATGGTCCAAAGATCTTTTTTAGGTGAGTTGGGCCTGAAATTTATAAAATGGCTGACTTAATCTATAGTTCTGTATACAGCTGACTTTGTTCACAGTTCTATATGACTAACGAGTTCAAATGCAGAGTCAATAAGCTCTGTTACAAACTACATTCTGGCATGAAATTTTAGCATTCATTGTTAACTTTAATCTGGAGCTGTTATGTCATCGTAATTTCTTCATCGCTGGGAGGATCGTCTTACTAATGTAAATTAGCTAGCACAATAGTTGATGTATTCTTCAGCCAAACTGATCTAATTACTGTATGTGCAGTGGAGCCCGCTTATGCCCAGCTCGGATGTAGCGAAATATTGGTTATTACGACTGCAACACTTTCATAATGTTAAGCGTATTTCTTAACATGAACAATTGGATACTTGTGCATGGGATATTGCGAAGTTTTCAGTGGGGGAGGGGTAAGGAAAATTATGATTTTCATGAAACTTCTAGGAGTAAAAGAAAAATACCAGGAGCAGCGATTTGTATGGTAACAAAGATTTATCCCTAGCTACTCTGAGCCTAAACACTTCCTTAAACACATCCCCAGCAGGGGTGTAGTCGAGGGGGGACGCGGGCGGACGCAGACCCCCCACCTTTTCTCCTGATCTCAAGCGTACCCCCACTTTTTATTTTGTAAGGGGACGCACTTTTTTTTTTTAAATTTATATATACATATATAACCCCTCTGCAGCTTGGCATAGATGGAATGTTTGGCCGATGTCCTCAGATTATTATTCTTTGGTCACTCTTCCTCTGAAAAAGCATGTGGATAGGGATGGCGGTTATTACAAAAATAACCGGTTTTCGGTTTTTTTTTAGAAAAAAAAACGTTTGTAGACAAAAAAATGTTATTTACATTTTATTTACATTCGGATTTTAGAAATTTTCCAAAACTAAAAAGCTTTAAAAAAATCGTTAGAGAAATCAATGACAAGTATCAATGTAATCAATGAATCAATGTATTCAATGAGTAATTAATGTAATCAATGAAAAAGTATCTCTATGGAAAGTTCTTTGAGATAATTTCATTTCAAAATGCAAGAATCTTAATTGATTTTTCTTTCTTGAGCTGAGAATCATATGCTTTAGAGCACAATTTTTGGTATTTAATAAATAACTAAATAAAATTAAAATAATTATTATTCTTTTGATTTTATCAACATGTTAAGAGTTCGAGTTGGAAAGTAAAAA
Organism: Amaurobius ferox; assembly: GCA_951213105.1. Classification (NCBI taxonomy): domain Eukaryota; kingdom Metazoa; phylum Arthropoda; class Arachnida; order Araneae; family Amaurobiidae; genus Amaurobius; species Amaurobius ferox. Next base: position 80,713,212 of record OX578149.1, on the reverse strand, counting down.
AAGAAAAAAAACTGGATACAATTGAAAAAGTATCTCAATACAAAATCCACGATTCATTTAGAGACTAGGGTCGTTACTCAAGACATTTTGCATGGGTGATACTTGTATCGCGATACTGCCCAGCCCTATGTCAATCACAGAAATTATACAGTATTGGCTAAAATTCTTCAAAAAAAGAGCGTCCTCCCACTTTTTTTTTTACGACTACACCACTGATCCTCAGATACATTGAGATAACGTACATGAAGGTTGCTTGCGAATTTATGGATAATGCCTGGCGTGATGTTGACCCGCAAATAGGGAAAAATGCCTGAAGCATGCTGGGTTTGTAGGAAAAATCCAGCAGTCCTTCATTTCTCATCCTGTGTGAAGATAGTTTAATAAGGAATAAGTTTTATGCGAAAAAGGAGCTTTGTTAGAAGATCTTACTTATGACGATTATGCTGCAAGAGATAATTGGATTGAAACAGAAGTACAAGATAGACCAATAATGCCATTATTGCTACAGTTGCTGATAATACATATGATGAATCCATATTTTAAGAAACCGATTAAAAAAAAAAAAAAGGTATAATAAAACCTTCCTAATTTGTGTGACTATTTTGAAACCCACACCAATTTATATGCAATAGGAAAGATGATCTGCAAATGTGTTGTAAATTCAAATGTTTAAAAGAAAGTTACAAAAATTTACAGAGAGTTACAGATAAATAAAAGAGTAATGCATTTAAACCTTACTATAATGAATTTTTGTTTCACGCTATTTAAGCAGATAAGTCATTCTTATTGTTTATTTCATACTTAAACTGTTTATTGGTTATTGCTAATATCGATTATAACTACGGTGACCACACGTCCTTTATTTTAAAGTACTGTCCTTATTTTCAAGTATCTGTCTTTTAGATTTATTTATTTTTGCAAAACTTAAATTTGTTCTCTATTTTCATGAAGAATTGAGCAGAACTAACAAAATTTTGTCTTTCCCTGTAAAGTTGTGTACTTAGAGCGACGAAACAGTTACTTCAAAAAGTTGCAGTGAAACAAGATGGTTAACTCTGCTACCAGATGTAGAAAGAATTTTGAAATTGTTTTATTCTCTTAAGTTATACTTTTTGAAACAAGAGCCTACAATTTTAAAAATCTTTTGTAAGAATCCATTTGCTGAAGCATAGCTGTTTTTTGTTCATAGACGGTCTTTAACTTTCCATACATACGTTCTAAAAATAGAATCTCAAACTATTTCTGTGTGGAGCCTCTCAGAATTTGAAAGAACCGAAATTAAAATGGATAGAACGTAAACACTAAATATTCCTATCCATGAATGTTAAAGAAAATATTTCATAATTAAATTAATTGGAGTGTGGCTAAACTCGACTTTGTCATACCAGAATCCATTTTCAGTAGCTTTTTTTTTGTCCGCATTTTACAAGAAATATTTTGATCAATCGATATCATGGGTACAAATGATTGCAATTATAGCATGTTACCCTTCATTTTAAACGGCTTGAAAAAAATATTTCGACTGATATCACACTTGACAATGTATCCACTCGGAGTGGGGGACTGACTTGCCCCCTGAAGACAGCTAATGACGTCAGGAAAAAAAAATTGTATCGCAGCTATTTTTCACAACAATGATTGCAACATGTGATCATTGAGCCATAAATAAACCCTTTTACGCATGATTATGTCAAATTGTGTCGATGTTAAAAAAATATAAAAATTCAAAAATATTTCGAAGTTTTCGCTTGGATTAAAAATGAAATCCTATCTAGTTCTAGATTTTTCGATAACAAAGCCGAATATAAAGTTTTAAAATGTACCAGAAATATCGTCTGCTGTTTTTAATACTTTAGATGATAATTAGAAACCCTTGACGAGTTAATCGAAGACTCGTGGAGTTAGAAAGAAGGAGATAAAACGTTCTAGATTTCTTCTATGAAATCTTTTCCTTTCTATGAAAAGCTTGAAAATGCCACAATGCTTTGAGAACTATAATCAAAGTGTCGCTAGTGTTAGTAAAGTAGCCGTTATTGTTAGTTGACACAGCAGAAAGGCGTAGCATTTAGTGTATGCATTTTTGATTATTTTTAAATTAAGGGTTTCTTAATTATGAGTAAGTATAATTAATCGGTATTCTTTCATAATTGCAGGGTAGAGTACAATATAAAACATTTGCAAGCATGTTACTGAAAGTTTCAGGGGTATCAGCTGTCCGTACGATGGGGAGTAAGGTTCCTGATAATATATATAGTAAAACAAAACTAAAGCTTCGACAGACGATAATTAGCTGAATATTTTATAAATGAAGCTGGAATTTTCATGAACGCATGTAGTCGTGGCTTTCCTTATCATTTTGCCGAAATTATCAATTCAAGCAGCTGAAGAAAATAAGCAAAGGTTGCAGAGTGTTTTACAGTGTACAGAATATATGGAGATCAAAATAAATTGTAAGATAAAATAATTTTGAATATGTAGGAATATTCCTTATTGTTTCAGTTCTAATTTATATTGCGCTAATAACTTATTTTTACAAAATTGACAGTTTAAAAATAATATTTTGGGCCTTTCACCATAGAAATGCATACCATTCTGGACTACTTATCTAATACAAGCGCCATCAGAATTATTGTCTCTAACGATATTGGCATTTTCTTAGTATGACGTTTTAAATTCTTACTTTAACCTCCATGCGAGGACCAATGCTTTTTATTTCCAATGAAATATTTTTATTTTAAGGCACTGTTTCTTTAGCCATTCTTATGAAAGTGTTTTTGAAGAGTGTCCTAAGAAATATCCATTCTCTGAAATCCCTAACAATTAATTATACATTTTTACTTTCCCTGCAATACATGGTAATGTATAGGGAAAATATTGTAATCTTGTCGAAAATCGCAACTCGAGTTTTCGACGGATCTACACGTTTTGAGACCTCTAGAATACGAAAAAACTATGTTTAGCGTGATGTCTGTGTGTGTGTGTGTGTCTCTGTCTGTGCAGATTTTGTATCCACTCTAACTAAAAAACTAATTGACCGAATTTCATAAAATTTGGTAGGTAAGTCACTGAGTGGGCGAATCTGGTGCTGATTAGTTTTGGGTAGGACTCGGGATAAAAGAACCCGCCTTTTTTTGCGAAATGGCCCGCAAAAACTTGTATCCACTCTGAAAATCTAATAGACCACATTTCACAAAATTTGGTAGATAAGTTGCTTGTGGGTCACCCTGGTGCTGATTAGATTTTGGTACGATTCGGAAAAAAAATAACCTGCCTTTTTTTGCAAAATGGCCCTCAAAAATCGACAAAATCTAAAATAAAAAACTACGTATGCTGAAATATATCCATTAAATACTTGTTTTATACGTAATTTTTACCGAGGAAAAGAATAAGACCAACCCCATTACACTAGGACTAGCCGTTCACGAGATATTTTAGTTTATTCGTTTTTTCTCTACGCCACCTTTGAAAATGAGTCCAGTTACCAAATGAGAACGAAAATTGAATTAATAGTGAATTAAATTTAATTAAAATAAAGAGAATGTGTATATAAGTCTGCAGGGAAAGTCATGTGCTGCGAACATCAGATTTTTTGTATTTAGTTATTTTTCTCTTAATTTATTTATTAATGATTAATATTTTTTCTTTTAGTTAAAAGGCTCTTGATGTTGGGCGTGTCTCCAGATTCTACAAATGAAGATGGTCTAACTGCTCTTCATCAGGTAATTACATTTCAGACTGCAATTGGGATTTTAATAAAATAGTATGGTAACACGTCAAAATAGTTAATACTTTAAAAATAAAGACCACCAAAAAATTTGGCCACAATTAAAAGTATTTTATTAAAATCTCCTTTTTACGACGTACAAAAATCACACGCCCATAGCGCTTTCAGGCATTACTATGCCCTTCATCAGTGGCGAAGCTTTGCCACTGATCGGTCTGTCTGTCCGTTCGCACGATAACTGCCGTAAAAATGACTTATAAAATGGTAAAAATAGGTAAAAATTACGTATAAAATGAAATTTTATTATGTTGTTCAGAGGGTCTGTAGGACCTCTGGGAATACATATAAATGAGCAATGAATACCCAATTAGTTTTGGATTGAACCCGGGTTGAAGAAATGAAATACATTGAACCCTATGGGACTTAATTTTTCAAACACTTTTTAAGCGAATTGAAAATTCACAAATTGATTCGAAAGTTTTAGGAAATATTCAAATTATCACATAAAAAATATAAAAAAAATTCCTCAAGATATATTCGGTAGATTTTTAAATAAAAATTTAAATAATAATTACACTCATATCATATGAAGAGATCAAGTGACTCACTTCAAAATAAAATATGACATCCATCTTGTGTCAAAATCGTGATTTTAATGTTCTTTTTAATTTATATTTAGTGTTGTATCCATCCTAAAACAGCTTTATTTTTGCTTAATTTCTGTAAATCTATATTCTGAAACAACGCAGTTACAATATATTTGAGTTTAAATGATCATCAAACTTTGATTATTTCTACAACGAAGCCTAATTTTCACTTACGGAGAATGTAAATTATTTTTACAATGAAGCCTGATTTTCACAATGGAGAATGTAAACACATCAAGATGTAAGATGTATAAAAATTGCTGAATTTCTTTAACGCAAAATTATTTAGCTCTGGAGTCTACAATATAGGTGATATGAATGAAACATTCATTGATTTTACATACAGAAGTAGACGATTCTGTTGACATTTTCAATGAAGATTTAAGAATGGAGTTATACAGTACTTTTACCTCCATCGTTTTAAATTTTTAAGTAAAATAAATTATTGTAGTATTGTGATAATTTTAAAAATATCGCCGCTGAATGAAGGAATGAAAAAAAGTTTATAAATGAAATGCTGCTTCTATATAGAGAGCCAGGCGATTTATATTTCGATGACGATATTTGAATAAAGCTCATTTCTTTTTGATGAAGTTTTCAAATATAATAAATTGTAGTATTGTGATAATTTTAAAAATATCACAGCTGAATGTATCGCATTTTAGAGATGTTTAAATAAAATTGCATTGCAATTGGAAAAAGTTTCATAATTAATGCTTTATGCATGATTGATTTTTCTTGTTTATTAATATTTCGACAACCCCTGGTCCTAGAAATTCGAAACATGGACTAAATTTTAAGTGGGGCTATTCCAAAGATAGTCATACATTCATGAAAACGAAATTTTACAGCTGTGACTTGCAGCTGTAAAATACTTTTTTACACTTTATCTTAATTGCAAATGTTTTGTAAAAGAAAATGAATTATTTCATTACAGAATATCAAATATGCATTGTGTACGTAAGTAAACGTAAGAATGTATAACGTAATAACGTATTGTTGAAACCTTATTATTGTAACTATTGCTTAGAGTAAAAATCATTGCTATGATCGAAATAAGCCTTAAACCACAAAGTATTGGAAGTTATCTAACCAATCACAGCCCATTTCTTTTTGGCCAATCAGTGTCGGTGAAAGTTCAAACGTTTTGTGTTCTACGCATAGAATATGAGTTATACGTATAGAATATGCGGAACAACTCACGGACCCCTATTTTGCTTTGGTCTTATTTTCAATTTTCCTTTACAGAGAGATTAGTTTTAAAGTAGTTTCCATTAGAGAAAATTTAAGGTATAAGTCGGCCAGGTTATAAGAGATAAAATAGAAGAGACAAGAAAATAATAAAAGTAAATATATATTCATCAATTTATAACTATTATTTTTTTCTTTAGTGAATCATTATTGAAGAAATAATGATTTATATATATATATATATTATTGAATCATTATTGAAGAAATAATGATTTTACCTAATTTCTTCCATAAATTTTAACAGAATCACTTTTGTGACAGTACCACATTTTTTTTTACCTGGATATAGAATATATATATATATATATATATATATATATATATATATATATATATATATATATATATATATATATATATATATATATATATATATATATATATATATATATATATAGTGTTTTTTCAGGTATTCTTGTTTCCTATAATTTTTCAATCTTTATGCATGTAGTCCAAGTTATTGTTCATGGATATAATCTATCACTGATATCAGAAACATGCATTTTGTGTTCATTTTGATAAAATACTTGGATTTGAATAAGATTTTTATCGAAGTGAACAATTCATTTGTTTAGACCTATTGCTTGTCCACGTGTAAAGCTTTAATGCTTGGATTTTATTTGATTTTCTATTAACGATTCCTTTCCATTAATGTTTGTTGTTTGTCTTCAACTTGATGACTAGAGGTTTACATTTTATTTTCCACTTGATTGATGATTCTCTGTTTGATACTTTTTATTTGTTAGGCATTTTTTAATGTAGGGTTTTTTGAGTTGCAACTTCTCTCTATTCTATCATTGGATTTTCAAACTATTATATATATATATATATATATATATATATATATATATATATATATATATATATATATATATATTTGAAATGTAATAATAAGAATTATGTAAAAATAAAAAAAAATTAAAATACAATTCAAGTAATATTAACATCACCATAGAAGCAAATTCACGGCCATAATGCCGATAAGAGAAAAGAACAGAACCTTCCCATATATATATATATATATAAACTCTAATTCATATATTATATATAGATATGTTGACGACTTAATTTGTATTATCATTGATGATTTCTATCCAATTAATATTGATTTTTACCCATCTAACCTAAAATTAATTCCTAAAGCCTAGAGTTAGTCAAACTGTAAATTTTTTAGACCTAAATTTAGATACCCTCAATAATCAAGCAATCACCAATCTATATGATAAAAAAGATTCTTACAACTTCACTATCATAAAGCTGCTATCATATAAATCTTGTAATTCTATTCAATTGTTTAGAAACATTTTAAACCAGCTATTTCGAATACATCGACTTTCTGATCCTCGGTTTCACTTTCTCCACATCAATAATCTTAAACGCATTTGTCAAAATTACCAATATCCGGAAGTATTTGTAAATAATATTATTAATAATGTCAAATATACCATGTAATAATTTTACACATGCATTATTTATCTTTGATTCGATAACCCATTTTTGAGAATTCACCCATTCCTATCACCTAACTTACCACTTGACCTGAGTCTAATACTGTTTACTATTTTCGAATGACTATTTTCCACTTGTCCTGAGTCCTATACTGATTACTATTTTTGAAAGTCTCCATACATCTTATGTATCGTTCAAATGTATTCATTCCGGTGCCCACTCGCATTGACGAAGTGAGGTGAAATGCTCAGTCGCTTGTTCAACCTACACGTGGTAGCAATGCTTGTGAGTTAATATTTCTGTTCGAGGCGGTATTATTTTTCTGATTTGTAATTCAATTGATTTATTTTTCTCCTTCCACTAGCCAGTAAACAGTTCCAATGGTGTCTATAGTTAAATACTATCGCCATTGTCAGAAACTGGCTATTCTATCGGTTTTAATTCGAATTGTATGGCTGTACTGATGAGAATGCAATTTCGAACTAACCGCCATTTATTGTGTAGTTTCAATTGATTGTTCTCTATGTCTTAATCTTTTATCTTGAGCTAATTATTATTGCCTTTTCTCATTTATTTTTGCCGTGTTTTCTTTTTCATTTTTATCTATATTTATATATACTTTTTAATTGTGATTTTTGTATCCTAATATTCTTCTCATCCCCCTTTCCATTTTAGTGATATGTTACCTTCTATTTTTATCCTTAGTCTTGGTCTATAATTACTCATTTGTAACAGATATGCTAGAGATGGGGTTTTTTTTGTACATACAGTAGTTTATGCATAGTTTTCGATTAAAATCTTTCATTTATATATATATATATAGAATCTTAGTACCAATACCTGTACCACAAAAGTTCCGTTCAATCCCAAAATATGGTACCGAATTTCAGTTGAAAAATCGTTTCAAAGGGACGAAAATCTGTTTGTCGCTTCTTTCTATGAAGATTCTAATTTCTAAAATACAAAACTGTGAAAAATCTGTGCCCCCATGAAAACTCGGGGCCCTGAGGAATCACCCCCTCCTCTCAACAGGCCTGTTCCTAAATGACTATCTACGGGCCTGCTCCTAAATGACTATCTACGGGCCTGCTCCAGTATATGTGTTGCTTCAATTGGGACCCGCCCATATTCTTTTACTGACCGGGCCTTTTTTTTCTTAAATCTAATCTACCACTGGTATTTTCTACGCTGTGCATCTACTTTTTATACCTCTGGAAATAACTTTGTGTAAGTAATTTTGAAAGTAACATGTTACAAGTTTGAAAATATTCTTTGTTAGTGCTGCATTGATGACAGTGAGGAAATGATGAAGCTTCTACTGGAGTTTGGGGCTAATGTGAATGCCAAAGATAGTGAACAGTGGACGCCTTTGCATGCTGCTGCCACCTGTGGACACATACATATTGTGAAATACCTGATTATTAAGTAAGCGATTTACTTTCTCTTATGCAATAATAATGTCAGATTTAGATAATGGTGATCTTATTTTAAATCAAGCACGGGTAACTCTTAAATACAGAGTAATCATAATTAAAACATCCCTTCTGGGGAGATATATATTAATGGAAACTCAACCAAATTTAGGAGTTTCTTCAGAACACGTGGAAGGTGTTTACTTGAAAAATATTAGTTTCAAAAATTCCCACTAGGGGTCAGTTTAGCGCTGCAACAGGTGAAGTATATAGGGTTCCTAGGGAAAATTTTTGAGTGCCGAAATAACTTTGAAATGAAAGGTCCCAAAGTGTATGCCTCAGGTCTGTCTATAATCAAGTGATAATATCCCATCGAATAAAAGTGATTGCAGCGCCCTTTGTAAAGAACTGACAAAGTTAAAAATCCAGATTCGGCTATAAAGCGAGATAGAACTAAAATCTCAATTGCGAAGTTGTAGAGGATTGTCTAATGATTAGGATCAGGAATACACAAAACAGTTTGTGATATTTAGACGATCTGAGGTTATATTACAAACTTTCGATTGTCGAAACTTTCGAATTATTTTATATCACAATATATATATATATATATACAACGTATATATATATATATATATATATATACACAATGTATATATATATATATATATACAATGTATATATATATATATATATATATATATATATATATATATATACAGTTAAACCTGTCTAAGTAGGACACTCACGGTTCCCTTTAAAAGTGTCCAACTTAGACAGGTGTCCAACATAGACAGTGTGATGAAATTTCATTTTTCCCTTTCAATAAAGCACATCAAAAGACTTCATTTTTAACAAATAGAAAATACTAATAAGCCAATGGTTTTAATTAAATATTGTAATTACTGTTACAAAATACTTATGATATAGATTCTGTTTCTTGTTCCAGAGCAGTTCAGCTCCCATGCATGTATGATATCAGATCTCTTATTGTTTATATTGGAAACAGTAGATTTTGATATGCCGAACTCCTCTGCCAACTTTCTGCAGCTGTCACCTTTGTCTGGGCGATCAAGAATTATTATTTTCTTTTCAATAGTTAGCTCAACTAATTTACCTTTGCTCATTATTAAAAACTAATGTGCACGTCACTGAAATCACAGTCACCTTTCCAGAATGCACTGAGAAACAAATGTGACTTTTGAGGGTAGAGAAACCTTTTTATTCAAAAGATGCAGAAATCTAATTGGACAATGCAAAGATGGGATAGGGAAGCTACAAATGTCCATTCTTCAAGTGTGTTGTTGTGTGTGTGTATACAAACTGATAACAAAAAGGTTGTGATACATAATTGAGGTCTGTGGAATGGTGGGGAGGGACGGCCCCTTAGCAACAATAAGAAAGAAATGTAGGCAGATAAGAGCTTCCTGGAAGTGATAACAACAACATAGGGATACTTCTGGGGATCAACAACAAAAGATAATCCCTGGGGATAGATAAGGAAGATCAAAAGTGGTAGGTTACTTCCTTTATGCAAATGCCAATTTTAAGGAGCTTGTCCAACTTAGTAATGTAAACAGCATCCAACTTCCAAGATAGACAGGTGTCCAAGTTAGACAGTATTATATACATGTTAAAACATAGGAATTCGTTCCGTTCCACCGAATTGTGTCCAAGATAGACAGGTGTCCAACATATAGAGGTGTCCAACTTTACAGGTTTTACTGTATATATATATATATATATATATACAACATATATATATATAGCCAACTTGGCGACTTTTTAAATGTTGCCAAATTAACGAAAATCTCGCCAAATAGATAAAAATGATGCTAAATCAATGAAAATGGCGACTAAATGAAGAAAATTCAATATCTTGGAAAGACTATAAGTATCTACTATAAGAATAAAAATTTTTTTTAACTGTAAAAGTAGTAAATTCACTGCATTGTATAAGGAAACTCATGTGTTGCCCACATCAGATTTTTTACACTATATTCATAATTTACTCCTGTTCACTTTTTCAAGCCTTCTAGTAGCATATCTAGCTGCTTGAAATAATCATTTTTAAATTAAAAAAAAAAAAAAGAACTAGGTATATTCCTCAGTACATGTGGTAGCGAAAAGCAAAAAAGTAAATTAGTTCATGACTTCACCGCCAGGGGCCAATCAATTTTCAGCTTATTCATCTTACATTGACATTCTTCGAAAAATGTATGCGATTCGCGCTCTTCAGCGAAAAATCCCCCTTTCCTTGTATTTATTTTTTTTAACTACACATTTGTGAAAGCTTTGCATGTTTTGAAAGTTATTGGTATCATGTTTCGTTCGGCCTCATCCTCTTCTAGATATTTGCACAGAAGATGTTAGATAAGGATATTTCACTCATAATGCACTTCATATGTACAATTTGTGTGTGTGTATATATATGTATATATATATATATTTATATATATATACCGGGTGGTCAGAATTAAAACACCCCTACTCTGAGCTCTCTATAGATCGAACTACAGTGTAAAGGCTCCAAAATTGTTAAACATACTATTCAAGACATGGGGAAAGGGATTACGCGAAAAAAAATTAGTTCCAGAAACACCGATAGGTGGCGCTGTACAACAGAAAATATGCTGAAAAGACACAAAATACACATTTGTAACACATTTTATTCGAACGTACCAAACATTCATATCACAAGGACCTTATCGATGCAGGGAATGCTGCGTATAACGTTATCCATTGATTGTTCAACAATAGCGGTGGCAACATCGTCAACGACATCTGAACGAGTCGATTTGCGTCCTCGACCCGGCTGAACTCCAAGATGTCCAGTTTTCTGGAATCGAGCGATTATTCTCCTGAGAGCTTGTGGAAGTAATGGTCCTTTGCGCAAATTCTTAAGTCGACGAATCTCTCGAAGTGCAGCTGCAGCATGTCCTTTGTTTTCATAAAACAGCTTCACAAGCAAAGCGCGTTCTGGCAGTGTGACAGCCATCGCTGATAAGAATGAAAATTTCCCAGTTTTATCCCCTTTTATGCCCAGAACATAGTAGCTGCAAACCAAGGGTTTATGTAAATTTTTGTGCTTACAGTGCGAAATTGCAGTTACAATGACAAGTTAAGTTTCTTCACTTTTTTATCTTCTTTTTTTTTTCATATCAGCAAAAGAAATTAAAAAGGAAAAATTCCATATCGCATGGGTTTGTTTTTTTGTGATTATTTTGTGTCTTTTCAGCATATTTTGTGTTGTACAGCGCCACCTATCGGTGTTTCTGGAACTAATTTTTTTTTTGCGTAATCCCTTTCCCCATGTCTTGAATAGTAGGTTCAACAATTTTGGAGCCTTTGCACTGAGTAGTTCGATGTATAGAGAGCTCAGAGTAGAGGTGTTTTAATTCTGACCACCCGGTATATATATATATATATATATATATATATCGGGAACGTTTTAAACATACGTAAAGTATATATATATATATATTTAATTCACTAAAATTCGTCTACTAATCGCATGGATTCCGTTTAAAATTTGTTTAAAAGAATTTTTTTTTTATCTTTCAGATAGTGTCGGGATGGAATCTGTATGATAATATTTTCGGTCGCTAAGACACCGATATGTATAAATATCGTCCAAAATCGTTGTAATTTGAGCTGAAACATAAAATAACTAAAAAATTAATTCGAAATTAAAAAAAAAAAAAGTTGAGATACACCTGCCCGGGTCCTGAAGTATTTATGTACCAAATTGCATGGCCGTACGACGTTTAGATTTCCTGCTACAGACTGCACGCACAGACAGACATCTTCCCTTACTAGAAACTGCACTCGGCGTTGCCCGGGATTTAAAACAGGGATTAATTGAATTGATTCATTGAGGTTTTCGAAAGGCTTAGTCGACTGCTGCGCGAGCACATGCTTAAATTACAAATCATGCGCGAGCGTACCACGCATTGGTCCTTGCTATGGGCACATGGAATGCTACATCCTAACACGACTGCGTACTACTCCCTAAATACGCCTTTTGCCCTCTGCGCGGATGCACAGTACAAGTTCTTTTGATACACTCTGAATAAGCTCTTTTAATACACATTTAAAAATCTGATGTGGGCAACACATCACTTTCCTTATATAATGCAATGAATTTACTACTTTTACAGTAAAAAAAATAGATTTTTATATTCTTTCCAAGATATTGAATTTTCGACAATGAGTCGTCATTTTAATTGATTTAGCGTCATTTTAATCCATTTGGCGAGATTTTCCTTAATTTGACAACATTTCAAAAAGTCCCCAAGTTGGCGACATTCCGCCAAATTCGTCGCCAAAATCTCGCCAAGCTTTACTGACGGAGAAATAAGTTATTCTTATAACAGATATATGAATATTGGCGTTCAAATACAAAAGTATTACTCGAAGTATCTTTTCTCATGAATGGAACGAGTTAGATCCACGAGAATGATGTCACCCAATTTATCGCATAGTATTACATATGAAAAGTGAACATGTTTCTCAATAGGAAATATATTTTTTTATTTTATATGACTTTTTGATAATTTTTTTGAAAATATGAAATATCTCGAGAACGGTTCATGCTAGCGCTCTAAATTTTATGTTAATCGTTTTCTAATGAAAAATTACATAAGAAAAGTCTATTTTCGTAACTTTATTAGCGGTTTTGATTTTTTGACGATTTTTTCAAAATTTCACTCTAAAATTTAGGGGCGTTCTGAACATTCGATTACATTTAAAAACAATAGGCTTCCATTGTTTACGGATTGTGATTTTTGTACCAAATTTTGTTCGAATCGGTCCATTTGTTCGTCAGTTATCGTCTCCACAGACCCACTGACACACACACACACATACTTTCACACACACACATCACTTCAAAAATGTTTGATTCGTGATCAGGGATGCTTGAAACGTGCTCTCCCGTCGAAAACTCGAATTCGAATTTTCGACCCCGTCACAATACTTTCCTTATACATTATGTATAGAAGGAAAGTAATAAGCTCTTTTGATATACATTTGATAAGCTCTTTTTATAAGCTCTAATTAAGCCCTTTTGATACACACTTGATATGCTCTTTTGACACGTCCTAAGAAAGCTCTTTTGATAGACCCTAAACAAGCTTTTTTATACACCCCAGGGTCGGCAAATAGGGGGCGCCTCCAATTTTTTCTTATTCTGGACCAAAACTGAAAAGGCGTAAAAAGATTCCAAGCGAATTCGGTGAAAAAAATCCCCATGATGATGCTAAATCATATCACAGAATCAATTTTCAATATGAAATTATAGATTCAGTATCTAATGAAATTGAGACAAGATTTAATGAGAACAATATATCCGTTTTGTTTGCCCTTAGTTCAGTATTATCCGGATCAGATGTCGGAAAAGAAAAAGAGAAAGTTTCAACCATATGCAAAGTATATAACTTCCAGAAAGAGGAATTGCTATGTGAATTGCGACTGTTTTATTCAATGGTGAAAAATGTAAACATAGACCATCCCAATTTTAAAAGTCGCCTGGATTATTTTAAAGAACGGAATTTAAAAAATGTGTTTGCTGTCATAACATAATTAGTTAAATTATTTTTGACTGTGCCAATCAGCTCAGCCAGTTGTGAAAGGTCTTTTTCGTGTCTCAGGAGGTTGAAAAATTATTTTCGCAGTACAATAATGGTACAAGAAAGACTTTCATCTTTAGCTATTTTAGCTATAGAACAAGATATACCACTGGATTATGATGATATTGTAACAAAATTTTCTCTTCATCCAGACTCTAACAACCAGCGTTTAAAACTTCAATAACAGGTAAATAAATATAGATATTTGTATTTAGAAAAAGTATGTTAGCAACAATTATGTTAATACAATTATGTACAAAAATTATGTTAACAACAATTATTTTTCTCAACATCAATTCAATTTTGTGATCCCTCTCCCCTCTTCCCCCTTGTTAACAAGCATTTTATTTATTTCATATTGTGGATTTTCATACAAATCTCGCACCTCCAAATGAAATGCTGAAATGCCGCCCCTGATACACCCCTAAGTAAGTTCTTTTGATACACCCTAAATAAGTTCTTTTGATTCGCCCCAAATGCACTTTTCACAGTCTTCAGGTTTAATTTTTGGTTAATTAACCTCAAAATTAATATTCGGCTATTTTTACTATCTTCAGCACAAAATCCTCCCTACTGGGAATTTTTTTAAACTATATTCTTTCCATAAAACATCTTTGCCTTTGCCTAGTGAAGCTCACTGAAAAAATATTGTAGATATCTTCCGTAAAACAAATTTAAGTCATCTAATATATCAAAGAGAATTTTTAATAATAAAAGATATGCAAACTACCAATTTACTTCGGAAATAAAAATACTTAATACTTTCAAGAACAAAAATAAATTTCCATACAAAAATAGGGAAATTTAAATGTTATCAGCTTTTGTTTAAATCATCTGTGTGTTTTGTATCATTTCAGATTACGAGGGCCAATGATGCTTCAATTTTTAGAATGTGGCTATACCAAAAATAACAGATTTTAGTGCAGACGATTCTTTAAAATTTGACGTGAACATTGGCTATTAAAGAACAAGAAATGCTATAAAATTATTTTTTCGGCGTCGTTTTGGGGTTAATAAGGTAGTAAAAAAACATAGATTTAAGTCGAAGAGATTTTCGAGCTGTGATTTATAATGATTTTCAACAAGGGTTTACACAACAGGCTTGAGACAGCTCATCGCTCGGAGATTGCACTCGGGCGACCTGGGTTCGATTCCCCTCTCTGTCCAAACTGCCCCCGTGTTCACACGGAGTACGGACACAAAAAATTTGGGTTCGTAAGCCCTTCCGAGAGGTTGGTGGTAGGGGGAGGAGGGTACGGTCCATGTGGATACCTCTCCACTGGGTTCCGGTCTCAATTGGGTGATACTCTCCCGGTCATCTAAACGAATACCTTACACCTTTGGATAAAAGTTTTCCCGGCCGTCCAAATGGTTGCTCAAGTCCTTGTTGACGAGCCGGACGGTCTGGGTCTTCAACACCTTTGGATAAGTAGAATGATTTGGGCCGAAGAAGACGGGTTGACACAGCAACAGAATTCATTCGATCGGTCGATCGAATGAATTCGACTTATGGTGATGAAATACCATCCAAAGCAACAATTTACAACTGGTTTAAAGAATTCCATCTTGGACGTAGGAGTTTCAGTGATGAATTTCGTGAAAGTCGACCAAGAACTGCTGTGATGCCAGAAAACATTGATGCTGTGCAACAGATGATCACTTTATATCATCATATACGTATATGATAAAATTGAGGCATTTTTTAATATTTCAAGGACCTGAGTGCATTTGCATTCAATTTTACATGATCATTTAAAAGTCAAAAAGGTATGTGCGGGTTGGATCTAACTCAAGCTCAAAAGGATGCTCGTGTCACATGATGTGAGGAAGATCTAAAATTCTACTCCGGTGCCTCAAAACATGTCTCTGACATTGTAACAGAAGCAGATGATGAAACGTGGATTTATTCCTATGAACCCGAAACAAAACAACATTGGAATAAACAACACAAAACAACTACTTTTTGGGTGTTTCAAAATGAACAAAATCTTACAAAAGTTTGTTCGTACACGAAGTGTTTTAAGGGTGAGCGTCAGTAAATCTTCTGCCCTATCCACGCTTTGTTAACTTTCGCGGCACACATGTTTCGCCGAAATTCTGCGCAAACAGTTGCGAAATATTTTCTGAAAGATAAAATGCAATGCTTAGATTATATTAAAACTAAATTTAATATCCAATAAACCATGGAATACATTTTTTATTTTAATCCAAAATATTTTTGGTGTTGCCATCTGTTGCCGTAATTTAATTCATACCGATTATTTTCATTTTTCAATATCTATTCCTTCTAATACAGTATTAAATACAACAATAGATCATATATACTAATGCCACAATCACGGAAAGGTAATTTCTCATTCTATACATTTGATAAGGGGATCTGAATGTACATCATTGGGGACTGCAGTTTTGCCTTCAAGTTCCTTTGCCTTCAAGTTCCTTTGTCTTCAAGTTCAAGTACGTTTTCGTGATTGTGGCATTATTATATATAATCTGTTGCTGTATTTAATAGCGTATTAGAAGGAATAGACATTTAAAAATGTTCATTAAAAAATAAAAATAGTCGGTATGAATTAAATTACAACAGATAGCAGCACCAAAAATATTTTGAATTAAAATAAAAAATATTCTATGTTTTATTGGGTAATAAACTTAGTTTTAATATAATCTAGGCATTGTATTTTATCTATCAGAAAATATTTCGCAACTGTTTGAGCAGAATTTCGGCGAAAAATGTGTGCCGCGAAAGTTAAAGCGCGGATAGGGCAGAAGATTTACTGACGCTCACCCTTAAAGAAAATTATTGTTTTGTTTTATGGTAAATCCGGCCATGTTGCACTCGTTGTTTTGGAGGGTCGTAGAATCCCTAGTACCATTTAATATTGGTCCAATATTGGACCAATATTATATATCTTGGCATTACAATGGAAATATTTTCATTGTAATCTCAATATTGGGCAAATATCGGGGTTACATTGTCCTCGAATATTGGCTAAATATTTTATTACAATATTGCGCCAATATTGGTGTTACATTTGAAATACTTCCAATGAAACGCCAATATTGGCATTATATTGTCCCAATATTTTAAGCCAATATTGGGCTAATTGCGTCAAAATGTCCACTTTTTCATGTAGGGCCAATATTTTCAGTATTGGATTACTACTAGGGACAGTCAATGCGTTTTTTCAGATAACGGCATATGAAATTATTTAGAAGTACCCAATTGACTTATATTTCGCGCAGCTCTAAACTGCCAATTATCTATATTGATAACATATTTATTAAAATATTTTAATAATTAATTCATCAATTTGGCGTCATTTTTACAATTTTGACGATATTTTCGTCAATCTCGCTGAAAATATTGCCAAGTTTGTGATATTTCACTAAATTAGTCGGTAAGGTCGCCAAATTTATCATCAAGCGGTACAGACAAACGGAGAGAAGTGCTTTTCTTATACAGGACTATTAGCGAATTGTTATAGGCGTCAAAATACAAAACTACAATTATCCAAATTTCTTCTCTCGTGAATGGAACGAGCTAGATCCATGAGAATAATGTTAACAAATTTATCGCATAATATTACATATGCATATTGAATATATTTCACAATAGTTAATACTTTTTAATTTTATGTGATTTTTTTTTATAAATTTATTTGAAAAAAGTGCGATATCGCGAGAACGGTTCATGCTAACGTTCTACAGTATATGTCATTCATTTTCTATTGGAGAATTACATAAGAAATGATCATTTGCATAACATTATTGAAGGTTGAAGTGTTTTGATGATTTTTTAAAATTTCATTCGAAAATGTTGGGGTATTCTGAACATTCTATTACGTTTAAAATCAATAGGTCTCCAGTATCCACTGATTGTGATATCTGTACCAAATTTCATTCGAAACTCTCCATTCGTTCGTGAAATATCGTATCCATAGACTCACTGACACACAGAGACATCCCCTCAAAAATGTTCGATTTGAGTTCAGGTATACTTAAAACGTGCTCTTCCTTCGAAATCTCGAATTTTTAACCTTATCAGAATATTTCCCCTATGCATTATACTATGTATATAGGGAAAGTAAAAATATGCAAACCATCAATACAATTCTGAAATAAAATATAATACTTTGTTAGTCAGCATAAAAGTTTCAACTGGTTTTGAAAGTAAAAAAAAGTTGTTTTTTTTTGTTTTTGTTTTTCCAGAATAAAAAGACAGAGAAACCTCACAACCATAGGTAAAAAGGTGTCTTTTTGTCTTGAAGAAGGAGGCTGCTCAGTGCCTTCCAAACTGGTTGATACTTTTAATCAACTGCTTATCATGTTGCAAATATTTTTATTTTTTAAACATTTTAGACAGCAGTTTGAGTGAATTTTTATACACACAAATATAATATTTGAAAATTGTATATTTGGCAACACACTGTTTAGAACTTTATTCTGCTTGAGAGATATAAAAAAATCTGATGTAGGCAGCACATGACTTTCTTTATATAATGCAATGAATTTACTACTTTTCCAGTAAAAAAAAATCTGATGTGGGCAACACATGACTTTCCTTATATAATGTAATGAATTTACTACTTTTACAGTAAAAAAATAGGTTTTTCTTATAGTAGATACTAATATTCTTTCCAAGATATTGAATTTTCGACAAATAGTTGTCATTTTCATTGATTTAGCGTCATTTTGATCCATTTGGCGAGATTTTCGTTAATTTGGCAACATTTCAAAAAGTCGCCAAGTTGGCAATATTCCGCCAAATTCGTCGCCAAAATCTCGCCAAGTGTTATGGACGAAGAAATAAGTTATTCTTACAGCAGATAAATGACTATTGGCGTTCAAATACAAAAGTATTACTCAAAGTATCTTTTTTCATGAATGGAACGAGCTAGATCCACGAAAATGATGTCACCCAATTTATCGCATGGTATTACATATGAAAAGTGAACATGTTTCTCAATAGGAAATTTTTTTTTTCATTTTATATGACTGTTTGATAATTTTTTTAAAAATGTGCAATATCTCGAGAACGGTTCATGTTATAGCGTTCTAAAATTTATGTCAATCGTTTTCTAATGAAAAATTACATAAGATATGTCTATTTGCGTAACTTTATTAGTGGTTTTTATTTTTTGACGATTTTTTCAAAATTTTTATCGAAAATTTAGGGGGGTTCTGAACATTCGATTACGTATAAAAACAATAGGCTTCCAGTGTTTACGGATTGTGATTTTTGTACCAAATTTGGTTCGAATCGGTCTATTCGTTCGTCAGTTATCGTCTCCACAGACTCACTGACACACACACACACATACTTTCACACACACACAGACATCACTTCAAAAATGTTGATTCGTGATCAGGGATGCTTGATACGCGCTCTCCCGTCGAAAACTCGAGTTCGAATTTTCGACCCCGTCACAATACTTTCCTTATACATTATGTATATAAGGAAAGTAAAAAAATAGGTTATTTTTATAGTAGACTAGCAGCATACCCGTTCTTCGTACGGAGTATATAATATAAAGAAACTTGAAATTCATAATCATGCCCAAATTCTTATAGTATACTAAATGACATGTTTAATCAAAATATTCTGTTAAAATATTTAATATAATGATCCTAAAAAGAAGTTTAAGAATCTCTGTTCTCGCTATATAAAATTATCTTCATGGACATATCTGAAGAATAAAACATCTTGGACCCCTTATGTAAGCAAATATAAAAAAAAAAAATATGGAATTGAATCAATATATGCAAAATAAAGCGTTAAAATTGTATGGGACCCGTACTAATTATATACGCGAATATTAGAAAATATAACCTGCATTAGTAGATTACATGTATAAATTGAAAATACCAATAAACCCGTAATCTTTAAATCTGAAGTCATTTATTCCAATATATGTCAAAATTAAAGTGCTAAAATTATATGGGAAGATATACACGTACTACTTATAATGTCCGATTATTAGTAGAAGATTTCCCGTTTTGCAATATGAGTCACAAATGTTTTTTGGTAAAATACAACAGACGACGTAATAAATTGAATATATAATTAATCCCCTTAATCTTCATACCAGAAGACTGTACTTGATTCCAATATATATGCCAATATATGTCAAAATATATGCCAATATACCTGTACTACTTATATTCTCGTAGGTTAGAAGATATACCCGTGCATTCCTAGAAGATTACTCGTACAACGTACAATATGCGTGTGTCAGCAATTTTTGCCGCAATAAAACAATGGCGTAATAACTTAAAAATATCAATAATCCCTGAATCAATAATTCCGTAAAATATCAATAATAATAATGTTTAAACCTGAAGAGTATAATTGATATTATCCAGTCGAAAATGAAATGGCAATGAAATTTATTTTATATACATATCTTCATTATTCAAATCGGAAAGAATTTAATAAAAATCGCCTGCCGCATAAACACATTGGATTTAAATCCGTTGCTAAGCGACATGATATCATTTGCTTCAAATAAATTGGTAGAAAAAATATCGTCTAAATAGTTATATTTCTATGGAACATTTGGCGACAGTTTCGTCAAATTAGCGACATTTTAAAAAATAGCCAAATTTATCGCCAAGTGGGACTGTAGAACTGACAGTTCCACTTTGCGACAAATTGACGAAATATCATCACAATACTATCCCCTAACAAAAAACAATTAATATCATTTATGTAGCGCAATTTTATCAATTTCAAGATATTTTTATAGATTTGAAAACATTTTTATCAATTTGGTGACATTTTAAAAATTCGCTAAATGTATTACTAAGTAGGATGGTTGGTCTGACAGATAAATGCTAACCAAACATCATTTCAGTACTCTCTTCTAACAAACAAAAAAAAAAAAAAATCATTGATATGTAGAAGACCCAAGCCACACGACCAACCCGAAGGTTTATGGCAGCTGTTTGTGTGTCGTTTATATCAATTTTGCGACATTTCCGTCAATTTGGCAAAGTTTAAGAAAAGTTGTCAAAGTAGCGATATCCCTCCAAATTCGTAGCTTTGAATTTGCAGATCTGAATGAAACATTCTTATCCCGTTTCAATATACTAAATGAAAACACTACAATTGTATTAGAAGATACACCCGCTCTACTCTTTTTCTGTTTCAACAATCGGCTATATGAATTTATTGGCTAAACACAATATATGAGTTTAGTAGCTAAATACGATATAAGCTTGAAAACTCTTTGCCAAAATAAATGAAATTGATGTACGCAGTCAGCAATTAATATAATTAAAAGAAAAATCAAACCGTCCATTCATAAGATATACTTTTATATCCATTTATTTATTATTTAAATCGAAAAAAAATAATAAAAACATTAACAAACACATTTAATTTAATTGCGATGCCGAGCAACATGATATATCCTCCTAAAATGTTAAAATTTATTAACCACTAACAGCACACCCGTTATTCGTACGGAGTGTACAATTTAAAGAAACTTAAAGTTCGCAATCATGTGCAAATTCTGTTAAAATATTAAATTTATTGCTCCTAAAGAGAAGTTTAAGAATATATGTTCTCACTATGCAAAATTATCTTCACGATCAGATCTGAAGAATAAAACATCCTGCCCCCTTTTGTAAGCAAATTTACAGAAGAAAAAATAGGAATTGAATGAATATATGCAACCCCGTACTAATTATATTGTCGCAGGTCAGAAAATATGCCAATGTGTTAGTAGAAGATTACCCGTATTACAATATGCGTCTCAAAAATATTTGCCAAAATAAAAGAGATGACGTAATAAATTGAAAACATCAATAATATCCGTACTCTTTATACCAGAAGGTCGTAATTGATTCCAATATATGCCAATATATATCAAAACATATGTCAATATACCTGTACTACTTATATTCTCGTAGATTAAAAGATATACACGTGTATTTGTAGAAGATTCGTACAACATACAATATATGAGTTTAAACAATTTTTGTCATAATAAAATAATTGCATAATAACTTGAAAATATCAATAATCCTTGAATCAATAATCCCCGAAAATATAAATAATAATAATTTTTAAACCTGAAGACCGTAATTGATATTATCCGGTCAAAAATGCTATAAGAAAAATCAAATCGTTCTTTTCTAAAATATATTTTTATATCCATTTATTTATTATTCAAATCGAAAAAATAATTATTAAAATTAGCAGACAGATTTAATTTAATTGCGTTTCTGAGTAACATGATATAAGATAGAATCTTATAACATGTTAAATATGTCATGTCTTATAACATAAACTGCGAAATTAAATAACGATTTTGATTTCTCTATACTTCTCATTGTTCGGTAAAAGCTTGTTTTAAATAAACCATGAACCATGGAGATAGATTTCACCTTTAAATCATGTTTCAAACAATTCATGTTTTCAGAAAGTGACTAATTAACGCAAAAAATCTCCCATCAAACTCAGAGATTAAATTTTAATTCACTTTCAAACGATTTTCAAGCTTTTCGTTTGGATAAACCACGGAGTTAGGGAGTAGAACTCCAAGGTAAAAGTTCCGTTTTTCATTAATATCTCGACAACCCCAGGTCTTAGAAACACGAAACTTGGACAAAATTTATGGGGGGAGATTTCAAGGCTATTCACCAAATTTCATTCAATTCGGTTCAGCCGTTTTTCCGTGATGATGAGACAAACGAAAATTTCGTTTTTTACTAATATCTCGAGAACCACTGGTCGTAGAAACTCAAAACACGGATATAATTTTAAGTGGGGCTATTTCTGGGCTACCCACAAAATTTCATCAAATTCGGTTCAGCCGTTCTCCCGTGATGGTGTGACAAACAGACAGACAGACAGACAGACAGACAGACAGACAGATTTTCATTTTTATTTATATAGATACTTATATTCTTTCCAAGATATTGAAATTTCATCAATGAGTCGTCATTTTCATTGATTTAGCATCATTTTTATCCATTTGGCGAGATTTTCTCTAATTTAACAACATTTAAAAAGGCGCCAAGTTGGCGATATTCCGTCAAATTCGTTGCCAAAATCTCGCCAAGCGTTATGGACGGAGATATAAGTTATTCTTATAGCACATAATTGACTATTGATGTTCAAATACAAAAGTATTACTCAAAGTATTTTTCTCATAAATGGAATGAGCTAGATCCACGAGAATGATGTCACTAAATTTATCACATGATATTACATATGAAAAGTGAACATGTTTCTCAATAGGAAATATTTTTTTTTAATTTTATAACTTTTTTGTTAAATTTTTTGAAAAATGTGCAATATCTCGAGAACGGTTCATGTTAGCGTTCTAAAATTTATGTCAATCATTTCCTAATGAAAAATTGCATAAGAAATGCCTATTTGCGTAACTTTATAGAAGGTTTTGATTTTTTGATAATTTTTTCAAAATTTCACTTGAAACTTTAGGGGATTCTGAATATTCGATTATGTTTAAAAACAATAGGCTTCTAGTATTCACGGATTGTAATTTTTGTACTTAATTTCATTCGAATCGCTCCATTCGTTCGTGAGATATCGTCTCCACAGACTCACTGACACACACACAAACACACAGACATCACCTCAAAAATGTTCGATTCGTGATTAGGGATGCTTGAAATGTGCTCTCCCGTCGAAAACTCGTATTCGAATTTTCGACCCTGTCACAATACTTTCCTTATACATTATATGTATATAAGGAAGTAATAAATACCGATTAATTTATTACAAATGTATTTGTTATAATATATTTATGTTACTGCTGATCTGTGTGATATTTAAATTTTATAAGCATTTAATTTCCTGATTATCTGTGTGATTTTTAAATGTTATGAATATTGAATTTCTGATTTCAGGGGTGCTGATCTACTTGCAGTTAATGCTGATGGAAATATGCCATACGATATTTGTGATGATGACTCTACCTTAGATTTTATTGAAAATGAAATGGCAAAAAAAGGTAATGTTTAGACATTATAAATAAAAAAAAAAATTCTGGTTCTGCATATCTATGTGTATAAAATGGAAAGTGTGTTTGTCTGTTTGTTGTAAATCCACAGTTTTGACTGATTTTTTTTTCAAATTTTGAATAGTTATTCTATATTTCACCACGGATTACCCTTTCCATGTTTTGGATTTCTAAAGCCAAGGGTTGTTGAGATATTAATAAAAAACACAAAATGAAACCTTCTATAGAATTAGTTTTAAAAAATAATGCAGCCGATTATTTTTAAAACTTTTTTTGAAGAAAATTACATCATGTGGTATTAAATGAACTGTATTAAATGCAAAGGTATTAAATCAAATGTGTTTATATGGCAGTCGATTTTTATTTAATTCATGTGATTTAAATAAAATAATAAAACGATTGAATGAAAAATAAATGTTATAAATGAACAGTATTATATGTTTGATTAAGTTGCATTGGTCTTGGCCCTTGGGATATGAAATAATAATGGGGATTACTGATATTTTTAATTTCTTAAGTCATCTATTTTATTTTGGCAAAAATTTATCAAATTTATACATTTCCATTATGTTTATCCAATTGCTAAAACAGGATAAAAATAATATGGGTTATATATTCACCTACCATTTTAACATCTTCATTTTAGTGTATGTTGATAATTCCTATTTTTTATAAATACCTTCCCACTTCATATGGGAAATAATTTCCCACTTGTTATGGAAAGTATCTTCCTACTGCCCTTTCACTTGAACACCATCGGAAAATATTTCCCGCAGCTCTTACAGAGAACCATTATGTATTTTTCTTTTATAATGATATGTATAGGTATATTTGATTTAGGCGTATAGCCAGGCTGCATTTTCAGAGAGAAATACACCGGAAATATAGAATAATTCCCCCTCTTAAAAATAAGTCTTTAATATGAAAGTTTTCACAGTTATTAAAGTGCCCATGGAGGGAGAAAAATAAATACATACATGCAAAGAAAAGACTAATTTAAAAAATTTTATTTACATTGTTTTTACATTTGAACATGAAAAAAAAATCACTAGTTTAAATAAAAGTTCTCCTAATATGATGCTGAAAAAATGCCCTTATTGCATAAAATAGATAGGAAAATATTCCTTACATCTGTTTACCACATCAAGTCTCCCCTTGGCAAAATTTAATACTTTTAATGCAGTTGCAGTTTGTAGTACTAAAGTGATACAAAATGGTATTTTTGCTATCTAAAGATTTGAGGCTAATATTAAATTGTGTTAGTAAACTGTGAACTTCCATTCTAAAATACTTTGTACACAATGTCAGACACTTTATGCACATGTCTGTCATTTCAATCTTATTTTCAGTTAATTGTTTTAATGCATTTAATTATTACTTTAAGTAAAATTTTTTGTTTGTAAAAGTTAGGAGAAGCCTGGCCCTCTCTAGACCAACTTCCTCTCCAAAGGCCAGATTTTATTTTGTATATTTGTTTATTTTTTAATAAAAGTGGGGATTAATGAGATGGTGAGAAACTGTCAACATTTAAAAACATTTTAACCAATGGAACGTGATTTATTATACTAACATGATCATTTTAACAAGAAACTATATTCAGTATAATTTATTTTCCTTATGAGTGTTTAAGAATATATTTAAATAAAAAGGTTTAGAATACAATATCATAGGTTTGCATAAATGTTTATTCTATATATTTACTATTTATACTAAATATTATTAATGTGTTCTAGGCATTACACAAGAAATGATAGACCATACTCGAGCTGCCACTGAAATAAAAATGTTGACTGATTTAAAGAATATGGTATCCAAAGGAGAAAGTGTTGATTTTATTGATGCCAATGGAACTAGTCCTGTATGTATATTAGCATTTAATACAAATATTTTTAATTTAATTAGTTTTTATACTAGTCATCAAATTACTGTACTAAATGAAGTATGCATGTATATTCTTAAATTTATTTTCTTACTAGCAGCATACCCGTTCTTCGTACGGAGTATATAATATAAAGAAACTTGAAATTCATAATCATGCCCAAATTCTTATAGTATACTAAATGACATGTTTAATCAAAATATTCTGTTAAAATATTTAATATAATGCTCCTAAAAAGAAGTTTAAGAATCTCTGTTCTCGCTATATAAAATTATCTTCATGGACATATCTGAAGAATAAAACATCTTGGACCCCTTATGTAAGCAAATATAAAAAAAAATATGGAATTGAATCAATATATGCAAAATAAAAGCGTTTAAATTGTATGGGACCCGTACTAATTATATACGCGAATATTAGAAAATATAACCTGTATTAGTAGATTACATGTATAAATTGAAAATACCAATAAACCCGTAATCTTTAAATCTGAAGACAGTCATTTAGTCCAATATATGTCAAAATTAAAGTGCTAAAATTATATGGGAAGATATACACGTACTACTTATAATGTCCGATTATTAGTAGAAGATTACCCGTTTTGCAATATGAGTCACAAATGTTTTTTGGTAAAATACAACAGACGACGTAATAAATTGAATATATAATTAATCCCCTTAATCTTCATACCAGAAGACTGTACTTGATTCCAATATATATGCCAATATATGTCAAAATATATGCCAATATACCTGTACTACTTATATTCTCGTAGGTTAGAAGATATACCCGTGCATTCCTAGAAGATTACTCGTACAACGTACAATATGCGTGTGTCAGCAATTTTTGCCGCAATAAAACAATGGCGTAATAACTTAAAAATATCAATAATCCCTGAATCAATAATTCCGGAAAATATCATTAATAATAATGTTTAAACCTGAAGAGTATAATTGATATTATCCAGTCCAAAATGAAATGGCAATGAAATTTACTTTATATACATATCTTCATTATTCAAATCGGAAAGGATTTAATAAAAATCGTCTGCCGCATAAACACATTGGATTTAAATCCGTTGCTAAGCGACATGATATCATTTGCTTCAAATAAATTGGTAGAAAAAATATCGTCTAAATAGTTATATTTCTATGGAACATTTGGCGACAGTTTCGTCAAATTAGCGACATTTTAAAAATCGCCAAATTTATCGCCAAGTGGGACTGTAGAGCTGACAGTTCCACTTTGTGACAAATTGACGAAATATCATCACAATACTATCCCCTAACAAAAAACAATTAATATCATTTATGTAGCGCAATTTTATCAATTTCAAGATATTTTTATAGATTTGAAAACATTTTTATCAATTTGGTAACATTTTAAAAATTCGCTAAATGTATTACTAAGTAGGATGGTTGGTCTGACAGATAAATGCTAACCAAACATCATTTCAGTACTCTCTTCTAACAAAACAAAAAAAAATTCCATTGATATGTAGAAGACCCAAGCCACACGACCAACCCGAAGGTTTATGGCAGCTGTTTGTGTGTCGTTTATATCAATTTGGCGACATTTCCGTCAATTTGGCAAAGTTTAAGAAAAGTTGTCAAATTAGCGATATCCCTCCAAATTCGTAGCTTTGAATTTGCAGATCTGAATGAAACTTTCTTATCCCGTTTCAATATACTAAATGAAAACACTACAATTGTATTAGAAGATATACCCGCTCTACTCTTTTTCTGTTTCAATAATTGGCTATATGAATTTATTGGCTAAACACAATATATGAGTTTAGTAGCTAAATACGATATAAGCTTGAAAACTCTTTGCCAAAATAAATGAAATTGATGTACGCAGTCAGCAATTAATATAATTAAAAGAAAAATCAAACCGTCCATTCATAAGATATACTTTTATATCCATTTATCCATTTATTTATTATTTAAATCGAAAAAAAATAATAAAAACATTAACAAACACATTTAATTTAATTGCGATGCCGAGCAACATGATATATCCTCCTAAAATGTTAAAATTTATTAACCACTAACAGCACACCCGTTATTCGTACGGAGTGTATAATTTAAAGAAACTTAAAGTTCGCAATCATGTGCAAATTCTGTTAAAATATTAAATTTATTGCTCCTAAAGAGAAGTTTAAGGATATATGTTCTCACTATGCAAAATTATCTTCACAATCAGATCTGAAGAATAAAACATCCTGCCCCCTTTTGTAAGCAAATTTACAGAAGAAAAAATAGGAATTGAATGAATATATGCAACCCCGTACTAATTATATTGTCGCAGATCAGAAAATATGCCAATGTGTTAGTAGAAGATTACCCGTATTACAATATGCGTCTCAAAAATATTTGCCAAAATAAAAGAGATGACGTAATAAATTGAAAACATCAATAATATCCGTACTCTTTATACCAGAAGGTCGTAATTGATTCCAATATATGCCAATATATATCAAAATGTATGTCAATATACCTGTACTACTTATATTCTCGTAGATTAAAAGATATACACGTGTATTTGTAGAAGATTCGTACAACATACAATATATGAGTTTAAACAATTTTTGTCATAATAAAATAATTGCATAATAACTTGAAAATATCAATAATCCTTGAATCAATAATCCCCGAAAATATAAATAATAATAATTTTTAAACCTGAAGACCGTAATTGATATTATCCAGTCAAAAATGCTATAAGAAAAATCAAATCGTTCTTTTCTAAAATATATTTTTATATCCATTTATTTATTATTCAAATCGAAAAAATAATTATTAAAATTAACAGACAGATTTAATTTAATTGCGTTTCTGAGTAACATGATATAAGATAGAATCTTATAACATGTTAAATATGTCATGTCTTATAACATAAACTGCGAAATTAAATAACGATTTTGATTTCTCTATACTTCTCATTGTTCCGTAAAAGCTTGTTTTAAATAAACCATGAACCACGGAGATAGATTTCCCCTTTAAATCATGTTTCAAACAATTCATGTTTTCAGAAAGTGACTAATTAACGCAAAAAATCTCCCATCAAACTCAGAGATTAAATTTTAATTCACTTTCAAACGATTTTCAAGCTTTTCGTTTGGATAAACCACGGAGTTAGGGAGTAGAACTCCTAGGAAAAAGTTCCGTTTTTCATTAATATCTCGACAACCCCAGGTCTTAGAAACTCGAAACTTGGACAAAATTTATGGGGGGATATTTCAAGGCTATTCACCAAATTTCATTAAATTCGGTTCAGCCGTTTTTCCGTGATGATGAGACAAACGAAAATTTCGTTTTTTACTAATATCTCGAGAACCACTGGTCGTAGAAACTCAAAACACGGATATAATTTTAAGTGGGGCTATTTCTGGGCTACCCACAAAATTTCATCAAATTCGGTTCAGCCGTTCTCCCGTGATGGTGTGACAAACAGACAGACAGACAGACAGATTTTCATTTTTATTTATATAGATTTGAAATCAAACCATCTAAATTGTATATGTTATGGTAGGAAATAATGGAATGATGTTTGAATAATTTAGAATTCAAAAAGTATTTTTCGACATGCCCTCTGGAATCATGGGTGTGCTCTCAGGATACTAGAATGAGTCCAAATTTCTAGATAACTAGCAATGTTGTACAAAAACACTAATAAGCAAAAACAGGAATGACATACAGTGAATAGTATCACATGACATAGTATCACATTAACTGCTCTTCTACTAAGCGATGACTCCTTTTATATACTCTCTGTAGAAGCTTCCAGAAGGGCTCTAAGAAGGGCCAAGGATAATCATTATTTCGAGAAAGTTCTAGTTTGCCAAGTTGGTGATAAATCAGCAAATCTGTCAACCCCATTCCGACATTCAAAATATGGCAGCCCTACATTCACATAATAGGAAGGGCGGCCTGTAAAGGTGTTTTCTCCTTGAATGGAGCAAAAGCTTTGAGTGAAAGCAAAGGTCTGCTATGTATTATTTGAATAGGAGCAAAGCACACTGAAACTCTTTACATATTCATAACACTATGTAGGGGTAGATGATCAAAAGCTGTTCTGTGTTAAGTGGTGTATATTTGTTCTAGTAATGTAAAAAAGGCCAAGTATTAATAAAGTCACTTTTAAAAGACCATGATTAATAAACCATGTGAATTTGAAGTGGGGAAGAAAGGGGTGAAGTTTCCTATACATCTATGAAGCAAATGCTCATAGATTTAGCTCTTGCTAAAATATATCATTTATAAAATTTTCTAATAATAATTCTAATTTTTAAATGCTTGGAGACATATTTGCTAACAAAAATCGAAAGTTTTATAATTTAAATAATTTGGCATCACATCTGATGTTATAATAGCAAAAATTAAGCACACATCCACAACAGAAGGTCTTTATTTTAAACTTTTGTACGTCTTATAGGAAGTAAAATAAAGACCTTCTGTTGTGGATGTGTGCTTAATTTTTGCTTTATAATTTGTTTTTGTTTTATCATAATGACTGAGAACACAAACGACCATGATCTTAATAATCTACAAGCAACTCACATTTTAATTTTTAAAATATACTTATTATTTAAATGTTCAGGTCTAACTCAAACTTTTGACATCATATCCGTCTTTAGTTTTTTGTTTTGTATATGATACTTTTCAAATATACCTGGTTTTCTTTGTATTTCAATTAATTTATAATAAAAGTATATTCATTCTTTGTCTACATATTTAATTAGAATAAAAACAAAACTTATTAATAACAAAACTTATTAATATCTTTATGCAAAATATGGATATGCATGTGCCACAAGGGTCTTCCATGCAATTCAGTTTTGATTTTAAAGTTACATTTTAATGTAACTTTTATGTGATTTTCAATTTGGTAAGACATTGCCAAACTAACTGCACAAAGTATTCAAACTATTGTTTCAAAGTCAGAGTATTATCAACAGTAACAGAAGCAGGGAGGATTTTTTTAAGGGTGGGGAGAAATTGACTGAACAATTGTGGTATTTCTCCATAAGGTCCATAGTGAAGAATAAAACCCAGCACTGTAAATCCCCATTCGAATACCCCCCCCCCCCCCCCCCCTCCTGCTCCCTTTTCTGTGATCCTATTTATGATTATCAAAGTATTATTTCAAATATTCAAACACCTTTTTTTTCACATGTTATGTATTTAAGTTTTAAAACTAGAAAAACTTCGTTTAGCAACATTAAATACAAAATTAATAGTGCCGACCAATTTCTAAAGCAAGAAACAGCTTTCTTTGTCAGGACACACAAGAAGTGCAACCTTCATTTGTCAGAGCAAAATCGGTAACTGATATTAGAACAACAAACGTTACTGAAGGTGGGAAAGGAGATTGACAATGGCAAGTGGAGAAAAAAGAGGTAAAAACCAAGAAGAAATGAACAAATGGGAGGACACTGAATGAACGGTAGAATATAAAGAGGAAAGTGAACATCCAATAAAGGATTCAAAATAGTTATTCAGTGATTAAAACTACGAACATAAGCATCCTATTAAATTAAAAAAGGTAACTAACCAGTTGCAGTCGAAGTTTTGTTTGTTTCAGATGTATAGAACTTGTTGTGTTGTTCTTTACTATGAATTTGGTGCAATATCTGGATGTTCTGTACTTTTCTGTTGTGCCATTTTCATGGAAGGGACCATTGTTTTTCTCAACTTCACAGAGCTCTTTGTCAAGCTTTCCTGTATGTACCAGAGCGGTTTCAGAGAATTTAAATGACAATGTTAGATTGGCTTGTTCAGAATGCACACCATAACTCTCCATAGAACATGTTCGGAATACACCCAAGTGGGGGTAAATTGATTTCAATCCTACATGATTTTATTATCTTCTTCCAAATTATTCCTCAAAGTTGCTTTATAGAATGAATGACAACATTGTTTTAAATTTAGAACATGCTATATACCATGTTCTAAAGTTATAGAGCAAGAGTCCAATTGGAGACACAAGGAACCAGTACTTTATATATATAAACACTATATAAATAATGTATAATTTGTTATATTTGTTTTGAAATGTATTACCAACTTTTGATTGCTCTTCTGTCAACAGCTCCACATTGCTGCTGCAAATGGATATTTATCTGCATTGGAATTCCTACTTGACCAGCATGTTACCATTGATGTTCGTGATGACGATCACTGGCAACCCATTCATGCTGCTGCTTGTTGGGGTCATGTATGTAGAAATTTAATAATATAGATTTATTGTGAAAATGTCCATTCAATTTTAAATTTATCTATGTATTGTTGTCTTATGTCTAAATAGTTTTTAAAGTGTTCTATCTTAGTTTGATTTTTTTACAATTAAAAATGATTTAGTCAAAAACATACAAGAATTTATTTTATTCAATTTATAACAATCTCCCTATCTCTATACATGTGTTTAGTGTATAACATTTTTTAAAGACTTAACAAACACTCCTAATCTCCACAGAATAGAATTTTTTTTAACTTTATAAAAGTCAAAAACACTGACTGTCACAAAATATATTCACTTCTTGTGGTGAAGAGTAATAAAATAATAATGTTGGAAGACATAGTAATATTGGAAGACATAAAACCAGGGACCAAAATTACCAAATTAGAAGTTTCATGCTGTGTATTATTAATAAGGTTACAAATAATCAAATATAATAACTGAATTGCAATGAAAATAAAGGAGTAACATATTGCAATTTTGTTATTACAGCAAAACTCTAATTTTGTGTTTCTCAGTGGAACCGATTCAAAAATATTATATACGCTAAAACATAATACATGGAAAAAGTATTTTAAATTATATATAAAAATCAAGAAAAACAATTAAGAATATAAATATACCATTCACCAAGCTTTACTTTTTTATTTGTTGAAAATTTAATATATGATTTACATAGAAAATATTCCAAATGTATCAAAAATGTCAAAACTTCTATAATTTAGAGATCCTCTAAATCAAATTTGCTATTAACTTTTAAAATGACTTTCCAGAATCTTTAGATAATAAACACTGTATTTGCGGAAATGAAACAATTAAGAAAATTAAAAAAATCCTGAAATTAAACATGTCTATCTGGATTATGTCAGAACTGATAAAA
The DNA here is from genome assembly GCA_951213105.1 of Amaurobius ferox. Lineage (NCBI taxonomy): Eukaryota > Metazoa > Arthropoda > Arachnida > Araneae > Amaurobiidae > Amaurobius > Amaurobius ferox. The sequence continues at coordinate 80,680,105 of OX578149.1, read as the reverse complement.
GGTGCACACACTTTCTCTTTCAGTTTCCATTTCCATTACATGATCTCCTGATGTAGTAGATATTTAGAGAACTCTACTGAACAATACTCCTGTGTTTAGAGAGTCAAGTGCCAGTTTGAGCAAATCAGTTATGCAGAATTTTTTGTACATATTTATTTCAAATAATATATAATTAAAATATAAAAGTTACTTGGTCAGAAATTATTTCAGTAGACACTGTCTACTTTGTCTTCTCTGACACTTCACAACTGTTCATTTCTGATACCTTAGAAAAAGAATATACAAAATTCATTTCTGATACCTTAGAAAAGTATATGCAAAATTCAAACTATTTTAAATGAAATTTAGACATCAAAAAGTTTTCATCTGATGTCAGTTTGTTCCCAGGTTGACTGTTAAAAGGCCCCCTCCCCTCTCCTTTGCAAACTACTAAAGTGAAAATGTTTGTTTTTAATTGTATATTAAATATTGTTATTTATATTTTAAAATTTTGATCTATTTGTGAAATATATTGCTCTATTTGCTTTTAATAGTTCTATTAGAATAATGAATTGAGTCTTTTATTATGCTTACACCTTTTATAGAAAGCATTAAATAAACAACAAAAAACCTTGTTGGATTTGTTGTGAACAGTTATAAAATTAAAATTTCTTGCCTTTTTAAAAAGTCATTGCTTTTAATAACATTGAATGATTAGTATAGTACAGTGTCTTTTAAAGTTCAGGGAGCCAAATGAACACCAGAAGGGTATATAGGCCAATATTGGTTTCTTTAGGATTGAAGTTTTGACTGCAAAAGTTAAAAGAAATATATTGCACTTTGAGTGTTGAAATGTTTTGCAGAGTACATTATCCATATTGAAAAAGGTTTTATTTTTATTTTAAAAAAATGTTGAAATGATGTACATTGTACATTCTCCTGCAATACATAAGAAATCAGTATATTTTGTAAAGGTTAAAATTATTTTGATGTATTCTCTGCAAGAGATATGCAGGATTTCGCACTTGCTGAAGGGTTCTATGAATTACTTTCCCAAAGTGAAAAGGTTATTAAATATCTGATATGCATACTGTAATTTTGAAGTTTTACTTAGCATAACCTAAGTTAGTTAAATTAATATGAATATTTTAAATTATCTGTACCATTTTAATACTAGTATAACAATATAATATGTGCATTACTATTTATTAAATGCATTTTACAACTTGAACTGAAAAATAACTATTGTGAATTCTATTTCAGCCAGATGCCATTGAAATGCTTGTCCAATCTGGTGCTGATATAAATGCCAAAACAAAAAATGGTGAAACTCCTTATGGTATGTCACTTTCAGCTTTTAACTTTCTTTTTGTGTCATCTTGATAATGCTTAGAGATTAAATCCTCATTTTTTTTTTCCTATATGCTATACCACACTGAAGATAGTCACCAGTTTAATGTTTCTTCTCTGTTTTTACTTATCAAAAGTGCTTTTAAATTTTCAATTTGCATTTATTTGAAGCTTTTGACATCTATAAAAATACCAGCATCTGCTAGTTAATGATTTCCCAGTGACACTATATTTCTCTGAGATTTGGCATGAAGATGTTTAATTATTAATTTTATTTTTGTCTCTCTCTTTATTTGCTCCACACTTTGAGTTCACATACTCTGCATTTTGTCATAAAGCTTTTCATATCAATTGATGATTTGTCAATGGCACTATATTTATCTAAAGTTTGGTATAACCATTTCTAAATTTTTTTTTCTCTGCATTTTGAGTTTCCTTACTCTGCATTTTTGTCATTTTTTCGTTCTTTTTCTCTTAGTCACACTATGTGGCACTACCATTCCATGTTCTGTGGTGTGGTCATTTTGCTGATTGCATGGCATGATCAATCTCTCATTTGGCATTCCAATCAAGACTTGTTTGCATTGAAGAAAGAAATCTAAATATTTTCAGAACGTTTGTCTGCTTACTATATACTATTTGCACAGCATTTTATGTTGTGATCTAATTCATTTATTGAAAAAAGTATTTTCATAATGATGTGCATATTGTTGTCAAGTTGAAATAATATTTTTATATTTAATAATTGGTGATTTGAGTAGCCTTATCACTTAATATGATAGTGCTATTGAAAGTTATGTAAGAGAACTTTAAAACTCACTGAGGTAGATTTGAGCAAAATAGAAGCTATTGAATTTTCAGTGTTTTGAAATTTCACATACAAGGGCACATATTTGAAATATACTGATTTTTTATTAAAAATATAAAGCTGTTAGAAGTTGCTAATTCCAAATAAAAGTAAAAATGCACTATAAAGTTTATATAAATAATTATTTTCTTATATATCTACTTTTTTGTACTACAGATGCCAACTCTCCCGAATTTTCTGAGAGATTCCCAAATTTTTCACTTTTTCTCGACTTCCTGAAATATATAAAAATCTAATTTTAGACTATTTTGACCCAAATCCCTTAAGTACGGACATTTAGGGAAAAAAAAAATTGTATGATTTGGGAAAAATTACTACAAGTCAAGCATTTTTGAAGAAAGGAAAGTCTGCAATTTATTACACTTTGCAAGATTAAAACTTCTCATAAATGCCTATGCCACCGTTACGACTAGTAAGGTATTTATCATTTGTTAATTTTTAATTTACTTTATTAATTTTTATATAACTGTTCAGACTAGATTTGAATTTATCCTTATACCTACTATATATTTTATTAAAGAGAAGTAAAAACCCCTACTTTAAAAATTAACCCTACTCTAAAAATTAAAAGTCCCTTTCCTCCCTTACAAAATTTTAGATACACTCTAGCATTTTAGTGCGACATAAAAATCTCCTCAATTTCTATTTCCAAAGATTGGTAGCTATGCTATTCTACAAAGAAAGCATTATTTTACCAAAAATTTTAAAATTTAATACTTTGACAGCAAATCACATTTCATTTTGCAACATTCTGAACACGAACATTTTCAGAAAAATGTTCATCTGTGAGTATGCTGAAATGTGAACTTGATAACTCAAGAATGAATACCCATGTCCCTGTGGGATTTTGTGTCAATACATTATGTAAGAAACTAGAACCAGATATAATTTTTTGAAATGCACATGATTCAAATATAAATTAAAAGAAATTTAAAAGAAAAAATAATTGCATTGATTACTATAATTGCTTAAGCAATTATGGTAATCAATGCAAAAATTGATAGTTCAAAATTTGTCATGCATGTAGTATGTATTGTATGTATTAACACCAAATCAATTGAATATGTCAAATTCATCAGCTTAACTGAACTATTGCCAGCATATTTTTAATTAAGAAATTTTAAAAAATGTTGCAAGAAAGCTAATTTTTTCACTTGATACCAAGGCCTGATAAATCAACCATTTTAGGGGAAGCACAACCACATTTGGGGGCCCCATTTTGATTTTGCAAGCATGATCCAAGAAATTTTCCATGCACTCATCAGTGCTTAAAAAATTCTATTACTGCATTGCCCTGGTCAACTAACGGTTCTCATCGACAAACTGATTTTTTTTAAACTGGTTGTTTGTACCAAAATTCCTAAACCATAATCTATTTTATTATTTAATCACGGGTGGTCCGTGGTGTTTACTTTTGAAATTAGTTCTAACTTAAATATTAACTGCCATGCTACATTTTCTGTTAACAGTTTAATATTTAATTGTAAAAAAAAATATGGGCAATACAAATTTGGGCTCAGACAACCAAAATATTTCTTTGTTTGCCTGTATGGGCAAGATACTATTTAATTTAACTATTTGCCAAATAACTTACATTTAAAGAAAAAAGTGTAAATCGTGGATGCAGTTTAGGGGTCCCTTTGAATCTTTTGAAGGAAATCATGTACTTACCCTACCTGTTCAGTAATCAGGCCCTGCTTGATACTGATTATAATACAAAAGTGCATAAAAACTGTAAAAATATGACTGTATGGCGAAAATGTGTGCAGACTCTTCTTCCAGATATTTTTTTTTCTGTTGTTGTTGTTGTTGTTTCCTTATCCAAAAATAAAAAGTGATCAATGTTATATACATAAATTTAAATAATTAATGTGATATATAAAGCATGGAAATTTCATTTCAGAAATATCAGAAGACATTGAAGTTAGAGAAAGAATTATGCAGTTGAAATATGAAATGGAAACCAAAAAGGGTCCCCAGAATAATAGGTTAAGACGATCCCACAGCCAAAATACAAGAAGGTTGGTTTATTCTTTATATCTGAATAGGCTAGTGTATTTTATAATGATCTCAACAACAATCTATAGTTTCTTTATAGAAAATTATTATTCTTATGTAGGAAGCAATAAAATGTTTGACATGGAAAATGTCACAATGTGTTGCATTTTCTACATCAAACAGTGTTTATCAAGGGTGAATGTTCCTATAAATGAAATATTAATGAATGCATCCTATAAATGATGCTATTCACTCTTGGTACTGATTTAATACTTTTAAACACAAAATTGCACTTAAAATAACTATTTTCATAGCATTTTTTACATTATACAGCTAAGCGAGATTCAAAATTACAAGAATTTGCCCGAAAGAGGGTGTTCCCAAAATAAGAAAGACTACTATTAGCTTCAATGGGAGTATCTATCTTATTTTAGGGATATAACTTTTTTTATTTGGTGAGGCTTTGGAATTTTAAACTTGGCCTCTGGCCTGAGCTAAATTGTATATACATTTTATGCTAGTTACGTGGAAGGACTGAATTTGTCAGGTCTCATAGAAGTTCACAAAATTGTGGCAAACAGGAAGTTTGCTTGCTGCCATTGCAGTTAAAGATTATTCTATACTGATGAATGCATAATAACTGTTAAACCGGTCCATGGATACTGTTATCTGCAATGGAAGTGCTTCCTTAAGGGTGAGCGTCAGTAAATTTTCTGCCCTATCCGCGCTTTGTTAATTTTCGCGGCACACATATTTCGCCGAAATTCTGCTCAAACTGTTGCGAAATATTTTCTGAAAGATAAAATGCAATGCTTAGATTATATTAAAACTAAATTTAATGCCCCAAAAAACATAGAATATATTTTTTATTTTAATCCAAAATATTTTTGGTGCTGCCATCTGTTGTCGTAATTTAATTCATACCGACTATTTTTATTTTTTAATGAACATTTTTAAATATCTATTCCTTCTAATACAGTGTTAAATACAACAACAGATCATATATAATAATGCCACAATCACGGAAAGGTAATTTATCATTCTATAAATTTGATAAAGGATCTGAATGTACATCACTGAGGACTGCAGTTTTATCTTCAAATTCCTTTGTCTTCAAGTCCAAGTTTAATTACGTTTCCGTGATTATGGCATTATATATGATCTGTTGTTGCATTTAATAGCATATTAGAAGGAATAGACATTTAAAAATGTTCATTAAAAAATAAAAATAGTCGGTATGAATTAAATTACGACAACAGATGGCAGCACCAAAAATATTTTAAATTAAAATAAAACATATATTCTATGTTTTATTGGAAATTAAATTTAGTTTTAATATAATCTAAGCATAACATTTTATCTATAAGAAAATATTTCGCAACTGTTTCAGCAGAATTTCGGCAAAATATGTGTGCCGCGAAAGTTAACAAAGCGCAGATAGGGCAGAAAATTTACTGACGCTCACCCTTAAGTGAGACTGTACAGATCTTGACTCAAAATCAAGTGATTAGAGTTCTTCCCCATAGAGAACTGAATAAATGTATTCCATATTTTTGTATAGTAATCGTACAGTACAATTAATTGAACAATCTATACTCTCTCAGAGTATATGTATGTAAGTATATCACAGGGTCTTCCTTTTGAATCCTTTATCTAAGCAGTCTATTTTTGTACTGAATTTGAGCTACAGATATGTTGATTGCACTTTAAAATTGTTAATAGATTTTAATTGTAAGTAAAAGCACCACTATTTTATCATGGAATAGCTCTTAATGTTTCATCTCACGTCAAAGTGTCAATGTAGTGAAATCTGTAGTGGGAGAGGTGGCTCTAGAATATATGGCACTTCCCATGCAAAAGCTAAATGGCAGCCTCCTCTCTCCATCCTACCTCCCCCTAAAAGGCAATAAATTACAAAGCATAATAAGAAATTATTTTTTGTTACAAATACCTAATACAAGTGCAATATATAAAGAAACAAGAAAGATCAGTCATGCATAAAGCATCAATTATGAAACACTTTCTAATTGCAATGCAAATTTATTTAAATATCTCTAAAATGTGATACATTCAGTGCTGATATATTTTAAATTTTCACAGTACTACAATAATTTATTATACTTGAAATCTTAAAACGTCATAAAAAAAATGAATTTTATTCAAATGACGTCATCGAAATATAAATCGTCTGATTCTAAAAGCAATGAACATTTCATTCATATCACTTTTATTCCAGACTCCAGAGCTAAATAATTTTGCATGAAAAAAAATCCGTAATTCTTATACAACTCTTCTTGCAATCACTTGTGTACATTCCGCATCCATTAAAGTTAGGCTTCATTGTAAAAATAATCAAAGTTTGATGATCATTTAAACTAAAAAATATTGTAATTGCATTGGCACAAAATATAGATGCACAGAAAATACAGAAAAGCAAAGCAGTTTTAGGACGGATGCAACACTAAATATAAATGTAAAAATGATTTTTACACTGGGAAAAGAATGGTACCTGTGAAGAAAGTAACAAGCCTTTATAAAAAGCATGTTAGCAAAAGATCAGCACAAATTTGACAGCAAAGTATTTTCTCTGTGAGTTGTTTTAAAATTACTAAATATCTATTAAGCAAAATTATGTTTATAAATTAAATTATTCTTAATATTTTCATTTTCTTTGGTTTCTCTTGATCTACCTACATGGCACATAGATTGCCATGTAGGTAGCCATCCTTTGAATTCTATGTCTACCAAAAAATTACTGATTTTACTTTTCATGAAAAATCTCCAAAATCAACCTCTTAAGTTTAAACAGTGAATCAAAAGCACTTCATTTGGATGCCCCATTGGACTAGGTACCGCCATACAGTGTCTACATTACTTACCATATCGAGTCAACCCTGGAAGGGAGCTATTGTGCTAATTTCCAAACTAAGCAAGAATGAATTATAGGGAGAAGTACATAATAAAATTGATAATTTGCATTTTGCTATGATTTATCTCAATACAAAATAAATAACACATTTGGTTGGGTGTTTATTTTAATGTGATTTTTGAAGATACTCTGAAACACACCAGAAGTTTAATTTTTTTTATTTGGCAGGTAAACAGAAATGTGTTTAGGCTTTTTGAAAGGGTGGGTTTTTTTATTCATTGCTCTAATAATGGTATTTTGAATATATGGGTATTGAGTTGTTGTTGTTGAGACCCAGACCGTCTGACCTACCAGAAAGGTGTAAGGTAACTGTTTGGACGGCCGGGAAGTGCCACCCAATTTAGACCGGAACTGAGTGGGGGAGGCTTCCACAGGGACCATACCCTCCTTCCCCTACCACCAACCTCTCAGAAGGACTTACAGACCCACATGTTTAATGTGATCGTACTCCGCGTGAACATGGCGGCAGTTTCGGCAGCGGAGGGAATCTAACCCGGGCCTACCGAGTGCCATTCCCGCATGCTAACCACTGGGTTACCGCACCCTTTCTGGGTATTGAGTTGCAGATTCAGACCTCTTGACTGACCCTGAGGGCCCACAGCAACTATTTGAGAGGCTGGGTATTGAATTTTGAAAATTGAACGATTTTGAAACACAACAATGATGAATTGAACAATTTGAATTTTGTACAATTTTGAAAAATTAGCAGCTGGCAATGGGATGAAACTTCTGATTTATAAAACTGCTCATTTCTTAATACTAAAGTTTAAGATAAACCTGTCTTACTTTTAAAATTTGGTTTTCTTCCATCATCTTAGTCATATTCATTGACTTCATTTTTTTTAATCCGAATTCATGAATTGTTCCATCCTTTGCTTTTATATGTGTCTTTAAATGTTTTATTTAAAGACTATAAAAGCAAATATGTTTAAATTGCTATACAGTTGATTTACATTTTTTATTTTTCAGCCAATCTATCCGAAGAACGAGTATAAGAGAGAAAGCACAGATATCTCGGCGAGAAGCCAGAGAAGAGGCACGTATAAGGCAAGAGAAGGAAGAAAAGACCAACTTGTTAGATGTAATATTCTTTTATATCCTATTATATAATCTTATATATCAGTAGCAGCTGGTGCATCTATCCTTCAGAGGGCACAAAAATGTAAAATAATCAAACTCTAATTTTCGCTTTTTATATCATATTTCATTTTATTCCATATCTTTAAAAGTGAACATTAATAACTAAAATTTCTATTTGATTCTTAACATTTGAAGTTGAAGTTATTGTACCCATCCTAAAACAGGAACAATAGAAAATCTTGTACATACTTTTTTATACAGTTAATAATTAAATTTTTACTCCATATGTTATTTTATTGTATCCAATTTTTATATCTTTGTTAAGCCTCTTCATTAAACTTAAGAACAAAAGTATTAGTTGACTCCACATGTTATATTAAAAATCAAAGTCAACCTAGCTTTTGCTCTTTTTGTCCTATCCAAGTTTTTTTACTAACTTTTGCATCTAACACCTTAGATCTTTGTAAATACAGTGCTAGTCCTTGGATTTATAGCCAGTTGCTTTTCAATTTCAAAAATACCAACAATTTGATACAAGTATTTGGATCCAAGGACATAGAAACAAGAAGCTCTGCGTTCGAATCCAAGTATGGTCCAATGAAATCAGAAGCAGTAGTGAAACAAACAACAACAACAACAAAAATGTGTTTTAATAGAAAACAAGTTTGAAATAATGAAACATGTCACATAAAATTTTGCTATTGAGATTATCTGGAATGGCATTGTAATGCCCATAAGGTATATGCTGCTTGTGATTGTCTTGTTTGCAGTGGCATTCCAAATAAGTTACTAAGTTTGGTTTATATAATTTTATAAATTACCTTTTTTTGACATTTAAATATGATATATTAAAGTACTAGATCTGTGGTATCCTACATTTTTCAAAACACAAGTTTTTATTTAGTATTGTTATGTTGTATATCAAATATCTTACAATGCTTACAATGCTATGACAAGGCACAATCAGGCTGTAAACCCAATGGGTCGGCCGCTCACTCACAGCGATTGATTGATTGATCTTAGGTATTTACTAGAGATGAGCAAATACTATCTGAAAATGCTCGAATTCCTCAAATACTAAAAAGTGTTCGAGATCTTGAATTTAATGCTACTAGAAGAAATTCTAAAATATCAAATATTGCACCATGATCAGTCACTTCTGAAATAAAATGTCAAGATTCTCCAGAAGATTAAATTAAAAGGTACCTAGAAGAAAGTTTATCTCCACCAAATAAAATCATTTTCGACTACTGGAAAAAAAATAGTCTGTATCCATGCTTGAAGGAATTATCAAAGTATTTATTCTCGCTGCCATCAACAGTTTTTCAACGTAATTTTTCAGCACCTTTGGTTTAATTTGCTACAAAAAGATAAATGGACTAGACCCTGAATATGTTCGAATGTTCTTAAATAAAAATCTGCATTAGGTGATGTATTTTCAATTATTAAAATATTATACTTAAGAGCACCTAAAATAAAAACTTCTTTGAAATAATTTAAATTTAAATTTAAGTTTCATTTTTAAATTAATGTGGTTTTATTACATTTTTTATTTTATTTTTATTATTATTTTATTTACTAATAATCAATAAATAGTATTTAATAAAAATAAATATTATTTATTAACAAATTGAAATAACTATTTGAGGTATTCAAATATTCTATGTATTCATATATTAGAGATCTGGTTGATATTCAATAATTGAATTAGAAAAAAGTGCTATTCTACCATCTCTATTTACTTATGATTTTACAAATTGCCAATTTCAGCTTTGAAAATTGAAATATAATTTATTGTTTATGTTTATGAAATTGTTTTTTGTCTTTTTTAGGATGAAGAATTAAAAGTTTCTCTAGATTCTAATCAAAGAGAAACTGCTCCAGGCTATGAAGTAGACCCAAGCGACATAAACATAGCCTTTCTACCACTTGATGGAAAAGATACATTACAGAGGTTCAAAGCCAAAACTACTGTTGAAGAACTCAACGATGCTTGTAAAAGAACTACTTCTCTCTTCTCAAATAATGACTCTAACGCACCAAATGAAGTTTCAGAAAAAGAACCTATCAAAGTACCAGAATCTTTGCCTTTAAGTGGCAACAGTTCTGCAATAGAAAAGACTTCCCATACTGAGTCAACAGTTATCCAGCAAACAGCGAGTCCAGGTCAGTCAGTTAACGTAGAGATCCATGTGACTGTTAATACAAGTCCGTCTTATGGATCAGGACTGGCAGATTTAAAGAAACAGAGGTGTGGACAGAGAAGTGGTACTACATCCAACACTCCAGTTCAAGAAACTAACGGCAAATCTATTTTAACCAATGGACATTTTGGAGGAAGTTCCTATAATCATCCTCCGTCTCCTTCTGTTACTCCTCGAAAATATCATGGAGATCCCCTGGATGTTGTAGGTGAGCAAAAGAAGAAAAAGGGATGTTGCAATGTGATGTAAATGCTTGGTTTATGTACTAACGTGATCATACATATGTGCATGCAAATGTGCATATATGTATGTGTATTTTACAGTAATTTACTAAAGTATGCAAAAACTAGTTTCAATGCAGGAATTCCAAAGTTGCTTTGATCTTGTCAGGTTTATTTGTTACTTGTCGCATAAGCATGAAAATTTCATTTTTAAAGACACTATATCGAGTTTAGAGAATATATGTTTTAATTAAACATTAAAAAAAAAATTAATGAAATTGAAGTTTGTAAATATGTATTATTAATGGAGGGCTTTTTTGCTGTGTAGAAATTTTTATGAAAAATGCATGCAAAATAATTCACATTATGTATGTGATGCATAATGTTTTCATATTGCATATAGTAAAATCTTGTTTTTTAACATTTATCTGTCTGAATATGATATTTTCCTGTTTAAAAAAAATCATTAAATTGCAAAGGTTGCACTTTTTTGTACACATCCACTGACTTCATGCCATTGCATGTTACCTAAGGCTATCTTCTCATGTCTGCCTATTGTACTGACAAAAAAGTAAGCATAAGAGAATGCAATAGATAAAAAGTGCCTATAATGCCATAAGCCAGACACTAATTTGAATTAATTGACATACAAAAGACACAGATATTTTCATCTAATTTTAAAATTATATCAATCAAGAGCCTTAAAATTATATCAATCAATATTTTTGAAATTATATCAATTAAGAGCCTTAAAATTATATCAATTAATTGTCTTGAAGTTATATCAATTAAGAGTCTTGAAATGATATCTATCAACAGTCTTCGAATTATATCAATCAATAATTTTAAAATTATATCAATCAAGAATCTTGAAATTATATCAATCAATAGTTTTGAAATTATATCAATTAAGAGTCTTAAAATTATATCAATCAATAGTCTTATAACAATGAATTTCCATATAAAACTATTTAAGTGTATTGTAATATTCTTTTCAAAATTCTTTTGAAAAATATTTAATAGTTACTCTTTCTCACATTTTAGTTTTTAATTTTCCACTTTTATATCTTCATGTGTTTAAAGTTTTAGTATTGTTTCCCAAAAGTCATTGGATAATGATTTTTCTGTAATTACCTCCTTATTGTATCTCTTTATCTCCAGAGGCTTGGTGTTCAAATAAGTGCACTAAGCACATTCTTGGGGTATTTGCAAAGTAAGAGCAAAATTTTAAAAGCTATTACATTTTATCAAGTAAATTAAAAATTCATTAAATTTAAATATTTTAAATATTTTTGAATTTAATAAGTTAAATTAAAAGAAGTAATTATTTAAATATTTAAGCATCAAATGTGATAATAGCAGATTTTCCAATTAATAGCTTACAGTGAGCCCCTGCAGAGATACCACCACACCCTGGAATTTTATACAGTCTTTTATTATTTACTATAACACTGCTTTTCTTTTAGTTAGAAAATATATAGTTATTTGTAAACCAAATGTAGATACGTTACTTTGGAAATGCTGGAATGGAAAATTTTCAATTGAAGTAATATGCAATGGAAATTAATATTTACCAATGGATAATGGGAACAAGAAAAGAAATTCAGTTTAATTGAACTCTACTGGCATACACTACTTTATAGAAAATATCACACTTTGTTACATGTTTTGTACTGCTCAACGCAGAAATGCAATAAAGTATAGTATTTTCTATATTGAGCAGTGTATTTGGTATTAAAAAAAAAAAAATGAAATATCAAATGGTTTTTCGATACCTACATTTGTTAAGATACGATCATTTCTTAGATCAAAATTTCAAAGCTCAGAGTTCAATGGATTTTTCATAAATTAGGGTACAACCATATACACAAATATTAAGCTCTATTGATAGACATAACTGTTACTATTTAATAAACATAAATTATAAAAAACACATCCTAAAATTTTCTGTCCATATTATTTTGAAAGTTTGAGTTGCATACAGGGAAACACTAACATTTTTAGTACTTAGAACACCAAGTGATGTTTATCTAAATCTTATTATATATGGCTGATTATCTAATGTCAATTTTCAAGTTGGTTTCTTCAAACTTTTTTTAAATAGTTTTAAAAAATGACCTTTGACAAAATTTTAAATTTATGAGTTCACAAGACTAGGCATGAATATTCAATTTCTCAATTCATACATTTCAAATTTAGTGTTTTAGACTTAAAGCTAAAGTTGAAACCTTTGTTTTACATTTAATAATTTTATTTTTTCATATCGTCTTATCAAACTATGTTTTTGCATATTTTAGTGTCTTATTGTAATTTTTGAAAAGATATACAAATGTACTTTACTACTAATGTATACACAGAGGTGCCAAATGCAAATGATTTACTTATATTTAATTTTAAATTACTCATTTTATCATCTAGTATATAAAATTACAAATACTAAGCAGCAGTTTAATAAAATTTGAGAGTTATAAAATAATGTGTCTAATTTAATCCAATAATTACATTAATTAATGATTTTAATTTTAAAATCGAACATTGTAATCATCCATATGTATTTGCTAAAAATAACTATTATTCAATTAGATCTATTAATATGATATCACTGTGGGTCTTTAATTGTGAATATGACCATGTGTTTAGCTATTTTAAAATAATTTGAACAGATAATTTTCCAAATGTTCCAAACAAAGTACAGTTAATTAATTTTGTGCAAATATTCTGTGTTTATTTATTTCACAGTAGCTTTAACAGATAAGTTTTAAAATATATATAAGTTATTTTATTATAAGTTTAAGTAGTAAAATATTATAACAGTAATGTTCCAAACGAAGTACAATGAATTAATTTTGTGCAAAGTTTTTGTATTTAGCCATTTTCATATAATTTGAACAGATAATTTTCTAAGATAAAATTTGATTACCTAATTAAATATTTTGACAGTAATGTTCCAAACAAACAAAGCACGGTAAAATTATTTTGTGCAAAGTTTTTGTGTTTAGTCATTTTACAATAATTTGAACAGATAATTTTCAAAAATAAAATTTGGATTGCTAAATATTTTAACAGTAATATTCCAAACAAAGCAAAGTGAAATGTGTTTTATGCAAAGTTTTGCCTTATTGGGGGTATGCAAAATGTGAATACCTGCAGAAATTATATGTGTGAATAGACCTCATTTCGATACATTTTTACTTCTATTTATTTGAAACAAGAATTTCTCATATTTTATCAGTAAATTATTCTTTAGGAAATGCGTGTTTTCTGGAAGACAGGTACCTCTAAGTACATATACTTACTTGTATACATATAAACTTATACATTCCATTTTGTTGCATATATGCCATTGTAAACTATAAATGAAAGTTTTGATTTCTAGGAAGAATATTAAAAATGTTTTCACTTTGTTTCATTTAAAAGGGACCAAAATTATGCTTTTTAAATTTTTATTTCCATTTTTTTATTATTTTGGAATATGTAGCTCTATATTTTTTATAATTGTTATTTCTTTCACTCTTGCAGAATGTGCAATTTTTTTTTATATGTCGATATCAATTTACATAATTTAGCTTCAAAGATTGCATATTATCTCTATTTGGTATTATCTCTAAGTAGTTGCTAAGTAGTCAGTGTGTACATTTTATTTTACTATTATCTGATTGGATCTTTTCAACTAGTGTTTTTCTACTGGAAATATTTCCATATTTCAATTTTATGCTCATTATACTTTTAGTGTTTTGAGTATTTCTATTTGGCACTTTGGATAAAAATGATATAAAAATTAAATAGAGACAGTCCAATTTTTCAATAATATGAAATTAAAAGGAATTAAAATAAAAAAAAATGAAAATTATAATGATAGTTAAAATGATTTCTACATGAAAGTATAATTTTGGTCCCTTTTAAATGAAACAAAGTGAAAACATTTTTAATATTCTTAAACCAAATGAAATAACTTTTTATGTTCAAACTCATTTCTATATTTGCTGACAGATTGTTACAGATGTGTCTCAAGCTTGACAAGATTACCAGTAATGTTACCCTATGGATTCTGTAAAGACCATTATATATATATATATATTAAAAAGCTTTATTCCATGAAATGCATTTTTTTCTGCTAATTCTGTTCAGACCATCTAAACAGTTTTATTTGCTGAAAGAAAAAAATGTTGTATTGATGCTATTGATTATTAAAAAATATATATTTCAATGTTTTAAAGCAACTATTTTGAAAATATGGGGTTACAAAATGTTTGAATAGCAAAAAATGTGTCTTATACGATATTATCAGATATGTATTTACAGTACTTTTCATATTTCCATATTCCACATTGAGTTACGTAGTGTATTACACACAGCTGAGATGAGGAGCACATGTTCTCTAAATACAATTGTTGATTTTATGTACTGAGTGGAACTAACTGAAAATAAACTAGCTGAATACCAGGGTACCATCAAATACTTTACAAAGACGAGGGAGAAAGCTAGCATAGCATAAGTATCTATTAATACTCATGCTATTGCTACTGACTACAATTAAAATTTTTCAAAAACCTCATTTAAGCTTTTGATAAATACTTATTTAAAAGTTCTGACATCCACGATTATTTCTACAGTTATTACCAAATTATCTTGGATCCTCGTTCTATTACATACAATTTATATAAATAACATTAAAATAATTAAATAAATGAAGTCTGTTTGTTCTATGTACAAATACACAGTTTTTGTTATAACAAACATAACAGTATCTACCAGATTTGAAGCAAATCCAGCTTCCTTTTGTCAGGACAGAAAGACATCATCAGTAAAGACAGAACCGACTGTCAGTACTTTCTTAAATAGTGCAACTACTTTAATATAAAATTAGATCAATTTACACAGTTTTTTTATTCTGATAACAAATCTCGACTGTAACATATATTGAAGATGTAGCCTAATTTCTTGATATGATAATATCTAGGAAAAAGAGTTAATTATATGGTACATATGTACTTATTTTATTAATTATAATATTTATTAAAATTATTTGTTTACAAATTTTGTATCAGTAGTTTTGCATTTTATAAAAAAACTTATTTTTTTTAATTACATGGACTGATTATTTTATTCATGACAGATATATCAGATAGCATTATATTTAGTTCCTAAAAATTTATATTTGAATTTCATATACAATTTTTATTTATTTTTATTTTGTTAATAAAAGTATATATATATAAGTGATATTCACTTTATCAATATTTGTATATAAAAGTTTTAGTGGTAAATATATTTGCATATGTGCACTTGTTAGAGGAGCAAAATATGATATGATATGTTATGGACTTAAATCTATTTACGAAGCATATAAAATAAATTATATTAAGTCAAAACTCTTCTATTTGTTTTTATGTATTACATCAAGCTTGTATGTATATATAGCTTAGAAGTGTTTTAAAAGGTGAATACAGTATTTTTTTTTTCAGAAATCTATTCTCATTTTATTACATGTTTGTTATTGTTGTGTTTAATTAAAAATCTTGGTATATAAAACGTATTGAAAATTACCGTCCACTTTAAGTTTTATCCATTGTGTGCTAAATGTTTTTGTTATGCTTGTGACAAGTTTTTCAAAGTGTGCATTATGTGTATCAATCAAAATTGATAATCTATTGACAAGTTTCCGATCAAAAGTATTTGTAATGGATAGCAATCTGGTCATTAAACAAATTGTTTTTGTTATACATATTTACTTGTATTATAAACAATATTTTTCTGCTAATAAATGTTGTTCATAAACTATTTATTTGTATTTTTTTCCATGTTTCATACTGACATTCTCTATTTAACTGCACACATAAAATTTAACAGCATTACTCAGATAAATTCTATTCTTTTTTTTTTTTTTGTAACCTCATAATATATCTTTAAACTTGATTTCAGTTGGAAATTGTTACATCGGAAATTTTGTCTTCAACATGAAATAACTAAACTTATTAAGATTAGTGACTTACAAACAAAGAGAGACAAATAATTTCGACACCCCCACCCCCATAAAAATTTCGTTCTGTTAAATCCATTTCACGTTTCATATACTGTAATTTAACTTCCATGTCAACAGAACAATAAAATGTATACCATTTTTATGCTTCAATGTGAAACGGTTTTGATATTTAGAACTTTTATTAAGTGTATGAGTGTCCCATTTAGTACCACTAGCCATTTCGGCTGAGCGAAGTGTAGGTAAAAATGGCTTAGTAATTTACACAAGCGTCTGGGGAGAGGAATCTATCTACAATGTTAACGGACATGGGAATTTTCCTTTGAATCTCCAAACTAGAAGTGCGCATGCGTGTAGGGATGGAGCAGGAAAAAAGTTAAACAAGTATGGTTTTTATCAAAGCACTTTAGACATATCTAATCAAATTTTTTTTTCTAAAATTAACTATAAGCTAAAATAATCATTTTCTAGTGTACATATGGAACGGAAAGGATATTTATTAGGTGGAAACACTTCAAACCAAAATGAAAATATGTATCTATGTAAAATTCAATTATAAAAAGAGTATACCTTGATGATTTTGGTGTCGCCATCTAGTGTTTTTCTATCAAAGTGATATAAAAAGCTCCAGGTTTTTTTTTCTTTTTACAGTTTGTTTTCTTCACAAAAATTATATCGTAATTAAACGAAGTTCCAATAGCATTATTGCCTAGAAGTATTTTAAGACATAAGATTTCCTAAAAGCAGATATTTGTTTTGTCAGTAATTGAGAAATTTTATAGAATTCAGCTTAAGTATTGAGGAAAATTTTGATCGAATTCTAGAACTATGCATAAGAGTAGCAAGATGGGAGCCCCAGAATTGTGTCAAAATTTAACAATCTTTTATCAAAAGAAGGGCAAAAAAAATATTTTTCTGTAAAAATGGTTAAAAAAATAAATCTTTGTTAAAATCAAGGAACAAAACAATTAATTTTTTTAATTCATGTTATTAACCCAGATTTTACTTTCTAGCTTTTTTCATACTTTCGCTTTATTGTTGGATAATCGCACCTGATTGTTAACTGTAAATGTTGTCAGATGGACGGTTCAAATTTTAAAAAGTTGTATTCCTTTTGCCCTCAGTGCCATGAACACAATTTTTCACACACACACACCCCCCCCACTACATCATATTTTATATTATATTTAACTTTCTCATACACTATTTATATGGACCTATGCCATGTATCCTTTTACCACCTCCCCCGGTCAACGACCCTGGGGGTTATAGGCGTACAAAACCATTGTCATTAGGGGGGGGGTCTAGTTTTGACTATAGAATACTAAAAATAGCTTTATCTTGTGCTTTGCTTCATTACTTCTTTTTTTTTTCAATTTTCTCTCGACTTGCGCGCAAGGGAATTAAATTGTTACAACTAATGAGAAAAAATAGTATATATCTGAATTTCATAAATTACACAAACTATTGTTATTATTTTACTGGATATGATTTTCTACATGCAAGGCGGGGGGGGGGGGGTCACCAATTTTACACCTTGCCTCCGGTTGCTACATGAATCGAACCAGACAGGGAAAATGAAAATTATACTGTAAATTTTAACAATATTTACTTGCATTTTCAAGTTATAATATTATAACTTTATATAAACAAACCAGTTATTATTTATATAAACAAACCAGTTTCGAACTTCCCCTACTTTTCAAATAAATCTTCATATATTTCCCAGCAATAAATATTAAAATTTATATTGTCGAAGCAAGTAAAAAAAAATCATAAAAAAAAAAAAAAAAATTTGATCTTGCACATATGCATAGCAGGTCAAATGAAGAATCTATCATGTTCTACTTATGTGCAAACACAATAAACATCGGGTTCTGAGCATATTTTAAATTAAATTGATAAAAATAATGTTTTAAGAGCATTCACTTGACCCCTCTCCCAAATGATTAAAATATATTTTTTTACACATTTACTTAAATAAGAGGGCAGCTACTTAGTAATTCAACATATAATAAATTAATTCGAATTTAACGTTAGAAACTATCTAATAATACTAAGTACTTATTGAATAAAAAACCGAATAAATTCAAACATTTATAAAACACAATTCAGTCACCCTGATCTTTCGTTAATTTTCCCCTGCGTCATTCCCCAACGTTGATTTTATCGCCATAATTTTCCCTACATGCATGAGAGGAAAATTTTCTAAGTCCCATAACATTTGGATAGATTCCTCTCCCCAGACGCTATAGTGTAATTTACACCTTCATTGATTTACAAAGTTCTAATTCTTGACTATCATGTATGATATGTACTTTGTCTCTTTTTCTTCACACACCGTTTTGGTGGCGCCACCTTGGGGTAGCAATAGGAAATCAGAAAATGTTACTATTTCTGTCTTTCTTATTTTAGTGCTGCCATCTATGATCTATTTATTGAAATTATTTCAAAAGCCCTAAAAGTAAAGATATTTTATGCAGAAAAATTGGGAAAACTACACTACAAAATCTGCAACTTCAAATCTATATCATCCCTTTATCTAACTTCAACGAGTCTAACTATGAAATTTAAAAGCATTACTCCGAATATAAATTCTATTTTATAGTTTTTATATTTATTAGATTTCAATTGAAAATCTGGTTACTAAATATTCCATCATCATTTTATCTAATTTCAATCAAGTTTAACTAAACTGGAAGAGTATTCAAAGCATAAATTCTATTTTTTAATTTTGTAAAACTCATAATATTCTTAAATAATTACTTAGTAGATTTTTAACTGAAATTTAACGTAAGATTCCATTAGCATCCTTTTATCTGACTTCAAGTTTAACTATAAAATTTAACAGCCTTTTAAAAGTATTAAATTTTAATTGAAAATCTCCAACTATAGATACCACACTTTATCTAGAACATTAATCGGTAGATAAATTAGATTTTTAGTTTCATAAAATATTTTAAGCTTGTTGGATTCATTTTAAAATGTGGTAACTAAAGATTCTGTTATCCCTTCTTTATCTAACTTCAATAAAGTCTAACTATAAAATTTATTAGAGCGTCACTTAAGATAAATTATTTTTTTTAATATGTTAAAATTAAAGATTCCATTATTACTATCAAACTTCGATCAGCATTTATTGTACCGCATATTTTGTTTGCCTTATTTTTCAACCTTGTTCGAATTCGAGTTTTCGACACAAGAGCACATTTCAAGCATCCCTGAACTTGAACCAAACAATTTTGAGGTGATGTCTGTGTGTATGTCCGTCCGTGAATCTGCAGATGCGAATAAAGCGTTTTGAAAAAAATTTGGTACGATTATTACAATCGGTAAATGCTGAAACTCAAATACGTTCGAATGTTCGGTAGCCCCCCCCCCCCCCCCCCTACCGAATGAATATTTGAAAAAATCGTTAAAAAATCAAGACTTTCAGTAATGATAAATAAATAATCATTTCAGACGTAATATTTTATTGGAAAGCGAATAATACAAACTTTAGAATGCTATCAGGAACCGTTCTTGAGATATTGCGCAGCATACGAATGAATTCTCGAAAAAATAATTAAATTAAGATATACTGTTGCTAAAATAAATAATAATTGTATAAGTAATTTTTCATTAGAAAATGAATGGCACAAACTTTCGAACGTTTCATGAACTATTTTGTGATGTTGCCAGTTTCGCGAATAAATTTTTAAAGAAATGAATTACATTAAAAAGTAGTACCACCATAAATGTTCACTTTCCCTTGCAATATTATGCTACCAATCGTTAACATCATTTTAGTGGATCTAGTTCGATCCATTCAAGAGAGCAGATTTATTTTGTAGTAGTCTTATATTTAACGCTAAAGAATTCTTTCATAGTCACTTATTTCCCCGGATATTAATTAAATGTCTATTGTAGTTTAATGAGGATTTTGCACGTGGGTATAAATTAGTTATATTGTGTTTGGAGTAATGCCAAATGCGCCAAATTTCAATTTAGGTAGTGTTATAATTTTTCAGATAAATTGTCAAAATAATTGCAAAGAATCTGATGTGAGCAGCACATGACTTTCCCTGCAGACTCAAATTCATTTTCTCTTTATTTCTTTAATAATTTATTAAAATGAGTTTAATTGCACAAAATAACACTAAATTTCCATTTTATAATTCAATTTTTGTTTTTATTTGGTAATTGGACATTTTTCTGAAAGCGGCGTAACAAAAATGCAAGAAATTTCAAATTTCTTGAGAACGGTTAGTCCTAAAGTAATGGAGTTGGTCTTATTCTTTTCCTCGTCAAAAATTACGTAGAAAACAAGCATTAATTGATGCATTTGTAGTTTTTTTTTTTTTTTAGATTTTCGCGATTTTTGAGGGCCATTTTGTAAACAAAGGCAGGTTGTTCTTTTCCGAATCGTACCAAAATCTAATCAGCACCAGAGTATCTCACAAGTAAGGTAACTCATCTACCGAATTTTGTGAAATTTAGTTAATTAGTACTTTAGCTAGAGTGGATACGTGAAATTTTTGCAGGCCATTTCGCAAAAAAAGGCGGGTTCTGTTCTTCCGAATCGTACCAAAAACTAATCAGCACAAGGGTCACACCCAAGTGACCTACCAAATTTTATGAAATTCGGTCCATTAGTTTTTGAGTTAGAGTGGATACCATGCACAGACAGACAAACATATAGACGTCACACTAAATATAGCTTTTCGTATTCTAGAGGTCTCAAAATGTGTAAATCCGTCGAAAACTCGAGTTGCGATTTCCGGCATGATTCCAATACCTTCCCTATACATTACCATATATTGCAGGGAAAGTAAAAATTAAAAAAAGTAGCAAGCATTATCAAATATGTTCACTTTTATATGTAACATTATGCAACAAATGTTTGCGTCATTCAACGTCAACTGTTAACGTCGTTTTGTTTTCACGATGATTTTCGATTTCGAGATTTTGATGCCAATATATGTTTTAAGTCCTCCTGAACACGTTTGGAATATTTTTGGAGTCCATCTGTTTGTTTGTGGTCGATTTATTGTGTACATGATAGCTGCTACAAATAGTATTGGATTCCCACAAACTTCAAATATAAACAGAAAATATTAAATTTTCTTGGAGTTTATTTCATATGAAAATTCTGTATTCGTAAAAATATCATATTACTTTTTTAAATATAGTCATTTCAATCAAATGCAAGTAAAAATTCCCCCTTCCTAAAACATTTCTTACCACCAATAAACATTTCCTCACTTCAACGAACAGTTGTGAAAATGAATTTAAAGGGAAAGGTCAACAACCACAGTTGCTATAGCAACAAAAGCATCAACAAAGGAAATACATGGAGAATTATATTTTTTTTTTCATACAAGAATATGTTTTAGTAAAATTACCAGACTATAAAATACTCTATATTTGTGTGACATGTTTCTTTTGGTTTATAAGTTTACAAATCATGATTGAAATCAATGTTATAAGATAATTGTTGCTGCCACATCGGTTTCCACGTGCAATTGTTTACAAAACATGAGATCAGATGGCGCTAGTATCATTTTTATAATGGAGGTCTCTTGATGGTTATAAGATGATGAAAAAAGTAATATTTTTCATTTTTGTTGTCAGTTACATTAATGTTATTGACGGAAACTTTCCTTTGCCTGCAATTACACCTGAGCACTGTAATTCTACGGAGTTTTATGATTCAATTTGTGTAAGGTGTAAAAAGTGTGGTAAAGATGATGCACAAGCCAATCTTCAACACCGGGCCCATGATGGTAGGTAACCGGTATTTTCCGGATTTCAACTCGAAATTGAAATACATAGAATTGTTCATATTTTGGAGCAATGTTAATTCGTGTAATTTATTCCATGAAATGCTGCAGTTAAAGTACAATTTTTACCTTTAAAAGTTAGAATTTACCGTAGTTAAATAATACATTTGGAAAAATTTACTGTGTATCGGCTTAAAGCCAGTTTTAGTAACTGCGTTTTAGAATTAGATAATAGAAATTGAAACTACTGAAAAAATTTATTTTAGGATTAAGTTATGCATCTGTTTTACAGATGCATGTAATGATATTGACTAATCCATGTCGTGTTAAACGTAAAATCCCAGTAGATTTTCTGCTTTTTAAATTAAAGAACATCATCACTTATTATTATGTATTTATAATATCTAATGTCATACCTATGTATAAATTTTAGACTTATCTAAATTATGTACCAAACTATAGTGATCTTATAATGCTGATAGATTGTCTTACTCATTTTTTCATTAGGATTTTTAATTTAATTTTTAATTTTTGAAGTTCTATACTTGCTGTCAAACAAATACTCCATTTATTTTTTTATATAAATTTGAGTACAAAAAAGTCAATTTAAACTTGAAGTAAAATGAGCTTTAAAAACAGACATACCGTCTTTATATCAATTGACATATCAATTTATAAACCAACTTGTTAATGGCGCTATGCAAGATTTTATTTGCAGGTTCATTTTTGGAAAATGTCAGGATTCTAGTGATTATCAGCCTTGTCTCATTATATTACACGTTAAGAGATGGTTCTTTTTGCAGCTAGCCTTTATATTTATCAAATTGTTATAATTTTTCTGTATGTTTTATTTGAAATTTTGTGCTTTTTTATTGTGCATCCAAGATTTCTGTTAATCTATAACAATAATAGCTACAAACCACATTTCAAATTAGAGAGTATTACCTCTAGCAGCATGTGGTATGTTAATTTTTTTAATCCGATCGATCGTCGGTTCTTTGCTATAAAGTTTTTGGTGATTATTTACAGCATTTTTTTTCTAAAAGACAATATTTCAACAGGATTTTAAGCAACAATCTTTTCTGCATATTGTGTCATATGAAAAAATGAAACTGCTTTGTTTAAAAAAAGTAATCGTATGTGAATAAACATTTCTTATTGTTAAAATAGATCAAGGCATTCAAGCTTAAGTGTTGAAAGTATAAATGGACTGAGAGAGATCAAGTCTGCTATTTATATATTAGATACTGATTTAATGCTTAAAATGATAAGACATGATACTATACTTAATATAATGATACTATGCTTATTGATAAGACATCATATTCAAAGATTCTTGAAAAGGAAAAATATCAAGAGAATAAATGTTGGAAAAGCTGTAGAAATGAAAAAGAAAAAAACCTTGTGTGTTCTGGCAAATTTGAAGAGAGAAGAGAATAAACTTTTAAAACCATTAGAATCGTCTAAAAATTTTAAATACTGCTGAAAAGATTATAAAGGATAGGTTAAAGAGGAAATATATAATTCTAAATGAAAAGTTCTTTTCAAAGAAATGAAAACAAATGTTGAACTTTTTTCTAGTGAATTGAGGGGCAAAATATAGAAGATAACAATTAGGTGTAAGAAACAAAAGTAATTTTTAGAAAAATAAAATTTGTTCAAATGATAAATAAATTACTGTTTATTGATATTACTGTTTTTCTAACCTTTTGTGGTTTTAAATTTTAATATAATCATAGAGAGTAATTTTTATGTTGCATGTTTTATTTTATAGGTGTCCCACTTGCAGTGGCAAGCTAATTCATCTTAACTCTTAATCTATTTAAGATACTCTTAGCTTAACATTGTGTTTTAAAACTGTTTTGCTGTTTGAACTATTTATCTACTTTTAAAGAGCTTGTGCAGTTTAAAAAAATGTATCTTATCAGCTACAAACACATTTTCTTACTTAAGAAATGTATTTTACACGCAATAAGAAAACTTAGCTGCTCCAAAATTGCATTCTGTTGTTCCAAAAATGTTTTTGACATACTCCCAAAACACATTCTGTTGTTACGAAAGGATATTTTACTTGCTTCAAAAATGCTTTCTTTTGCTCTTAAAATGTATTTTACCTGCTTCAGAAATGCATTCTTTTACTCCAAAAATGTATTTTACCTGCTCCAAAATGTGATGCAAAAATAATTTTCAACTTTCTATCATTACATTCTATGCAAAGTGCAAAGGAAATAAAACTAAAATAACAGAGATAGTTAATTTTCAAAGTTGTTTGAAACTCACGAAGATATGGTGTAGAGATGACCTATGGGTGTTACATATCTGAAAGTAACCATTTAAAAAATACTATTACTTCTACATTGTCATTGCATATAACAGTCTTTGGTTTTAATTGTAATCATACAAAAGTTTTTTCTATTCAATTACAGTAATTGTTCTTAAATTTTCATCCTCAAATTTGAGCATTTATCTTTATTGTTATTTTATGTTTTTTTAGAATTATATTTACATTTATGAAAATGTATTCAGTTGTTTGAAAACATTTTACAGGTTCTTGTACATGTAAGCCGGCCTTTTATGAAAAGTCTAGAAGAGGCCCACATAATGTAACATGTGAAGTATGCCCTGTTGGAAAGGTAAGAATTTATCCATTTTAAATTGCTTACATAATTTAATTCACTAGATCAGTGCTCAAGCTTTTTTGACTAAAATCTATTTTAACAAGCTTATTTCTCTATGTTCTACATCTGTTTGTGATTCTTTTATAGATTTTATTATGAGCTCAGTCAGCAGAGTGCTGGTAAAAACTCTTTTTTAGAGGTTTAAGTTTTTTAAGCGGATACTTATGCTAATGCCTGAGATATGTTGCTCGTACTGAACTGCGA
The DNA here is from genome assembly GCA_951213105.1 of Amaurobius ferox. NCBI lineage: Eukaryota > Metazoa > Arthropoda > Arachnida > Araneae > Amaurobiidae > Amaurobius > Amaurobius ferox. Next base: position 80,654,852 of record OX578149.1, on the reverse strand, counting down.
ATCCTGGTCTAGAAAACAGGCCATGTAGAAATGCATCTTACTCCCCCTCCCCTGTTATCAATTGCACTAGAATACCCAAGGAGTTTAATTATAACATAATAAGAGTAATGATAATCAATAATGTTACTGGTATTGTATTATATATTGTAAATAGGTCAGAGTTTTGTGAATTTGGTTTGGCAGCAGAGACCTGAAAATTCAAATTTTCACTTTGTAATAAGTGGCCAGTAAATAGTTTAGTGATCACTTTATTGCAGATTTTAGTAAAATCAATAAGTATAGCTATATAAACTTAATATGTAGTAATATACATACAATGACTCTATGGGGTGGAATGGAGAGAAGAGAATTATTTGATCAGTTAAAAATGAAAGTAATTTAATCAAATGAGGATTGGCGAGAGAAGAAACAGACAGTTAATAAATTTCTGGGTAGTTTTCTGATTAAAACTGAATAGGAGGAGGGAAGGATGCGTGGTAACCAGTTGTTTAATTTAATGCATTGTTTAATCAACATGTGAAGAGTGCTTATTTTCAGGTACGAGGCATGTTTTTTATGTAAGTACCGTTTTGCGATTCCGCCGCCGCAGCGCTACGGTCGGCGTTCCGCGCATGCGCGCTGGTTACCTACATCTCTTGTCTACGCACTGACGCCATTACAGTCTGATTCTTCATTGTATATGTTGTTTACTGAGTGTTTAAGATGCCTCCGACAATCGTGAGTCCCGCCGATTGTGAAGTACGGGCTGTTATACGATTTCTTAGTGCTAAAGGCGTAAAACCGATCGATATTCATCGTGAGATCTGTGAAGTTTACGGACAAAACATTATGAGTGATGGAATGGTAAGGAAATGGGTGAGAGCATTTAAAGATGGCCGCACAAATGTGCATGATGAAGAACGGAGTGGGCGTCCTTCGGTCTTTAATGAAGATTTGGTGCAGAAAGTGGAAGAAAAGGTGAGAGAAAACAGACGCTTTACAATTTCATCAATGTGCGACTGGTTTCCTCAATATTCTCGTAGTGTTTTGTATCGCATTGTGACCGAGAACTTGAATTACCGGAAATTGTGTTCACGTTGGGTTCCAAAAATGTTGACGGATTTGCACAAAACCCAACGTTTAGGCAGTGCATTGACTTTCCTTGAGCGGTACCACAATGAAGGTGAAGATTTTTTAGACCAAATTGTTACTGGTGACGAAACATGGGTGGCCTACGTCACACCAGAATCAAAACAACAATCCGTGGAATGGCGACATTCATCATCACCCAAAAGAGTGAAGTTTAAGCAAACAATTTCTGCCTGGAAAATCATGTGCACAGTTTTTTGGGACAAAAAAGGAGTATTGCTAGTGGAGTTTCTGCCTCGTAATGAGACAATCAATGCAGCGTCTTATTGTGAGACATTGAACAATCTGCGTCGTGCAATCCAGAACAAAAGACGTGGCAAGTTGAGTAAGGGTATCGTTTTGCTGCATGACAATGCCCGTCCACATGTGGCTAATCGGACCAAAGATCTCATCAAATCTTTTAAATGGGAAACTCTAGATCATCCTCCATACAGCCCTGATCTGGCGCCCAGCGACTACCATTTGTTCCTGCACTTGAAGAAACACCTGGGTGGTCAGCGTCTTCAAGACGATAACGAAGTCAAAACAGTTGTGATACAGTGGTTAACAAGTCAGGCGACAGAATTTTATGAGGAGGGTATTGTTATATTGCTTTCCCCTTTAATAAATTTTTACTCTATTTTCTTTATACATTATTTACTTATGACATTAATTTATTATTTCATTTTTGATTCGTGATCGTATAGTTTTATTAAATCAATAAAGTTTACTTTTAATATTATTATTTATTTAGTTTCTTTATATACTTTGTTACTTACAGCTTGGTCTGTGCTGAACCATGTTACACTTTCAAAGACATTCCAACTTCTTAATATTTCTAGAAATTCCACTTACCTTTTAAATACATAAATAGCACAGCCAACATAAAGAATCCACAACTCATTTGTTAAATTAAAAATTAACTTTTATTAACAATTAAAAATTCAACATCTGATCCATTTATAAGATTTCATTATTTGTATAGTGGCATAAAGTTAAGTTAGTACATTGCTCGTGCTCCAAATTAAAATCTTTTAACTTTGTAATTTAATAAAAATAACCCTGGGAACAGAATCCACTCTGGTCTGAAGACCAGAGTTTGGTCTGCCTGAGCTGTCCACCACTAAAAATGTGAAAAGCATAACTCAGAAATAATAAAAACACATTATCGGTGTATATGAAAGAAATCATTTTCATAAAATAAAACATTCGTGTATATATATATATTGTGTGTAGCTCCACCCAGATGGCATGTATAAAAGAATAGATCTTAAGATGTTGATTGGGAGAAATCATCCAAAGACAGCGAATGTTCTCGCTTCCAACAGTAGATGGCAGCACCAGAAATGAGGAGCAAAAATGACTGTTGTTAAACATGATAAAAATCACAAAGCTACACACAATTTTTAAAAATATACTTATTAATTGTTGACTTGCAAAAACATGTAACTCTTTCTATCCTTCCTATTGAAACCTTTTTTTTTTTGATCTACACTGAAATTTACGTTTTTCTTTCTGGAACATGATGATACTTTCTCACACATAGCTTGTAAAATTTAATGACACGATTGAAATCAAAACGCTTCTAGTTGGCCGGTAAAATAAAATACAGCTCTTCACTGCGGAGCTCTCAAGTGGGCCCGCAAGGCACTTGGAACACTGAAAAATGTGGAGAGGGATCCCTGATGCACTTAACACTGGAATTGGCCGGCAATAAGGACAGTAGGTATCATGGGAATTCTGAAGCATGAAAGGCTTCCCAAAAACATTGTTGTTGGGCAATCTTTGTTGGCATGATGATTGATGATGGATCACTGGCCGATTTTTCTCAACTTTGTATTCAGTAACTAATGGAACATCCGGTGACATAGACAGCTGAACTTGTGCAGAAACAGAATCGCCGATTTGACGTAGTTCCCTGCAAATGCGCTGAACTCAGAAGCAGGTATTTTTACTAATACCCTGTAGCCAGTTTCAGGAATGTCAAGATGCTCAGTATCTAAATTCATAAGCTACCGGCGACCCGGGGCGTGAGCCCCAGGCTCGGCTCTTAGAAATTTTTATCAACCTCCTCGTCTGCTGCTCAGTATCGAACTCTCCCGGCAACACACGCTTGCCTTCCCAGGAGACGCCAAACTTGGCGAGCGAAACTCTGCGCTTCGCGCCGAGCGCCCACGCATACACTGCGGAAATAAAACGCTGTTATGCCAAGAATCATAAAAAAGATCACTTCTCCCGATGCGGCAACCCGCCGCACAGCAACCCACCGGATGTTCTAGCACCCCGAAAACAGGTGTTTTTACTGATAAGAGGTTGAAAGCCAAATTCTTCTTAAAAAGTGCCTTTTTTCTGCAAACTGATGAATGAAGTGAAGTTAAGTTAAAAGATGCAAGCGAGAAACGGAAGGATTAACAAAAGATTATTTAACGTTTAAAGGCACATTGCGCACAATTTTGAATAATAAAAACATTAAAAAGATAACAAATTACGTTAAAGGGGAAATAAATCGCCGAAATATTAAAAACAACAAATAAATTTAGAATTTTGAAGGGAAAGGGGAAAATAATGAATTTTAAGCTATTACATAATTTTGAACTAATAATTAAATTTAGAGCTGTAGAATCTCAGCATAACATAATTCCTCTCGACCACCGGAAAAAAAATTTTAGAATAAAATTTTTCACAACAAAGAGCCGAAAATGACCAAAAGAGAACACCATCCTGGTGGCAGAGAAATTGTAAACCTATGAGAACACTCGCTTCATGTAGCAACTCCTGGGATTACAATCTGAAAAAAAGTTTACAATACATATTTTACATACAGGGAAGGCACACTGATCATGACCATAAAATTTAAAACTTGCACTTTTCCTAGACTTTCATTAAAAAAAAATTTCGTATCTCCCCTTTAAGAGAGGAGAAAAACCTCCAAAAAGAAAACATTCATTACAACTCAAAAATTTTAAAATTTTCAAAAACTCGAACTGAACGTAACGGAGAAAAAAAAATCTGAATTCTCATCAAATTTAATTAAAAAAAAATTGAAACTCAACAAGGGAAAAATACACTGCTCATAAAACAAAAAAAAAATCAAATCCCTCCCAATAAAAACAAAAGCCAAAGAACCCCAGTAGTGTGTAGCAGAGCCTGGGCAATGTGACATAAAAATACACTTCTCATGGCGCCCCCAAGCATTCCTCGCCTTTGGGTCCGCCTCCCTTCCTATATACAACATGAGCCTGGCCTCCTCATGCTTACACCACCCTCAGCTCAACCATGCACTACCCACTTAAAAGCAAATGGTCACCAAAATTTAGAATTTAACTGCACTGCGCCCAGGTGAAAGAAAGTCTCAAAACACTGAAAAACAGTCTGTCAAACCCCCGTTCCACATCCCTCGGGTTTGCAAAAGTGATACAGAACCAAAACCTGCCAGACTTCCTCAATAAACAAAATTCCCCATGACACAACACACAAAAAAAAATCAAGTGTTTCCAACAGGCGAGAGTACACGTCTGTACTCCCTCTAAAAACTGAAATTTAATGAATAGTCGACAATTTCAAAATTTTCACAATGAAAAAAGTTGAATACAAATTTAGAATAGAAATAATGTGAAATAAAAATTTTGCAAACAGGACTGCCAGAGCTATGTACTTCCAAGACGGGTAAAAGAAGAAATTAACTTGAAGTCGAAGGAGTCGAACAATCGAAATCCCTCAAAAAAACTATTGTAGGCCCAATGTAGCACACAACCCTGAACATCCCATTAAATTTCCTAAAGCAAATCCTGTCGAACGAGAAATTCTCCCCAAAAAAAAAAATTTCTCTGTAGCAGTGACTTTCATAAACAAGTGTACTTCCACTAAAAATTTCACTAACTCAAAGGTCCCCAGAAATCTAACAAATTCGAAGAACTCCCACAAATGGTAAGATTTTGAAAATCAAACCCCTGTCTAAAATTTGAATCACAAACCTCAACAAAAAGGAAATCCCAAAAATGTAAATTTCAAGCAAACCAAAGTTTTAGCTCCATCTCCCAGAAAATTAAAATTCTGACAAACAACAAAAAAAAATTTTTTTTTTTTCAAAAATATAATTTTAAACAAGAACAAAATTTAATTCTAATCTTCTAGTCTATCAATTCAATCTTACCACTCCCAATCATCATAAGTAAAAAGAATTTCAATTACCTACAAAAGGTTTCAATTTTAAAAAAAATTTCAAAACAAAAAATCTGCATTTGTAGAGTGCATCACCCAAACAGTCGGAAAGAAGAAAAACAAAACAGAGTTCCCAATTACTTGTCATTACAATAAAAACATAAATTTTGATGAAGACTTTGGACCAGCCGAAGAATTCACAAGGTCGAAACATAAAATTTTGAGAAGCGCTTCAAGATTAACAAAACAACTGAAAACCCAATTCCAAAATCTCCTCTCCCACATTCGAAATACACAATCTCCCAGCAACAAACTTTTAAGAGCCAAAACACTTTTAAACAAAAGGAAAAAAAAAATTTTTACAAAGCTAACTTAAATTAAAAAAAATTTTCTCAAGGAATATCAAAGAACAATCTCCATTCCCCCCAAAACAAACATTCTGAGACTGAACTTGCACAATTTAACAAAAAAAAAATTTTCACTACCCCAAAGTCGATCGCTTGGCTGAAGGATCAATGACACAAGAAAAAAAACAATTTTTTAGCGGGCAAGTAATTCTCCAAAAAGGAAAGGTGCATTCCCCAGCTGAGCACCTTAAAGGCGGCTTCAAAGCACCAAAGTGACAGTTAACATGGCCTACTGAAAAACAAAAAAAAATTTTCCTTTTTCAAACACATTTCTGTGAAGAAGAATTTCAATGAAAACAAGGCTTCCCAGACCTCAAAATTCCTCCGGGTGACCATGAAAACCAACCCATTAGCCTTACCTTTAACTTCACCCAAAGCCAAGAGTTGTGACTAATTACTCAAAACAGAACAAAAGAAAACTTTTGATCACTGTTCTCCCTCTTTAATAAATTTTAAAACCAAAATTTGAAATGAAACTGAAATCCCTACAACTATATTCCAAAAGAGAAAAATAATTTTCCTATCATAAAAAAAAATTCCTAACATTTAAGACTACCCCAGATCTTTTGACATATTTAGCTACTTTTAAACACACATTAAATTCAATACACTTAAAACACAACTACTAATACACATAATTTTTCGCTATAGTTAGCACTTATTTCCAATAACTCTATCTCAAATCTTAATAAAAACTGTTGCAACATTTCTCAAAAATCTCAAAAAAAATTCTGACAGTGGGCAAGGGGTCGTGAATCCCTTCCCAAAAAAAAACACAATACACAAAACACATCATGGGCAAGTGATTTAATTCCCGAGGGAAAAAGGTGCATTCCCCAGTGAACACCTCAAAACTGTGTGGCATCAAAGCACTGAAGTAGCCGTTATGGGCAGACTGAGAAAAATTTTTACCCACTTAAAAAGTTGAGAAGGAATGGTTTAGCAAAGCAAGGCCTCCTTTGAACCTGAATATCCCAGAATTCCCATAACAAACAACCACTTCTCCGCCGCACTCTTACCTACAAAACAAATAGCCAAAAGATCCTTAAAAAAAAAAATTTCTCACAATAAAAAATCCTACTCAAATTCCAAAATCACAGAGTCAAACTCCAAAGTTTTACTTTTAAATAAAAAAAAATTCTACAAAACAAAAAAAAAAATATCTTTAAAACAACAAGCTATGATTAGCTTACACAGGAGTGAAAGAGAAAAAAAAATTTCAACTAACAAAGCTTGATGAAAAAAAAACTCCTAAATAAAAACAAAAACAGCACCAGGCAAGAGCATATATAAAAAAAATCCCAAAACTTGCCTACCCTAAACATTTTGAAATGAAACACAAAAAAAAAATGAAAAAATTCTCACATTACCATCTTACTACTTACTTTGCTTCCTAAAAAATTTAAGACATTCCCTTACTCCCAAAAGAAATTAAATTTCAAGACACTGTGCACTTCCCTATACACATGGAAATTTATTACAATAAAAAAAAATTTCAATATTGTTACTGTATAGCAATTTATCATATGGGTGGACAGCCCATTTTATATTATTGTATTCTATTCAGTGGACAGACAACTCAGGCAGAACCAAAAAGGTGAACGGCACCACATGTTATATTGCTTTTTCTCCTTTGTAATTATTAATACTTCTTTTATTTTCTCAATTATATAATTTACTATTTATATTTACCTTAATTTATTTATTCCTGATCGTATAGATTTAACCAATCAATAAAGTTTACTTTTAATATTATTATTTATTTAGTTTCTTTATATACTTTGTTACTTACAGCTTGGTCTGTGCTGAACCATGTTACACTTTCAAAGACATTCCAACTTCTTAATATTTCTAGAAATTCCACTTACCTTTTAAATACATAAATAGCACAGCCAACATAAAGAATCCACAACTCATTTGTTAAATTAAAAATTAACTTTTATTAACAATTAAAAATTCAACATCTGATCCATTTATAAGATTTCATTATTTGTATAGTGGCATAAAGTTAAGTTAGTACATTGCTCGTGCTCCAAATTAAAATCTTTTAACTTTGTAATTTAATAAAAATAACCCTGGGAACAGAATCCACTCTGATCTGAAGACCAGAGTTTGGTCTGCCTGAGCTGTCCACCACTAAAAATGTGAAAAGCATAACTCAGAAATAATAAAAACACATTATCGGTGTATATGAAAGAAATCATTTTCATAAAATAAAACATTCGTGTATATATATATATTGTGTGTAGCTCCACCCAGATGGCATGTATAAAAGAATAGATCTTAAGATGTTGATTGGGAGAAATCATCCAAAGACAGCGAATGTTCTCGCTTCCAACAGTAGATGGCAGCACCAGAAATGAGGAGCAAAAATGACTGTTGTTAAACATGATAAAAATCACAAAGCTACACACAATTTTTAAAAATATACTTATTAATTGTTGACTTGCAAAAACATGTAACTCTTTCTATCCTTCCTATTGAAACCTTTTTTTTTTGATCTACACTGAAATTTACGTTTTTCTTTCTGGAACATGATGATACTTTCTCACACATAGCTTGTAAAATTTAATGACACGATTGAAATCAAAACGCTTCTAGTTGGCCGGTAAAATAAAATACAGCTCTTCACTGCGGAGCTCTCGAGTGGGCCCGCAAGGCACTTGGAACACTGAAAAATGTGGAGAGGGATCACTGATGCACTTAACACTGGAATTGGCCGGCAATAAGGACAGTAGGTATCATGGGAATTCTGAAGCATGAAAGGCTTCCCAAAAACATTGTTGTTGGGCAATCTTTGTTGGCATGACGATTGATGATGGATCACTGGCCGATTTTTCTCAACTTTGTATTCAGTAACTAATGGAACATCCGGTGACATAGACAGCTGAACTTGTGCAGAAACAGAATCGCCGATTTGACGTAGTTCCCTGCAAATGCGCTGAACTCAGAAGCAGGTATTTTTACTAATACCCTGTAACCAGTTTCAGGAATGTCAAGATGCTCAGTATCTAAATTCATAAGCTACCGGCGACCCGGGGCGTGAGCCCCAGGCTCGGCTCTTAGAAATTTTTATCAACCTCCTCGTCTGCTGCTCAGTATCGAACTCTCCCGGCAACACACGCTTGCCTTCCCAGGAGACGCCAAACTTGGCGAGCGAAACTCTGCGCTTCGCGCCGAGCGCCCACGCATACACTGCGGAAATAAAACGCTGTTATGCCAAGAATCATAAAAAAGATCACTTCTCCCGATGCGGCAACCCGCCGCACAGCAACCCACCGGATGTTCTAGCACCCCGAAAACAGGTGTTTTTACTGATAAGAGGTTGAAAGCCAAATTCTTCTTAAAAAGTGCCTTTTTTCTGCAAACTGATGAATGAAGTGAAGTTAAGTTAAAAGATGCAAGCGAGAAACGGAAGGATTAACAAAAGATTATTTAACGTTTAAAGGCACATTGCGCACAATTTTGAATAATAAAAACATTAAAAAGATAACAAATTACGTTAAAGGGGAAATAAATCGCCGAAATATTAAAAACAACAAATAAATTTAGAATTTTGAAGGGAAAGGGGAAAATAATGAATTTTAAGCTATTACATAATTTTGAACTAATAATTAAATTTAGAGCTGTAGAATCTCAGCATAACAGTATTCAAAAACTGGTGCCACGTTATGACAAGTGCCTCAATATTCACGGAAATTATGTAGAAAAGTAGATTAAGGTACAGGCTTTCATGTAGAAATAAAATTATTGCGATATCTTTGCACGTCTTTTTTTAATTCTAAAACGGTACTTACTTAAAAACATGCCTCGTATATGACAGTGCCATACTAAATTCTATTGCAGCATTTGCCCTCATTCTGAACTGGTGTTTAAAAAATGATAGTATGAGAAAAAGGTTTTTTAGTATGGATACCTTTTAAAATTGGAGCCATAATAGAATTCTTTGAAAATTTCAAGTAAGGACTAATCACATAAAAAATCAGTTTCTGAAAATGGAGTTTGCATACAAGTTCAAACAATTGTCTGAAGGTGCTCATAATTTTGTAGTACTAGAAATCCTTCTGCATATGAGACTTAATGCAAACACTATTACATTCACTAAGTTCCATTCCATTCATTGCATTCACTGCACATAATGCCATGACTAAGTGGAAGAAAACTGTATTTGGAAGTAATAGGTGGCAGACCTATCTTATCTTAGATAGGTGATGCATGCAATTAAAGCATGCAATTAAAAAGTTTGATTTTTTTTCTTTTTATGAATGCTTTAAAAATACTTTATTCAAAGTATTTTTAAAGTATTTTGCAAGTTTTCTTGAAGCGATTGAATTTTAAGATATTGATTTTAGAAAGATATATATATAATACTCATGTAATTGAATCTTACTGTTTTGCTTCATATCTAGTTTCCATCCTCTGATGGTAGAAGTTGCCTTTCTTGTGGAAAAACTAATCCATATAATGAAGCTTTAGGACATTGTGTACCATGCAGCAATGGGTCATTAAGTAAGTAGAACATGTATTTGGATAAATTTCATAAGTTTATGAAGTTGCACATGTATGCATGTGAGAGGAGAGAGACAGTGAAGAAATAAATAAATCGACGGTGGCTCCCTTCCAATGAAACTGAAATAGTTTTCCATAAATAACATTTTGCAAAATGAATTCCAGTAAAGTTCAATAAGTTTATTCAATTTTTTTCAGACTCATTTGTCTCATTTACAGACTTTCAAAGCTCTAAGTTTCTCTCTGTTTATAACTAGATAGCACTTTTAGTTTTCACACCAATTTCATCTGGATACTCTGACCTCATAGACTTAATGTCAAAATATCCAATTATTTTATTAATTTTTTTTACAGTAGATGCAACTATAAGAGCTTTTTAAAAAAATAAATATAGATTTAGAAAATTAATTTTCCTAATACATATTTTTGTCGTTTACTATATCTATCTTTTACAGCTTTGAAGATATTTCGAGTGAAAGTAAGCAAAATGAAAAAAACCTCTCGCTTGGACAGATACTTTTTAATAGATAGTTAAAAATAAAAAATAATTCAAAATATTTAAATTAATTTTATATTTTTATAATCTAGACCCTATTTCCTACAAAAAAAGAAAAAATATTTACATTTTCTTCTTTAGATTCAGAGCATCCGGAAACTATTTACATTTTTTATAACGCTCCAATTTCTGCCACAGATACCCCAAGTAAAGATATTATTCACGTCAAAACTTACATATTAAACACATATAATTGCACTGCACTGCTGATATTGAAATTATCCCATACAGATTAAATTTATAGAATCAACCACAAATTACTGCAGTTTGAGCATATAAATATCAAATGATTTAATTTTCTATTCCATACATTCAGTAGGAGAGCTACATACCTGCGACTGTGGAGAGGGTCGCTGAAGGTTTGGGGGCACAATATTAAGAGAGTTTGTAAAGATGCTAGTTATTAGAAGAAACAAAACAATGAAATGAACAATTTAGTTTTATCACATTAAGGAAGGGGGTACGTAGTATTGTGTTTCCCTAAACTACCATTGAAGGTGGGATATGCAAGCAGTTCTACTTCTTTCAACCAGTACTTTATCTCTGAAATCCTGTGTATTGTATCTGCAGCAACCCAACAGTTGGCAACATAGGCAGCTCAAAAGTGGAATGGCTCTGTCTATGGGAAGCTCGCAAAAACTGCTTTGGGATTAAAGCATTCATTATCTATCTCTAACTTTTTCTATTAAACAATATTTATGTATAAAATAGGTTATAACCCCCCTCCCCCTATTTAAAAAATTTCTTAACGATGGAAGTATCATGATAATATGAAAGTTATGTGGAAAGGCAAGGTAAACAGGGTACAACATTTTAAGCAGTGATAGTGTGCAACCAAATTAAGCTCTGCTATGTCACACATTTGTTTCATAATCAAAAATACTAGGAAAAGTAAATTATACTTTTTACATCATGTAGCTATTGTGTACCAGTGCCGGATTCAGACTCCTTAAGAAGATACTCTCCCTTTAGTCACTTGTTTCATTTTTCTCATGTTAACCTTTGGAAAATAGTCCTTAACCTTTAGCTCATTTAGTTTTACACTTTACAACATAGTTGAAAAGTGTTTATGACTTTTTTCATTCTATTTGTCTGTCTATCCGTTCGCACGATAACTACTGTAAAAATGACTTTATCAAAATGAAATTTTAGTATGTTGTTGAGGCAGTCTGTGGGATAGTTTTTAAAATATCACCGCTGAATGAAAGGACTGGAATAAAAGTTTATGAATGAAATATTCATTGCTTTTATAGAGAGAGCCAGACAATTTATATTTCGATGATGTCATTTGAATAAAGTTCATTTTTTTTTCGATGAAGTTTTCAAATATAATAAATTATTGTAGTATTGTGATAATTTTTGATATATCAGTGCTGAATGTATCGCATTTTAGAAATGTTTAAGGGTAATATTCAAATGAATTGCCATTTTTAGCTTTACATCACATAAAAATGTGATTTAGATTATAAATAAAATTATACTCTGTTATTAATTTTTTGTACTTTTTTTTTATACTAGATAAGAAGGAACAATATGGCTTCCATTATCTTTGTTACTAACTGCAGAAATCAAAACCTATTTAAAATAATAGTAGTAACACTCCTGAGTAACACTCATGAGATGTACAGGGGACACATATTAAATTTAAATTTCAAAATATTAATAATTATATTTTAAAGGAATCGCTTGCAATTTTGTTAATTAAAAAGTAAAACCATATTTTCATATTTTTTAATTCATATACAAAAACTAATCTAATTTAAAAGCATAAAAAGAGACTTCTGTAAGTGTGGTGTTTTGAGTTGGGACATGCAAATTTATTACTTGAAAACTAAAAATAATAGAAAATAGCTAATATTTTTAAAACATAAACACTTTAATGAGTACATTTTATTAATTATAAACTAATGGTACCAATATATGTTCTAAAAGTATAAAAAAAATAATTTTATAAGCATGAAATATAGGTTCAAAGATTGGGACATCAAACAGACAGTGATTTTGAAAATAACCTTTAAATGAAATTGCATTTCAGTTGGAAAGTGTTTCATAATCAATGCTTTGTGCATGATTGATCTTTCTTGTTAGTATTTTTCCCCCAGCTGTTTTTGCCAAGCATAGATGCTATAGAGAGGAATATTTGCACCTTTTTTTTAAATCGTTAAAATAGAAGTATTCTTAATATGTATTAAAAGGTAATGCATTCATATTACAAAAATATTAGAAACACTTCTAATTGTTTTGATGATTTTTTTAAAAGCACAAATCTTCCTATTTTCAGTATCTTTTTTTGGCAAAAAATATTGGGAAAAAATTAAAAAAAAACTAAATGATCTAGAGGTTAAGGACTATTTTCTATAGGTTAGCATGGGGAACATGAAACAAGCTGTTGAGAGGAGAATATCTTCTAAAAGCCCAAAGCATTAAATATTTTACTGCCTCCTCCCCTGATTGTAATTCAAAATTTTTAGAAAATATTGACACATCTTTTTATGTGAATATAATTAAAATTTAAATTTCTTAATGATTACACATATATGTAATTAAAATTTAAATTTCTTAATGATTACACATATATGAAATTAAAAGAAAATAAAAATAAAAACCAGTTCTGCCTTAGCTTAAAGAATCAGTGTATTTCTTAGCATTGATAGAGTAAAACATGTCTTAGTGCAGCTATGTCAGTATTTAAAATTTTAAAATTACAATTATATTTATTTATTACTGAGCACCTTCATTGTTTTGCAAGAGCAAAGTTAAGATTGCTTACTTTTATACCTGTAAATGAAAGGGGGAAAAGGCAGGAAGGGATTGTAGCAAAAAACAGAATCATATAGGTGATGAACTAAAATTATGAGGATTGAAGGGAATAATTTTAGCAGGTTCCTCCTCCTGAATTTTAGACAGTTTTGACCAACACCCCATATGTAGGGAACTTTTGGAATAAAATCTGTATAATTTATGAAAAATCACTATAAGTCAGGGTTTGCGCTTCACTTAAAATTTTACGAGCCAGCCTGATATGCTAGTGAATAAATTAGGGAAATATGGAGTCAGTCAATGAAATATGTCAGTTGAAAGAATTTTGTGGTGCAAATATATCAAATTGTAATTTATGCTTTTCAATTGTATTTTGAATGAGCTCAATCATTCAAAATGCCTATATAAATAATGTTTTGGTAACATTATTCTAAAAGTATATTTCATTAATAATATGTGTGCATCCTATTTTGAAACCTAATGTTTACCATATTTATGAGTCAAGTGTTGATTCACAGTTGCAAAATCTATGAGGCACTATTTTCAAAATTTCTAGGATTTATACTTAAAATACAAATAAGCGCGAACCCTGTAAAGCATTTTAAGAAAACAAAGTTTGTAACTTATCACTCTTTAAAAAAGGTTAAATCATTTCAAAAATACCAAATATACCATTTGCTACTATTAAATATTTATCATTTTGTTAATAATTTATTTACATTTGTATTCATTTTTTATTTTATTGTTCAGATTAGATTTGATTTTACCCTTGTAACCTATTATCATATTTTATAAAAGAAAAGTAAAAATCCCTACTGTTATGAAACGTATCCTCTAGAATCATGGATGTTTATGCAGGATACAAGAATGAGTCCAAGTTTCTGAATAACTTACATTTATTCCCAAGCACAAAGTAAACAGGAGCAGTACACAAAAAAACACTTAAATCACTAATTTCACAGAATAAGTGATATTATTCTCAAAACGTTGATGAAAGTAATTTCACAAACTACAGCTACTATTCCCAAAACATTGACTTAAATCACAGTCTAATGTAGCTTGTGTTACGTCCATTCGTCAACTCCCCAACTGAACTCCTACAGAGTGATGAGTCCTTTTTATAGTCTCTCTATAGAAACTTATGGAAATCTCTCTGTAGAAATGGTCTGCGATAAAGACGAAAGACAAGATGCGGGATGCCAGTGAGAGAATATTACACGTTCACAACACTACTCTAAAATTAAAAATCCCTACTCTAAAAATAAAAATCCCTAATCTAAAAAATAAAAATCCCTAATCTTAAAAATAAAAATCCCTACTCTAAAAATAAAATTCTTACACTAAAATTAAAAATCCCTTTCTTCTCTTCAACCCTTACAAAATTTCGGCGTATCATGAAAATCTCTAATTTCTATTACTTAAAGTTGGCATTGGCAGCCATGTACTGTTGTCAAGCTAACTTTTGTGAAGTATAATTCCTATTAAAAATTCTTTTATTTTTCTGAT
Source organism: Amaurobius ferox (assembly GCA_951213105.1). Classification (NCBI taxonomy): domain Eukaryota; kingdom Metazoa; phylum Arthropoda; class Arachnida; order Araneae; family Amaurobiidae; genus Amaurobius; species Amaurobius ferox. The sequence goes on along the minus strand of OX578149.1, from coordinate 80,639,846 downwards.
TATAGCCAGTTTTTCATCTTATATGAGTTCTATGCAAAATAGTTACTTTGGATTGATTGTAACTGGAGAACTTGACATAATATGTATTGCCAATTTATATACTGGGCTACTACTTCTCTACATACAATAATCCCAAACAAGTTATGAGTGAATTGTAGCAAAATGTTTGCTGTTTATGAACTCAGGTGTTCGAAAAATACAAATTGGTAAATTAATTTCAGTTAGACTTTAAAGTGAAGTGATTATTGACATTGTTGAAAATCATTTAAAAAATGAATGCATCCTCCACATGTAAAGCATCTGTATAGCTATAGTTATTTTTTCATGGTTTTAAAAATTCTAATTTATTCAAACAATAAATTTTAATTCACTTGTTAACTTACAAGCATTATTCAAAAATTGCATATTATCATAATTTAATTTATATACTTAATGTATTATATTTAATGTACAACGTAATGATTTTTATAGTAGTTGAAGATGGAAAAAACTTGCTTTGCTTACCATGCCAAGGTCAGACTGTATATGATGATTTTGATGCAAGGTAAATTCCATTTTAGTATTTCATTCCATGTCTATTTAGAAGTTTATTTTTCCCCCCATGAAATACATTTAAAATAAGCTATAAAGTGTTAAAGAGTATATCAGCGGATAATACCATATCTGCTTGCTGTCATTATTTAGCAAAAATTGGACTGTCCTGTTTCAGTAAGTATTGATGCTGTATAAGATATGTTAAGTATTTCATGTAGTATCAATGGGCACTTAAAAGTAGTAATGCTATACAGTTTTTTGATATTGCATATTGATACTTATCATTCAGTGATATATTTATACTGTATCAATTGCATCTCATTGTACTGATGCTGTATTTTATTGTATCAAGGTCATCTATATCTAGACCACTATATTCATCTTATCTAGATAAAGTTTTTTATATCTAACCTTTGTGATTTAAAATAGTATTGCAAAATTATAAGAACTGAAAACTTATTTATAATTTTAATAGCTAAAAGCTCCATTGGTAGTTTACATTTAATAACGATAAAAAGTACCATTAGTAATTTTTGGATTAACCCTATTAAAAGTATTCTGAGGAACTGGTTGAAAATTAATTTATTTTGAGAAATTTAATTTATAAAAGTTTTTAACAATAGCAAATGTACAAAAAGAATTGCACGGATACATCCTAAATATTTTACTACTCTAGAGCTCAGCATATTCCCCCCTCCTCTACTGTTGCTGATCTGGGCCCCATATTTATTCAGCCCATATAATTGTATAATATTTTTATCATAAATTTTCAAGAAATTTTGTTATCTTAAATGCTCAAAAATTTTTATATTCAATGTTTAAGAATTTTGATTTTGAATTTTTAAGAAAATATTAGCTTGTGGCCACTTTGTTCCATTTCACTTAAGGGGGGGGGGGGGGGTGTCTGAAGTTATTCCCCTTATAGTGTATAAAAATAGAGAAAAAATAGGTTTAAATCCGTTAGAAAAATTTGTGTTCTTGTCTAACATCATATGTGTTTTATTTTCATATTTTTTCTTTGTTCCTTGCTTTCATTAATGCATTTCTTTTTTTTTTTAGATGTAACACTTGCTCATCGTTAAGTCCCAGTCCTTCATCCTGTGATCATATCAATAAGGTGAGTTTTTCGCAGTATTCTTTTCTAAGATGTTTATCGTAAAGGAATATGCTGTTTAAGTATATTTGTACATTTTAGATTTATGCAGGTGGTATTTGCATCTCTCCTCCGTCTAGTGAAGGATCTCATTTGACTGTTAAGTTTGAGGTAATGAATTGAATTAATTAAATATTCATTTATAAAATGCTTTGCAAAATTTTAGAAATGATTATTAGTATGGAAAATGCATGTATTGAAATAATGTTTTTTATTAAATTGAAGCATCTGTGGATACTTTAAGCTCCTACCATATGCCTGTATTTGAAATTTGGCACCTATGATCATAAAGCTGAGAATGCTAACTGTTGAGTCACAGAGAAAAGTTATATTTTGGGCTTTAAAGTCTTGTTTGAGTTGAAGTGTTATAAATCCATTACCACCTAATTGGTGATTGATTTTTCATTTATCATATTAGGAATCTCCTCCACCCCCTCCCTGCTTACTGATGTGGATCCCCATACTTAATGAGCTTGTTTCGAGAGCTCTTTCGTACCGTCTGCTACACAGATGTAATATGCCCATTGGGGTACAACCCTTGTTCACTGGCACTTGCCAACTTCCAGAGCTCGGGAACTCTGCACTCACTAATTGCCAGTAATCGCTGGAACTGCTAATCGCTTGACTCCTGTATCCCACTTGCTATGCAGGAGTAATATAGCCATCAGTACTCCATCCCAGAGATCGAGATAATGCTTCTATACTTGTATTTCATGCTACAAAATGGGTAAATATGCTTTCAAAATTAAGTATGGCATATTTTTACACATTGATTTTGAAAAAAAAAAAAATTGCCAATCACAATGTTTACGGAAGTTCCGAAAAAGTTTTGAAAATGGAAATTGGACACATTTCTCAAAAATGTTATGAATTTGAAAACAGACACTAATTTTGAGATCAGAGTTTTCTCATTCTTCTGGTAAGCCGTTTCTGCATGATTGTGAAAATCACGCTCGCAAATGACGAATCCCATTCGTCCATGCAAGAGCCCTAGACGAAAAACTGCCTTTCTGTCTAGGGCAAATTCAATTTATGGCAGCATACACGTTATTGCCAATCAAATCAACTCAACATGAGGAAAGGGATTTATGGCTGCGTGTAATGTAAATTTTCATGAAAGTAATAAATATGTTCCTTAAAGAGTTGTCATTCAGCATAAATCTCTAAATGTTTATTTTTTTAAATTATTTTCTCATAAACAGTGCAATTGCATAATTCAGTTTATGTTCGTGTGAATTATCCATTAGTATATTTTTCCATCCATCTCAGTTTTCTAAATATTGTATATTAGATTGACTAAACTAGCTTATTTATCCTGTCACTTATGCAATCAGTTTGCATGGACTAAACTTTTATGATTATTACTTATTGTATAATAGCCATTTTTCAAATGTATTATTAATGAAATGAAGGTATATGTTGCAGCGGTTTTCTGAAAAACTGCATTTGTACATGATCCTCCATATATTTCATTTTATTGCGAAAATATTTTTCACTTTCACAATATGTTTTCATCGGTTAATATTTGTTATTTTGTGTTTTATACAGAAACTATTTTTCAAACGCATTATTAATGAAATGAACGTTAGTTTTTGAATAATGGTATTAAAATAATGATTTGTGTACTTAGAAATGTAACCATTCCAAATACATAAATTAGAATTTGATGCATTTGCATCTAAATTTACATCTTTAGAGTTTAAATTAAAAATTATTATTTGTTTCATCCTTTAGTTTAAATATAGTAATCCTAATAACTTGAATTTAAATGAGTTTGAAAAATAATAAAAATTTAAGAAAATTCTAGCTGGTTAACAATTAAAAAAAAAAAAAAATGTTGATTCTGTCACATACATAATGTATATTGTTTTTGACCAGAAAAGTACACATAAAGAGAGCAAACATTTCTTAAATCTTTTTTTAAACAAATAAAAGCCAAAAATTTCTTCTGTTGGGTAACCCCGAAATTGTTTTTATAATATCTGGAAATTTGAGGGCAGTTGCTCATTTGTTAAAAATTACTCCTCTGTAAAGCAAAATACTCCTTCAAAATAAGTCAGGGAGTATTTTCAATCTTCTAGAAAAATTCCAGGGTGATCCCTGCTCCACCCCTTGTTTGCTGATGCTCTTGATGCTTATCAGTCGCTGAATCTCGCTTCACGGGTTCTTTCCTTCGCTTGTGCTGTGTAAATATGTAACATTCAGTTGCATATTTATAACAATAAGAGATTAAAAATCTAACAATAATGATAGGCAATGGTAACAAAAGTCTCAATGATAGTTTGCTTTCAACAAGGAAAGAAAAATCATTTAAAAATGACTTCTTTTAAAATTTCTGCAGCATTTTCTGCAGCATTTTCTGCAATGGTTATGTTATGAAGATAAATAAAAGAAAAAAATTGCAAAAAAAAAAAATCACTTCAAAATTATATAAAAATTAGAAATTTTAATCCAATTTTAACCAAAATAAAAGACAACACATGTACAGTATTCTAAAATATCATACCAAATTGTAAATCATTTTATGTCATAGGTCATTTTATGTCTGACCTTGGCAGAAAATGTTATAAGGATTTTGGCAGTGGCGGCTGTAGCTAGCTTTTATTTAGAGATATATTGTCAATAAATTATCTATTGGATGCAATAATGAGTTATTGAGTTATCTGACATATGAAAAATTACATTTTAATATAAGGTTAACAACTGCATTTATCCATACTGAATAATTGCTTTTGATAAAATATCAATGTTATTCATTAATCACTTTACTTTCTAATAAGTCTTAATATAAGATAATTCGAATTCATGCTTAATTTTTACTCATTTTCTATAGAATGGTATAAGTGTCTTGTCTGACTTTTTTGTAAGAAAGTATGCTGAAGCTCTTGAAAGGTGTAAGGTATGCAGCATAAAAATGTTATTCACTTGAATTTTTCATAATTTGTTGTATTTAATTGCATATTTTTATTTATATATGTTACATAAAATGTTGTAAATCCAGAAAATGTTTACAAATTTCTTTGTCAGGAAATGTGGTCAATGTTAATTTTGTTTGATATTTAAATATAGAAATGTTTTTGTTTACACTTTGATTTCCTTAAAACAGTAAATTGATAATTAATATTAATTTTTTTATTCACATTTGAGAATTTTGAATAAATTTAAGTTTTTAAACTGTTATGCCTATGACTTTTTGTTGGGGATTTGGTATTTGTTAGGTGCACAATGAATAAAACTGCTGCTTGTGAAAATATAACTTTCACCATAGGAAAATTGACTAGAATTGTTTCAATAATGTTTTGAGCCCTTTTCCTTATTTCAAAAACAATGTGCTCTTAACAACTTTTAGAAACAAGTACATTGTGGCAAGCACAGCTCTATGTATCTCTAGATATTTGAACAGAGCTATAACACCATTAGTGAATTCTCACTTTGGGTGTTCTAGCTCTGGTAAAATATCTCTTTGCCTGCCACAATACAGTTGATTCTTAACAGTTATTCTGTTTCTGACCTGAGGAAGAGGGCTCAGAATGTTATTGAAACAATTGTAGTCACTTAATTTTCCTATGGCTGCTTTTATAAAAAAGTATTGAAAGTTGCATTTGTTGGATTATTAAGATATGAGGGTTACTTTTTAAGTAAGGTCTGTTTTGCAATAAAAACTGTTCACTGTATATTTTTTTCAAAAAAACATTAATTTCTAAATTTACATTCAATTCTCCATTTTTCTACACAATTTCCTTGTCGATTTAAATATTTATCGAAACAATATACCAGTTTTTGTATACCATCGTCATAGAACTCTGCTGCCTGTGATGATAGCCAGTTACTCACGGTTGTTTTCACTTCTTCATTAGTGTCTAAATGCTTGCCACCCAGGAAGGTCTTCAGATGGCGGAAAAGGTGATAGTTGCTAGGCGCAAGGTCTGGACTGTATGGTGGGGGAAACGAATACCTCCCAGCTAAAAGATTTAATCAGATTTTGAATTTGAGCTGCAGCATGTGGTCTTGCATTGTCATGAAGCAGTACAACACCAGCTAACAGTATTCTATGTTGTTTGTTCTGGATTGTTCGACAAAGGTTTCTTAGGGTCTCACAGTAGGAAGCTGAGTTAATTGTTGTTCCTTGTGGCAAAAAGTCCACTAATAGAACACCTTGCCTATCCCAAAACACAGTTGTCATGATCTTGCACTTTGAAAGTGTCTGTTTTGCTTTCACTTTGACCAGCAATGATGTGTATCACCACTTCATCGATTGTTGTTTTGATTCAAGAGTCATGTGGGACACCCATGTCTCATCTTCTATAACGATATGACTCAAAAAGTCATCACCTTCCTCATTGTAGAGGGTCAAAAATGTTAGAGCACTTGCCAATCTTTTCTTTTTATGTTTCTCACTCAGCAGTTTAGGAACCCATCGACAGCACAATTTTTTGAACTCTTAAGTTCTTAGACACAATTTTAAACAAAACTGACCTTGAAATTTGTGGGAATTCCAATGACAACTTAGAAATTGTGAATCTCCTGTTTCCATGAATTTTGGCATTAACTGCCTGCACCAAATCATCAGTGATTAGAGATGGCCAATCAGAGTGCAATTCGTCATGGACATTTTCCCAACTTTCCTTGAACAATCTCACCCATTTTCGCACTTTACTATCCCTCATTGCATTGTCCCCGTAAATCTCACATATCTGACGATGAATATCCGCAGATGTCATGTTTCTTGCTGTTAAGAATTGGATGACTGACCGTATTTCACAGTTAGCAGGGTGCTCAATTTTCTTAAACATTTTAACGAAGTGTACGAAGTGAACAGACTGATGCCTTGAATGCAAATGGCGTCAGATTTTTCTCAATGAATACCGGGAGTCTGTGCGCACACTCATTCTCACGTGCATGTGGAATTTCAAACAGTATTCACAAACGGGCCTTACCTAAAAAATAACCCTTGTATTAAATATTTAAAATGTTTATGTTTATATTTTTAATTTGTTAAAAACATTCAAAAGATTGACAATTAAATTCAAAATGTTATTTTAAGTAAATTAAAATAAATTTTGTAGTAAAAATTGTTTTAGTTTAGATTTTTATACATAATTTTGAATGAGTACATCCTTACCAATGAGAGATTATTTTTTTATATAATCATCACTTTAATTTATATGCTATCTTATTACTAAAAAGGATATTATTGATAAATTAAAAATCATATTAAGAGTTACTGTATATATATATATATATACATATATATATATATATATATATATATATATATATATATATATATATATATATATATATATATATATATATATATATATATATATATATAATAGGTTCGCCAAATTAGTTCATTTCTTTTTCTCCCCAATCAATCAAGTTTTACTTTGTCATACGTAGTATTGAAAAAGTATTGTTTTCATGAAATAATGTTTCAGAGAATAATATTAAAAAAAAAAAAATTGACCTATTATAAATTTTATAACTTTTACGCCAATACCTTCATATTTTGTAGACAAAAAAATAAATATAAAAAGTTTGCAAATCAAAAACAACTATTTTAGAAATTCTTCCTATATGTTACATAATCAGCATTTTTGGGCTCATTCGACAGTTTAATTAATTTTTAAACCATATTACAATTTTGTAAGTAACATGCACTATAAGATAATAAAAGACAATTATTCCGTGTTATATGAGCAATTTAAATAGACAAGTGGCATAACTTCAAATCTTAACACACTCATGAGATTGTAATTTGGGAACCCTTGTCTCCAATTACATATATTTTTTTAAATATTTTCCTACTCTGCCCTATCCCCACATTGCATTGTTTTGTGATATGGTTAGGTTGTTCCACCCCTAGCAATCTGTACTGATAAAATGCATATATATAATTTTTATTTGTACACTCTGGAATTGGACTGCCAAAGAGACATGCAATTCTTCCACACTGCCCTCTCCCTGCATTGCGTTGTTTCATGCTATGGTTAGGTAGTTCTACCCCTAGCAACTTGTACTTATAAAATGCATACATATATTTTTTATTTGTACACTCTGAAATTGGAATTAGAATGCCAAAGAGACATCTGATTCTTCAAAAACATATGAATAAGACTGGTTGGGTAGTAAAATTTCCAAAGAAAAGAGAAACATTGTGCCAAAAATTGTTTATATGGCCATACAAATATGGAACAGCTGCTCCTTTGTTAATGAAGCATTTTGCTGACTATATCAGCATTGAATTATATGAATGTCATATATAGTTTTTGTGTACTGCTCACTATGTTTTTTCAATCTGTTAAAGAACATATTTTGTTGTCTGCTGTGGGTTGTGTCAGACCCATTAGATGACATCCCATGCTATTCCAGACATTTCTATTGAGGTTAAATAAATATAGGGATCTGCAAGGCTTTGGTAGCATGTTGATACCTCATATGCATTCCTGTGAGATGTTTAACATATGTGGATAGCCTTATCCTGTTGAAATAAGGTGTTATTAACTACACATATGATGAGAACTGCTATAGGTTGAAATATTTCAGCAACATAATGCCAATATGATAAAGCATTTATTAATGAATACGCTTTACATCTATCTTAATGGTTTAAATTATTCTATCATATTTTACAAACAAATTCTGAATATTATTTTGGCTCATTACTTTCTCTCATGCATATGAGAGCCACTTTGACTGGGAGCCACAGTTTAAAGCAGATTATGAGCCACAAAGAGCATGTAGGCATATGCAGGGAGCTCCACCCATATGTGGAATTTGACTCCTATGAATCTAAAAGTCAACCCTTTGGCTACAGACTCATTAGGGCTGGCATTAACCTCTCTCCCCCTCACTGGCAATGACCCTGATGTGTTGCTTTGGAGCTTCTAAAGGTGTTATTATATCTAACAATTCCTTCCAACAATATTTCAGCAACACCATACATTTTAATAGGAAGAAATCTTGATGCCATTTTTTTTAACTCAATAAGAATTTCTCAATTTCTGAGCATGAAGCAATCAGAGGACGATAAGATTGGATGTCAGTCTGCTTCACCTTTCGTCTTATTTGCATTAAAGATGGTGATGGTGACTGCAAGCACATCTCAAGCAGCTCAACTAGTTTAGAATCTGGAGATGGGGAAATAAATGAATAGAACTTCTACCAAATTTCAGATACCTGTGGAATATAAAAGATTCAAATTATATGAATAACTACTAAAGAATGCTTCCTGGAAAGAAATCGGTGGCATTAGAGAGGAGGGGCCTAAAGTATGAAGGGTGGAATTGCTGAAGTTTTGCAATAAAAATTGCCCTGTGTAATAACACCATAATTGACTCAAATATTATTTATCATTAAAAGAATTTTGAAGACTTACTGGTCTATGGCGTAACTTTTGGAAAAAGGATACTCCAGTCTTTAGCTAATTGAGAGCCACTGTTTTAAAGGTTAATTGTGGACCAAAGACATTATTCATTGTTAAAATAGATCAATGACACTAAATTTTAATTCAAATATAAATATCTGAAAGTAATGTAGCACCATATCTTGACATCTAAATGAAAATAAAGTTTGTTTCTCAGGTGAATAGAACTGTATACTATTATAATGCGTAACATTTTAAAATCAATAAAAGCACTATTTCCCCCTTATTATATATATGCTGTTATATAGTGTTGAATTTGCTTTATTCTAGTAAATATTTATTCCAGGAAGAAGATGCTGCCTGTCAAGCTCTTGCTAATATGTGTGTTATGACAATGTATAAAATTAGACTTGAAAATGTTTGTGCTGAGTTCCTTAAATTGTCCAAGAAACGTTTAGATGAGTGCTCCACAAAGAGTGCCCCTGGGTAATGCTCTTAAAGTTTAATGTTAAAACAATTCAAATTGTTTTGTATCTTTCATACTTCATATTAAGGGGATGGTGGACGTTGAAATGAGCAAAAATCGACTAAAAACAGTTTTAATATATAACATTATTTTACACATTTAACATTTGCTTACAGGTGGGACAGCGTCAATCCCAAAAGAAGAACCTCCCAAAAAGACAGGTATTTGACATACCCTGTTTCTGTCAGCGATTTCCATGGACGCCAATGCCTGCAAAGGGGGATCGAACTGCTTGGGATAGGGTATGTCAAATACCTATCTTTTTGGGAGGTTCTTCGTTTGTGATGGACGCTGTCCCATACGTAAGCTAAAGGTTGAATGCATTTTTTTCGAAACAGAATTTTCAAAGGTTTTACATTTTTAAAATGCTCCATGTGTCTTAATTTTTGTCTGAGATGCATGAAATTTGGCAAGAAGACACCTCTCATACCTTTTAATGAAACTGGGTATGCATTTTATAATTGGACTTTATTAAGGTAATTAAAAGTTAATAAGAACCTAATTAAATGATGAAAATTAAGTTTTAATGCAGAAAAATATTTTTAAAAATTAACTTTCTAAGGGATTTAAAAATAAATACCCAAATTTGTTCATAATGTGTTTTTGAGTGATCATAATGTAAAATTAATCAAAAATGGCACGCAAGGAGCATTTTCAAATTTTCGTTAAAAAAATTAAATTAAAAAAAATACAAAATTATAACAAAATTGAAAAAAAAAATTAATGGTATTGTATATAGTAATGTTAAAAGGAATATTTATACAAATTTTCACATTTCTAAGCCAATAAATAAATAAAGAAAATTTCAATGTCCACGGTCCCCTTAAGATCAATCATGGACTGTCAAGTTTTTAACATCTGGAATATAATAATATTTGAACAACTGGTATGCTTTTCAGTAAATGTCATTATTTATTTTCAGTTCACATTATGTTGTGAAGTAAAAGGCAAGCTTAATGTCTATAATTTTACATTTTAAGTTTGCATGGCACTTCAGGTTAAATTTTAACGTGAATAACTTTTATAGTTTGGGAGTATCGGTCTGAAATCACAGTGTTACGAAAAATGTAAACACATTAGATGTTTATATCTTTAATAGATAAAAATATAAACAATTTATACTTATTTTTCTGTAAATGGGTGCTGTTTATGAATATATAAAAAATAATTTTAATGTATTGAACTATTCATTTCTTTTTGAAAAAAAAAAAAATGAAAAAGTTTTGTCGGTGAGTTTTTAAACTTCACTTTGCTTACTTTCACTCAAAATATATTCTAAACTAGAAAAGATAGATATAAACAGTAAAGAATAAAAATGTTCAGTAGAAAATCCAGTTTCTAGATCAATAATTTTTTACAAAGTTGTTATAGTTTTCAGGTAATTGTTGAAAACTATTGATTGATAACTATGTTCAAGAAAATTGCAAATTTTCCATTTTTAAAGTTTGTAATGTTTATATCTTGAAAACTAAATATGCTAGGTATGAATAGTTTGTATAATATACTGTGAAATTTAGTCAAATATATGTGAGAAATGTCTAATTTCTAATTGTTAAAATAATTTCTAAAAGTTAATCTTTAATTAAATTGGTTACATTTATTTAATTAATTAGAAATAATATGGCATTAATCAGGAAAATTGTTCTAGGAAATATTGTCCTATTCTGATAGAAACATTTATTTTTCTAAAACAAGTACATTCTTGAGTTATATATAATGTTGTTTTATTATATACTAATGAACAGAGCTCATTTATAAGTTCTCAAAATTAGTTTACCAAATATTTTTAATGTTAACATTTCTGTTTTAATTAAATTCTTTCTTCATTTTAAATAGTTATTCATTTTAAGTATAGTAGACACCCAATATATCATAGTTGCCAGGGGGGGGGGAGAATACTTCAGCCTGCATTATAATTATAGCTTAACCGTGGTCAAACCACATTGTAATAATGCATTTTTTTTTTTTTTCGGGATACATACTCTTCACCACATTATATCCGAATCTGCAGTATATCAGACCAACACTATATCGGGCATCTATTGTAGTTATCCATTTATATGAGCTATATTAAACTGACAGTACAATATAGCTCATATTATGAAGTTTCAATTCATAGTAACTAGCAAAGGTTTCAATCTCTGATCACTATTTAAAAGACATGCAAATTCCAAAAGCATTCAAATTGATTTCTCAAAAATTTCTTTGCCACATAATCTTTGTGAAAAAGTATTTTTCTCAATAAAAAAAAAAATATTAATTTTACATAAAAATTTATGCATTGAAATAATAAAACTTTGACTTTTGTTACTAAAAATATATTTTATATGTGTGTATATAAAACCTGAAGTTGGTCAAAATATGCTAAAATGAAATATGAAAGTGCTAATTATATATTTTCCTAGTATTTTATACTATTGCCAACAATCAAAATAGAACTCAATGGAAAAATAGTTGCAATTTGGATATCCTTTTGCAAAATAAAAAATATAATATAAATGAAAATATCAATAATTTTTATAATTATCCTTAATTTTCACCCCTTTGTAGAAACTGATAAAACATAATTCAAGAAATAATGAATTTATTAAATTAATTTGTTGGACATATTTGTTATTCAGATAAGGAGAAAATGAATAAAAAATCACCTGCCTTATTGCAATGCATTTTATTGCTTTATGTAAACATTATTTTTTAATAGAATAAAGCAATTTTTTTTCTTATTGCTATGCAACATGTTATTTCCTTCAAGTATTAGGGAAATTATAATAATATGTTTAGTAGTAATTCTATGGTGGAAAGAATTACATTTATTAACGCCTTAGTACCCAATAAAGAGTCACAGAAACTTAAAGCATTGAAAGTTTATCTGTAATAAATATAATAATTATGCCACATTTTACAAAAATTGGCCAAAAATAAATTTGTACTTGTATATGTTCAATTTTACAATTAAGATATGATCTATGTATGATTGCTTTTCGTTTGGCACTCACAACTTTAAAATGACTTTAGTAAATGTCACTTCCATCCTTGTTTGCAACCACTATTCTATCTTTGGGGCTATTGCACTGTTGATTAGATAATTTGCAATATAAAATAAAATTTGGTGATTGGTAATAAAAATTGGCTAAGATTTTGCAATTATCACCGCTGCTGTCAATTACAATGTCTGCTTAGATTATTATGTCTAAATCAAAAATAGTAAACTTGAATTTATTTCTGGATTGTTGTATTAATTTGTATTTATGTTGTAGACAGCAGTTGTGGTTGCTTTATATGGATGCAGATGCTCAATATGATGCCAAACGAGATCTGTACAGAGACAATGTTTCAAATAGTTTTGTTCCTTATCCTGCTCAAAAAGTGAGTCCTATTAAATGCATTAACTGCATAGTGTTTGAAAGATTTTTTTTTTTTTTTTTTCATATTTTAACTTTATGGTAAAAAGCAGAATATTGTTATGACATATCATTGGGTATTGTGGATTGTACTCTCAGGGTACAAAAATGAGTCTAAATTTTTGGATAACTATCACTTCTTTTTACAAGCACAGCATAAACAGGAACAATATACAGCAAATAGTGTGATAACTATCTCACAAGATCACTAAACAACTGTCAGGTACAGTAAAACAGCAATTAAGTGCTTCACTAATTTCACAAACCAGCAGATACTATTCTCAAAACACTAACATATCTCACAATTCAATGTAGTTCGCATAACATCAACTGCTTTCCAACTGAGCGACAACTTCTTCTATATACTCTCTGTAAAAACTTCCAAAAGTAGCTAGTATCTCCTAAAATATTCATTATTTTGAAAAAATTCTAGCACCTTTGGAAAGTCACTGAGTTGGTGATAAATTGCTAAATCTGACAACTCTGCTCTAAGGGTTCAAATATGACAACCCTACATTAATGTAATAAAAATTGCTGCATGCAAAGGGTTTTTTCCCCCTCCAGTAAAAGCATTTTATATGTTCATAAGAATATCAAACAAGGGACACAAACACATTTTTTGTGGCACTTAAGATTGTATGAAAATGTATTAAATATGCTGATTAAGACTTTAAGGGTTGTAAATAAAAAAAAATTAATCAATTTAAAGGAAATGAAATAAATTCATGTTTAATGCATTTATGTGCATTAAAGTTTCTATTAAGTTGTAAAAATTCTTTACTTACAGCTGCCACAAGAAGTGCTCAAATCAATCATAATGCAGTATTTTCACAGTTTTTTTATTGATACACACCTTATTTATTACCCAGAGCCAAGTGGGATCCAACTGCTTTAGCTCTTTTCCGTGTCCAAGACATATGTCTGTGTGAAAACTTTTCACACTGCACCCCCATCCAGGAGAGGGGAGGGGTCTGACCTTCACAGTCAGACTAAGATGCCAAGTCAACATGAAGAACTTCATAAACTCATACTGCCTTAAAGACAAAATAAGTAATGTAATTACACCCAAATTATTATGCAATGTAGCATACAGCAGTTTCAAGAATACATTTGATCCCCTTCATCAGTGCTAAACCAGGGTCCTTGCAGTTCTTAAAAGTCCTTAAAACTGCATATTTCCTAATTTCAATTTTTAAGGATATTAAAATTGCATAAATTTATACAAAAGTTCTTTAAAAGATCTTAATGTTTTTTAAATTGATATCACAGTTCTGAAATTACAATAAGAGTAGGGAAAATTGTCTCTCCTCCAAGAATGATTTTTTTTTTTTAATTGTTTTATAGAAAAGGAATCAAGAGGCTTCATATTTTACAGTTCCTTTTTCATCCATTGTCCTGGTAGAAACCAGCCCTGATCTTTGAGTTTAATAATATATTGCCATAGCTCATGCTTACTTGCAATTGCCACTTAAATCAGTACTTTTTTAATTAAATTGATTCATTATTTAAGAACTGTGATTAAAAAAACTTCCAAAATTGACTGACGTTATTATTTTTTTTTAAATTCTCTTTCACATGAGTTTTAAATGTCTGGCTATTTTATGCCTATGTTTAAAGGCAAAAAGGGCAATAGTTATAGTAGTACAGTAACTTTAATAGATGTTAAAATTGTTCATCAATTCAAAAATTTACATTTATTACACTGTTTCAATATAAATGTGTGTGGTATATATGAGAGAGTCATCAGCTTTTTTTATACAGTTAAATTAAAATTACAATTGTTAAAATATAGCAAAAAATAACTTTCGAATTTGAAAGTTTAGCTTATACTGTTGAGTTATTATATATCTTATGTGATGTCTACTGTATTATGTAATCATTATACAGGATGTTTCAATAAGATTGCATGACTAAATATGTCATGAACAATTAATCGCAAACCCATGGTTCCAATTTAACAGTGCCGGCCATTGGGGGGGCCGCGAGTACGTGCGACACCATTGAGTAAACACCCCAAATTATTTTTTTAGTTATACAGATTTATTACAATTTCTATTGAAAAAATCTGAATTTTTGGTTCAATTAAATCGAGAATTATTAAAAATAAGTTATGAAAAAAGTCACTAGATGGCAGCACTACACCTTTTTTCGGAGAAAGTCGACTCACGAAAGCTGTATTGCACAGAATTTTCAACACATAGGGGAAAATACAGGGATATTTTTAAAGCTGCGTCCCTGCCGTTGGCATCTCCTGAGTGAAAGAATGGTATAGGAGCAATATTAGAAATTTGGCATGAAAAAAAAACAGACATTGCAGATTTACTAGTAGATTGTGTCGCGGGACTGAGCGCGCCCCCAGCCAAAAAGAAACAGAAGAGTAGAAAAACATGACGAGGGACTTCTCAAATTGGCACAGTTTCGCTAATTTGGCTTCAATTTTCTACATTTAAGAATGTGTTTGTTCTTATTCTCGGCTTTGTTATAAATTTGGAAGTTTAAATAAACATTTGAACAAATGAGAGAATTAAGTGTACGTGTGTGGTGATGGGAAGGGGGGGGGGTTATGATATTTTAGGGGTTTCTGGCTATCGTGAATAAAGTGCCTTGTTTAGGACACTCAGTTTGAGGGATCGCTTGACCCACCCAGCTGTCTTAATTTTTGAAGTTGTTTCGCATTTCGTTATTTCTGATGTAGTTTGTCTGTTGTTCTGTTCTTCCGGAAGGGATTTATTTCTATGCTCTGGTTGATCTGCTGGTGACGAATTTCAATATGTTTGTCTTCAAAATAATTCTTTAAACGTCACGAGTTTCCAATTTTTGGCACACTGTGACATATAGGCTATTTTTAGTGACACTTTCATAAATGTGTTGTTTCGGATATTTAGTTTGAGTTGACTTACCCAGCTGTCTTACTTTTTCAACTATTTAACATTAAAAAATGCCTAAAAATTAAAGAAATTCTAAGTATTTGTTAAAAAACTTAAAAATTAAATTTTCAACATGATCCTTTTATCTGACGTCGTTTTTCTGGAAATTTTGGCCCGACTGCTGGCAGCTATATTGGTAGCCCTCAAATTGGCTCTAGACTTATAATATTGGCCCAGGGCTTATATTTAAATTGAGGTAGCCCCCAAATTTCTTATCTCGGCTTCTAATTCAGCGAGTTTGATTCTAATCATGGTTATAGTCTCTGCACCATCTGTACGTGTCACCTGAATATATATTTTGTGCCAACCCCCTGGACGTAACTTTTAGCTTAGTTCCCTCAATTTTGCATCTCCTTTCCTAACTGAGAGATTTTGGTTCTGCTAGTGGCTATAGCCTCTGCATCATTTGTACATGTCACCTGGATATGCATCGTTGTGAGAAATCCCTGAGATTAACTTTTACTTCAGTTACGCCCCCCCCCCCCCCTCCAATTTCCCATCTCACCTCTTAATTGAGCGATTTTGATTTTATTGATGGCTATAGTCTCTGCACCATCTGTATCACCTAGATATACATATTTGATGGACATAATATACATACGTTTCTTGTGTCAACCCCTGGGCGTAACTGTTATCCACCACAGTTTTACATCGCTGTTCCTAATTGAGCGATTTTGGTTCTGCTAGTAGCTATAGTCTCAGCAGCATTAGCACATGTCACCTGGATCTGCATCTTTATAGTGATAAATCTCTGAGCGTAACTTTTACTTCAAATAGCACCCCCCCCCCCCCCACACACACACACACACACGCACACTTATCCATCTCGACTCCTAATAAAGCGATTTTGATTGAGATGGTGGCTATAGTCTCTGACCCACATGTACGTATTAACTTGATATACATATTTGATGGATATAATATACATACCTTTTTTGCGTCAACCCCTGGACTTAACTTTTAGTTTAACTAGTCCCCATAATTTTACATTTCAATTCCTAATTGAGCGATTTTGATTCTGCTGGTGACTATATAGTCTGAGCAACATTTGTACATTTCACTTGGATACACATATTTTTGTGTCAACCCCTGTGTATAACTTTTAGCTTAACTAGTCCCCAGAATTTTACATATCTGCTCCTAATTGAGCGATTTTGGTTCGGCTTGTCGCTATAGTGAGTCTCTACCATTTGTACATGTCACCTGGATATGCAACTTTAATATAGCAAATCCCCGAGTGTAACTCTTACTTTGGTTACCCCCCCCCCCCCCAATTTTCTATCTCACCTCCTAATCCACCAATTTTGATTTTACGGGTGGCTATAATGTCTGAACCATCAGTACGTATTGCCAGAATATGCATATTTTTTGTCAACTCCCTGGGCAAAACTTTTAGTTTAACTAGCCCCTACAATTTTACTTTAATGTAAATTAGGACTATGTAATGTTTTTCACTAGGAAAGATACGTTCCATGTGTCCAGGATTTTTATGAACGAGCGAGTAGGTGGGAGGTACTTTATTTTACTTAATATATCCGTCGTTTATATTTTTAATACTCCCGTTGCTATGCCCAAAATACGTATATGTATATACATATGCTTTATATATACATATATATATAATATATATAATATATATAATATATATATATATATATATATGTATATATATGTATATATATATATGTTACTAACATATATATAGGCATAAATACATAGATGAGCACCCCCCTCTACATGACGCTCACGAGCCGCCACTGCAATTTAAGAAATTCTTTAAGTAAGGTAGACTTTTAGACTATAACAGTTTTGGTTGCATGACATGTTTTAATTTAAAAAATATGAAATTTAACTTTTTATACCGGCCCTCTACAAAAGAAGTTCCACTTAGCAAATTGTTTCATCTTCATTTAAAAATCTATTGGGAAATAAAAACCCAGTTCATTACACAACATTGATTGTGAAAAAATTAGTCAAAGATAGGACTTCACCACTTTGACCTTATTGAAAGAATCAGGCAAAACAAAGATTTCAGAGGTTGTAAAAAAATTGAATTTCATTAAATAAAATTTCCATTAGAAAACTTACATGCAAACTTATCTTTAGCAAAAATTTTATACAGACCCCAATTATCTGTCAAAAACTTTAATGAATGATATTTCAGATAATTTAGATTGTATGAAAATGGAACTTCTTTTTTGTATGACTAATTTGGCTGTGAAAAATATTTTTATAAGTGAACTTTTTTTCTCTAGAAGATCCGTATGCAAAGTTACATTTTGTACTATTTTACTTAAAGTTGGCACATAATCAACATTTACAATACAGCGATAGTCTATCTTAATTAAAGCATTTTTTACTTTCCCTGCAATACATGGCAATGTATAGGGAAAGTATTAGAATCATGCCGAAAATCATAACTTGAGTTTTTGACGGATCTGCACGTTTTGAGACCTAGAAAATGAAAAAACTATTTTTAGCATGATGTCTGTATATGTGTCTGTCTGTGCAATGTATCTATTCACTCTAACTCAAAAACTAATGGACCAAATTTCATAAAATTTGGTAGGTAAGTCACTTGTGTGTGACCCTGGTGGTGATTAGGGATAAAGGAACCCACCTTTTTTTGTGACATGGCCCACAAAAATTGCCTGTATCCACTAACTGAAAAACTAATAGATCAAATTTTACAAAATTTGATAGATAAGTCACTTGTGGTTTACCCTAGTGCTGATTAGATTTTGGTACAATTCGGAAAAAAAGAAACTGCCTTTTTTACGAAATGGTCCGCAAAAATCATCAAAATCTAAAATAAAAAACTATGTATGCTCAAGTATATCAATTAAATACTTGTTTCATACGTAATTTTTAATGATCAAAAGAATAAGACCGACCCTATTACACTAGGACTAGCCGTTCTTAAGATATTTTAGGTTTTTTGCATTTTCACTACGTCACTTTTGAAAGTAATCCCCGCTACCGAATGAGAACGAAAATTGAATTAAAAGTGCAAATTCAGTGTAATTTTAAATAATTATGGGTGTTATTTTGTGCAATTAAACTCAGTGTAATGAATTATTGAAGAAATAGAGAACGTTTGCAGGGAAAGTCACGTGCTCCTCACATCAGATTTTTTAAATTAGAACCATGGGATTACAACCAATCGTGCTAGTCATTTAAGAAATATTTATTCATATAATCTTTTTGAAACATCCTGTATATTGTTTAAAAACTTATTTATTGCAATGAAAGTGGTTAGGTCAAGATTAAAAGATTGGTTTGTACAATATTTGAGTCTAGTTGCCAGTACTATTAAATTGCCAAGTCATAACTTAAGCTATCTTTTAAACTATTTTTACTTATAATGCTTTATTTTTAATTCTTCATCTTTTGTTTTTAGTCTCACCTCTATATTTTTGCAATGAAGTATGCTATGAACGGCACATTCCTTGGAATATTCAAAGTAACAAGTGATTCTTTAAGTGTGAGTTTGCGTTTGATTTTCATATCAATATTTTATGTAGTAATTTTGTTTGTTTGGTCTTATTGTATTTTAATGTATGTAATATGGGCTATCTACAACACAATGCGATTTATATAGAACATGACTATTGTTTTATAATGAAGGACACATATTTTAGAAAGTTGCAAATAAAATCATGAAAGTAGATGATTGTTACAGAAATAATTGGATTTCCTTCTTTAGTACAAACAAGCTTTCATCTAAATGCCAAATCAGAGCTTAAGCATACTGTACTAGCAAAAATGCTAAACTACAGCATCTAGGTGCCACCTAGTGTGATGAAAAAGTAGAACTGCAAATAGCAATGAGATGCAGAA